>VWZO01005710.1:286785-540266 GCA_013396975.1 Bucco capensis | reverse complement strand
CCCCTCCCAGCAGCTCCAAGGGCATGGCCAAGGTTGGACTTACATGTGGTGGAGGGTGCACCAGCCGCAGTGAGGATCCCCGGAGCTCAGGCACTCCCCACACGTGCTGTACTGCTCACAGGACTCCACAGGCACCCGGCACACCTGGGAAGCAAGCACACACAGGCTCAGAGCAACTCCTGCACAAGAGAAGGCTCAGGGCACGCTTCTCCCTCTCCACAACTCCCTGCAAGGAGGTTGGAGTGAGCTGAGGGTTGGTCTCTTCTAAAGAACAAGTGATGAGAGGAAACAACCACAAGTTGTGCCAGGTTGGGGATTAGGAGCATTTTCTTCCCTGATCGACTGGTTAAGCATTGGCCCAGGCTGCCCAGGGCAGTGCTGGAGTCACCATCCCTGGAAGGGCTCAGAACACATGTCCCTCAGCACCACATCTCCGTGGTGACCTGGCACTGCTGATCACTTCTCACTCCTTGGACCCCATTTCAAAGGGAGACACAAAGAGATGCTGTCACCAGCCCTACATGGTACCAGCAAGTTCCCTCCTGATAGTTCCTGAGTGGATGTGTTCCTGGAACACAAGGACTTGAGACTCTTCAAGGTCTCTTCCAACCCAAACAATCTGATGATCCTGTGATTCTATGAAAGTTGCCCAGCCCAGAGCTGCAGACACTTCACTGCTCCTGGATGGGAGCCTAGCAGCAAAGCTATGTTTTTCCAAGCAGCCCTTGGAGCCCTGGTGGCTCTCAGCAGCTCCCATAGGATGCCCTGAGGGAGGTCACTGGCTCAGCATGCTGAGCCCTGTTGGTGGGATGGCTCTCAACCACAGCCCCAAAACCATCAGGCACTGCTGATCCCCCATTCCTTATCCACCATGGGAGGCTGGGGAGGATGTGTCCCTGTGATTTACATGCAGCTCAGGACTTGTTTCACATTTGTGAGGAGCTGGATGCTCTATAAATAACAGAGGATTGGAATTAAATGAAGAGCAGTTCATTAGAGAGGATTTGATGTTAGGCATTTGGGGTCCTGCTGCTGCTCAGGAGCTGTGCCTTCTGATAAATTACACAGACATTTTTAACAGTGTCTAAAGTCACAAGTTTCTAGCCCAAATGGGATCATTTGATCCTTTCTCTGCAAACACAGAGCAGATAGCTGTAGGTTTCTGGCTGGAGAAAGGTCTCAGAGCTTTGGGGGGGAAGAATAAAATGGGAGTGGATCCTGCTTAGCCTTGAAGGAAGCATCCATGAGCCCTTCCTCTGGACTCCCTGCCTGTTCCAGCAGCTCAGCTCCAGAGCAGAGAGGGGACAAGGCTCTGGAGGATCAGCCTTAGCAGGTTTTCCAGCCAGAGAAGGCTCAGGCAAGGACTGAAAAGTTCCTAGGAGTCTCCAGACACAGCAGAACCAACAAAGCCTGGAGCCATCTGCTGCCCATGGCAAGGCAGTGGGGAGGGCAGCAAGGAGAGATGCTGTACAGAGACCCAGAGCTCTCCAAAGGCAGGGAGCAGGGAAGGAGTGGATGCCACCAGCAGGCACCTGGACTGGTGCCCACCACTGGGTCCTGGCATCCCCATCCCAGCATCACACAGCTCTGCCTGAGCAGGGTGCTGAGTCCCATCTGTCACTGCCTGCTCTGTTTGCTCTCTCCTCCTCCCCAGCCCCTGGGGCAGCTCTGTCTGCAGCAGGATGCTTTATTTGGAGAGGGCTTTGCCTTCCAGTATTTAGTTTTTCAATGTAAATACTTGGCTTGGTTTACATTAGAGAAGACAGTGAGAGGAACTGCTCCTGGCAAACATCTGAGCAGGTCTATCAGCACTTGAGCAGTGTATTCCCCACCCCACAGTAAGCCCTGAGAAAGCTGTTGCCTGAACTGATGAACTTGTGCTCAGAGCAGAAGCCCAAGGTCCTGCAGCACCCAAAGAGCAAAACTCCTGCCCTCAGCCCCATCCTGGAGCACCAGCAGACCTCCAAAGCAGATGCCACTTTGGAATGCCTTGAGCTTTCTGCTCCAGCTATGAGAGACATGAGGTGTGAGGTCCTGAGAGCAAGCAGAGGCATGGAGCACCTTGCCAAGCACAGCCCCTCCTCCCCAGCACAGCCTGCAGACTCCATGGGGCCAGGATACCTCTGCTGGAGCAGGCAGGGGGAGAGGAGGAGATGGGAGCTCCACATCCCTGTGATCCCAGCAAATGCAAGGAGATAAAGCAATTCAGCAGAGCTGAGGAGCATCTGCATGAAGAACAACAGCAAGGAACCAACATTCCTGGGGCATCTCCTTCCTCCTGAGGGCAGAGCCTTCCTCCTCCCTCCAGCCCAACTGCTACCTCTCTTCCTTCAGCCCAGGCCAAAACTCTGCTGCTGAGTTTTCCAGTTCCCTACTGAGGAAGCTGCTTCTCAATAATGACATGCTAACCTCTCATTACTCCCTTCCTGACCTGCCTGCCCCAGAGCATCAGCAATGAAACCCCAACCAAATCAATACAGACTCTCCAAAACACATCACCTCCAACTCTCCCAGCCCCCTGAGAAAAGAACAAGTGCAAGAAGCCAGTTCCAAACTAATAAATACATTAAATCAACAAAGAAAGCAAAGTTTCCATAGCTCATGCCTGTTACCAGCAGGAGCCTCTGACCTCCCTGGCTGGAGACAGCCCCAGGCATCCCACACCACAGCCCATTGCCTGCAGCCCCTCAGGGTGCTGGAGTTCACACAGAAAATCTATTTTTAATGACTTTGGGGAGTCTAGTGGAGTTGCCAACCAGTTCAGTGTAATTAAAGCTATCTATCACTCAGTGAGCAGGAGCCCAAAGTTGATGAACTTTCCAATGAGAATTTATTCTCCCTTTCATTCATGACAGAAAAAGCATCCCAGCAGCACAAGCTGCTGCAGGAGAGATGAGAAAGTGTGGGAAGGAGCAAGGAAGACTCATCAGTTGTAGCTGTTAAGGTGACAGAGGTGGGGAAAAGGGAGCCCAAAACTTTCTCAGAGGTTTGGAAGAAGTTGGGCAGGCTCTTGGTGCTGCTGTCTCTCCTCCCTGAGTCTCCATGCTCTGAGCTGGAGTCCTCCTGTCATCCCTTTTCTGCCAAGGGAAAAGAAAAACCAGCATCCAGGGGCATGGAGAACTTGTTGCTTTGCTAAGCAAGAGCTGTGGGTCCAACCCACCTCATGCTGCATGGAAAATCCTCCCTGGAAATGACTTAGTCTGGAGATGTCAGACACACATGCCAGCAGCAGGCAGGGAAGAGGCAGCAGTGAGAGGGCTGCAGCCAGGACACAGGGGAGGGAAGGAAAAGGGGGAATGCTTTAACTGGGAGGTGCTGAGGAGCATCCCCAAAGCCTCTGCCAAATCTCTGAAGGCAGGACACAAGCACAGCAGCAGTCAGGTTGGAAGAGACCTCTAAGCTCCTCAAGTCCAAGCATCCCTAGCACTGCCATGCCACTAACCATGGCTCTAAGGAGAGCAGCTCAGTGTTTCTTAACCCCTGGTGACTCCAGCAGCTCCCTGGGCATGGTCCTGCAGAGGAGCTCAGGCTGTCAGTCCCTGTAGGAGCTGAAGCACCTAGGCAAGGAGAGGCTGAGGAGGAGGAGTTCTCCTGACAGGTCAAGCAGCTCCTGGAGAAGCCAGCTCTGCTCTCCCACGCTGCTGAGCAGAGGAAGGATGCTCAGAGCTCCCAAAGGGCTGTCAGAAGCAAATCAACGCCTGTAACTTCTGGCAGAGCAGCAGTGAGTGGGAGAGAACCCAGAGACAATGTTTCCATGGCTGCAAAGGGATTAGTTCATTACAGAGCTGCACAGAAGGGAGGAGAAAGTCCCTTTAACTCTGAGCCCAGCAACCTTCCCAAGGAGTTTGGCTTTACTGCTCTAAGGAGCTCATCAGCATCTTTAGGAGGACAAGTTGTGCTGGAGCAGAGCAGCAAGCTCTCCTAGTGAGCAATCAGCTCCTCTCCAAGCATACCTGGCTCCTAGCTCCTCTCCACACACAGCTCCTGAGGGAAGGGAGGAAAACAAGCACAGCCTCCTCTGGCAAGCAAGAAAGGGTGAAAACCCCCAGCTATTGCCTCAGAGTAAGGCTTGGTCTAGCTGTAAAATCAGAGTTTCCTCCAGCAGGACTCAGGCTAGGAGCATCCTCCTGTTCTGCCCCAGAGGCTCCTGCAGACAAATGGTTTCCTGCAGCTCCCCACAGCTCGAGTTAACCAATGCAGCAGCATGAAACATCAGAGCAAGGTTTGTTGGGCTACCCAAGGGCCAGGCAGAGACCCCATCCCTGCTCCCGGGGGCAGCACAGTGGCATCTAAACCTGGAGAAGGAGGAGGAATGAGGTTTCCTCTCCAGCATGGACAAACCACAAGCATCCCCTGCCTTCTTGCTCTGCTCAAGCTGGCAGCATCTCCTCTGCCATCAGCTGCCACAGCTCCATGTGTCCACTGCTAGCAGGAAAGCCTTGTGCCTGGAGAAGCTCAGCAAGAGATTCTTTCTCCTCCAGCACAGGCAATCCAAAGTATTCACACAGGCATCTGGAATCAGCACAGGCAGCCCAATGGAGGCATTGAGTAATGAGGTCAAACCTGAGCACAAAGGTGCAGCCACATGCTCCCTCACTCTTCCCCCCTGAGAAGGAACCCACAGAAACTCGACAGGAAAAGGGGCAAGAGGAGAGATGTATATACACACCATGTCCCGTGGCAGCTCCCTCAGGGATGGCTCTGGATTTCAGAGCAAAGGGAAGGTGATGTGCTCTCCAAACATCCCTGCCAGAGGATGCCACCCTGATGCCACCACAAGTGACTCTTCCAAGCCTTGGCACAACCTTCTGATGCTGCTCAATGAGACCACCCTGCCACGACCACCCTGCCAAGATGCTCCTGCAGCACTGATTAATCCAGGCCTCAGGGGAACTAATTAATCAGGATAAAAAGGGAGCAGCTCTCCAAACTCTCTGGGCTCAGGTGGGGATCAAATCCAACACAAGAAACTTTTATCTCACATCAGTTCAAGGCCTCGACGCTGAGAGCTTTGCCTTCCTGCCATGCAACTCAGAGCACACTCCCTGCAGCCATCCCACAAGCTCAGAAAATTAATTAAGGTGAATAATTAGAAAGTGTGTGCCCCCTTTCCCCTCCCTGTTTTGCAAAGAAGTGGCAAAAAATAGAGTTTGGACTGACTGTGGAGTTGTAGCCAATGTAATTAGGTGTAGAGCGAACACTCACAATTGGGCTCTGCTTATTCAAATTACTGTTTTAGTCTGAGCAGTGCCAGAGAGTCATTAACAGCACAATAGTTCCATTCCCTGGGCCTCTAATTAGACTTGGCTGCCTCACAGCACAGGGGATGCCCAGCAGCACCACCCCAGCAAGGCTTCCTGGGCACTTCCCAGCCCCAGGAGATGAGGATCTGGATGGGAGGAGAGCCCCCAGCATCAGGCAGTGGGCAGAGGTTGCTCTGTGACATGCCATGGCCCAGGCACAGCTCTGGCTTGGTGCTTTTGCTTGCTGGATGGCACAGGCAGGGGCAGCTGGGGCTCTGCTGTTGCCTTCTCAGAGAGAGAGGAGCTCAGTTCCCTTCATAGAAACTCTTCCATCTCTTCTGTGCAACATCCTGCAGGGCTTCAGGCACAAAAATGCCAGCTCTGTGTTCATTTTGTGCCTAGACTATGCAACCCTGGTCAGCAAACAACCCCAGGGCTGATGCTGCTATAGCCAGGAGATGCCTAGCTAGGAAGATGTGCAGCAGGACAAAGCTCCCTTCTCCAAGCCAAGAGCCAGCCCTGCCTCCCACGGGGGGGGGTTTGCAGCAGCACTGCTACAAATCCACACTGCTGCACCTTCCTCCACCTGGAAATCAAGGAGTGAGCTGCTCTGAGCTTGCATTGCCATCAACATCCCTTCAGCCCTCAGCAGCACCTCCCTGGCCTTGGTGTCATGGAGCACCTGGGATGTGATAACCCCTGGAAGTGAGGATATCTGGGCACAAATTAGCCCACAGGAAGTTCCAGCTTAACATAAAGGGGAACTTTTTTCCTTGGAGGGTGCTGGAGCCCTGACCCAGGCTGCCCAGGGAGGTGCTGGAGTCTCCATCTCTGGAGAGATTCCAAACCCAACTAGACACCATCATCCTGGGCAAGCTGCTCCAGGTTCTCCTGCTCTGGCAGTGAGGGGTTGGACTAGCTGATCTCCAGAGATCTCCCCTACCATTCTGTGAGGAAATGATGGAAACATCCCAAGCATCTCCAGACAACAGCCCTGCTCCAAGCAGCTTCTTCCTTAGGCTGGTTTGGAGATGCTGGAGGCTTCACAGGAGATGTCACTGCACTCCCTGGGTCAGAGAAGAGGGAGCTCCAGCTCTGAAACACAGACATCCCCACATCTGTTCTGAAAGACCTAAACCTCAGAGGTGTGGATCAGAGGGAAGCTCAGTGCCTGCTGCTCCTGACTGCCTTCAGCCTTCTGTTTCTCCTGTCTGCCCATAAAAGCCTCATGGCAGCCAGCAGAGCTCCCTTCCCCCTGAGCTGCCAGCCTGGAACTCATGAATTCAGTTAAGTTGTTAGAAAGGATGGTGGCAGGCTAAGATAAAACAGAGGAGTTTAAAATGACAAACAGACTCCTAAATGGGATTAGAGTCTTAATGAAAACAGTAATGAATGAATGAGGCAAGCAAATATCACCCATTAATATTAGACAGATAGATTAGATCCCTAGGCACTGCATTTAAAAACGACATGAAATGACTTCAATTACTCTGCATTGATAAATAACAAGGCCATATTTACTGTTAAGACACATTTCCCTCCTCCCTGCCTGCTTTGGCTTCTGCTTCCCAAGAGGGAGAGCAGACCACTGGGAGGCTGGGAAAGATGCATCAGGCTGGAAGCTTCCACCTCCCTCCTGCAGGAGCTCTGGGCTAGCCAGCATCCAGCACAAGCTTGTCCCAGGGCACCTGCTGCTGAGGACCAGTCCCATTGGTCTCAATTATCACCCTCAGTGCTGCTAGTTCAGCCCAAACAGAGCCAAAACAACCACTGATCCACTTCAAACCTGATGCTTGCAGCATCCTTCTGCCTTAGACAGGGACTCTTCCTTCCCTGCTGCTCAGCATCCTCCTCTCCACCCAGGGAAAGTGACAATTCACCTGATCAGAGACCTCTTCTAATGGAGAGATCAGAGATGGCTAATTCCTGGGTGCTTAGAGGCATTTACATGCTAATGATGAAAGGCACTTTGGTAAAGAGGCACCACGAGTCAATCCCTTGTCCCTTGCATCCCAGCCTCCAGCCCAACTCTGGCTTCAGAAAGCCCTGGAGAAGAGGTGGCTGCTAGGAAAGCTGCAAAACATCCTCTCCAGCTCTGCTGCCATGGCTTGGGAACCTTTATGCCTGGATGAAGTCTTCTCCCTGTGACTCAGGATGCTTCTGAGGGACTGGATGAGCAGCAGAGCTGACAGGGGAGCAGAGCATGGCTGGGAGCAGAGCAGTGTCAGGGTGTCAAATCACTGACACTCTGCTACTCTGGGAGCTGAAATACCTTGGAAAAATCACCAAACCCTCACAACAGATCAGTAAACAAGAAAAAAAGATGAACTATCTCATTTCAGAGCTAGCAGAGGAGCAGCCTGCGCAGCACAGCAAGCCAGGGAAGCTGAGCCCAAAGCTCAGCTCCTGGCTGCAGTCAGCTCATGTTGTCCTGGGGAGAGGAGTGGGATAGCCTTCCCTCAGCTGGGATGCAATCCCTCAGGGAAAGGCTAGATGAGTTGGATGGGGCTCCTGGTTACTCCTGCTGAGCCTGGAGGGTTCCCTGAGCGTGGGAATGGGGGCAGGAGGCTGAGGGGCTGGGATGTACCATGCAGATAGAAATTCACTTCCCAGGAAGGCAACAAAAGCCAATCTCTGTGCTTTCCCAACTCAAAACCAAGGGCAAAGCAGGGAATTGAGGAGGGAGGAGTGCTCAGAGCTCTTCCCACAGCTCAGGGGATGGATGACCTTTCCAATACTCTACCTGTATAAATCTTCTTTAATGAAATAATACTAAAAAGAGAAGGATAAATGAAGGTTAAATCATTCCCTGTAGCAGATTTACACTGAAAACAAAGTCTGCTCAGACAGTGCTTGGTTTACACAACAGGCCTTTAACATTCCTTTCCTAACTACTAGGGTGACTCCTGACCAGCTAACCACACGATGAGTGATAGGAGCCCTCAAAGCCAAAGGCAACTTGCCAAGACAGAGGCAAAAGAAACAGCACTAGCCTGAGGTTTGCTCTGAACACACCATTAGGGCTTTTGGCAGGTCTCGAGGCATAACACAGTGGTTTTCACCCATCAAACCTTCCCCACAACATTCCCATCCTCTGGGACAGCACTGTATTTCCAGGGACAGCCCAAGCCAGCACACTAAGCACTCCCTTCCCCTCCCCTGCCCTCTGCAGAGCAAACACGGCTGCCTGCGGCTTGGAAGTGCCCCTGGGAAGCTAACCATTAGTGGGAAGAAAAGCTGGAATGGGGCTTTATTCTGTAGCCTGAGAAGGTTGGGCAAAGAGTTTAGTTTTCCCTTTTTGCCTGGCTTTTCCCTGTTTTGCTGCGTGGGAGAAGCAGAATCAAAGAGCAGCTCTGGGGCTCTGGCACTGCTCTGCCAAAAGGCAGAGGTGAGATCAGCTCAGAGCTTACACAGGGACCTCAGAAGTGCTGCATTAATGCTGCCAGGGCTGCAATGCTAAGGCACTTGTCCCTAGAAGCCATATCAGCTCCTGCTGTAAACAGTTCCTTTGACATCAGCTTCTCACTGTCCAGATCCAGCACTCAAAACGGTGACATTTTGGGCAAACACTGCCATGAAACTATTTCTGCTCCATCAGAGCCTGAGGAGCTTCTGCATACATTTCCATAAATATCCCTGGCATCAGTACAGCTACAAGAGCCACCAGACTGCCAGGGGATCCTGCTGCTGAGCCTACCTACAGATCAACTCCAGCAGAAGCTCTGGGGTCAAAAGGGCTTGGGCTGAAACCACACAGTGAGCTGCTTTCTGTGGCCATTGGTAGCCCTCAGCTTCCAGCTAGGCTGGAAATGGGGGAAGATCTTCCCAGCTCATTGTCCCGGGAGGCTGAATGGAGATGGGATTGAGCAGATCAGTTGTGTGAGGATGCTCCAGGAGAAGGACCTGCTTTGTCCCCTGCCTCTGGCAGGGTATGGGGCACAGGGAACAACCACGGTGGTTCTTACTGCCAGGGGAAAGAGGTGAGTCTACCAACAAACCATTTCAGCCAAAATCTAGCCTGTTTTTCAGCTGCAGACCTCCCATGGGCAGCAGAGGAGGAAGGGGATCTGCCCTCCCCTCAGCTGCCTTCCTGCTGGAAGCGTGCAGCGGAGCAGCTGCTCCAAGGGCATCTCTCTGCAGGGTAGCTGGCAAGGGACAGGGTTAATAGGCCCAGTCCATGTGTGACCTCTCTTCCCTCTCTCCTAGAGCTTCTAATTACCCAGCTAAAGAGAGAAGGGCAGGCAGCAGCCACAGCCAGAGCCCTGTGCCCATGCCTGCCCTTGCTGAGCTGATCGATCACAGCCCACTGGCCATGGGAAGCTTTCCACCCCTGGCACAGGCTGAGGTCTCCAGCAAAAGCAGCTTCTCCCATCCCACCCACCCATGGAGAGAGCTAATCAAGGCTAGAGGCCTGGAAGGGAAAAAAANTAGAGGCCTGGAAGGGAAAAAAAAACCCAACTCCCACAAAAACAAAATCCTCAAACCCCATAACAAAACAAACAAAACCCTCCAAAACCACCAAACCAAATAAACAAACAAAAAAAACCCCAAATAAACTAAAAAAACCAAACCTCCCCAAAAACAAAGCCCCAAGCCCCACAGGAGCATCAGCAGGGCTATTTATTCTTCCATAAAGGAGAGCAGCCTGGGGTAGGGGAGAGCTTGACTAAATGGTGCTGCTAATGCAGAGATGCCTGGCCAGCCCGGGCCCAGGGAGCAAGCAGAGCAATGACTCTATTGCTGAGGCACCAGCAGCCTGACAACTGGCAAATGAACCTCTGCAGCTCTCTGTTTTTCCCCTCTTTATTCTTTTCTCATCAAACTGGCAGGAACAGGGGTAGGAGAGGAGATGCTGGAGGCAGCTGTGTTCAGTATGAAAAATGAGCAGCATATGTATGGGAGGCAGCTGGAGCCCAGCACTCGCTGTGAGGAGCAGAGACCCCACGGCTGCTCCCCTGCCACACTGCTGCCTGCCTGCTCTCTGTGGGGCCCTGGCCTTAACCCTTCCTTCCCTTGCTCCCTGCACCACGAGGGAGTAAAGCAGCCAGATCCAGAGGGACCTGAGCCTGCAGCTGATGCTCACCAACACCCTGTGCCCTGCAGGAGCAGCACGTTCCCATTGTTCCTGGCACGTCCAGGAGAAGTTGTAGCCCTGCTGGAATGGGCAACATGTGCACACAGGAAACAACAGAGTGCAGCTGCTCCCAGGAGCAGATGAAACATTATCCTCAGTTGGTAGATGAGGGACCAGTGATGGGGAGATCAGTACCAGAGGACACAGCACCACGAGGGCTGCAGCCTGGCCCGAGCAGCACCAGCTGCCTCACTGACCCACAGCCTGCTTGCCTCAAGATCTCTGCACTGCACTGCACTCTCTCGGGGCACACAGACAAGATCTGCAGCAACTTGGCCCCCAAAACTCACTTGAAGCAGTATCCCAGTATGTTAGGGGTTGGAAGGGCCCTAGAAACATCATCTAGTGCAACCCCCCTGCGAGAGCAGGAGCACCTAGAGCAGCTCACACAGCAATGTGTCCAGGCAGCTCTGCAATGGCTCCAGACAAGGAGACTCCACAGGCTCCTGGGCAGCCTGGTCCAGTGCTCCATCACCCTTAGTGTAAAGAAGTTCCTCCTCGTGTTAATACTAAACCTCCTGTGCTCCAGCTTGCTCTCATTCCCTCACCCTCTGTTGGGGCCAATGTGCCAATGCCACCCCCTGTCCACCATGAAGGCAGAGCTGGAGTTCCCTCTGCATCTCCCCCTCAAGTGCCTGGCTATTTGCCACCCCTTGGCATGCACTGAGGAGGACACAGAGGCCACATTTTGTTTACCCTCCTCAGGCAGGAGCAAGCCCAGGGCTGCCCAAGGAGGACCTTGTCTCACCTCCCACCCTGAAAGCAAAGCCCACGTGGCCAACTGGCCGCGGCACAGCAGGCTGGGCAAGGCCACAGCTGCCTGCTCCCAGCAGCCCTGCAGCCTGTGCTCGGCCACAAAGGAGCCTTTGTGCTGGCCTCTGGCACGGCCCAGGGTGTCAGTGACACTGAAAAGCTTTGACTGGCCCTTTCTGTTTGTTTTCCTGGCACACGCCAGGATCATTTCAATAGCCCAAGCTCGGCTCGGGCCTGCCCCTCGCCTGGGACTGACATGGCTGTGCAACAGCAGCTCTGCCCACAACACCATGGGTTCCAGCTCCTGCAGCTCTGCCCAGGGATGGGCTGAGCACAACATGAAGGATTCCAGCCCCTCCAGCTCCTATGTTTACCTCCCTGCTTTGCTCTCCCAGCTCGGTTGGATTTGATGCTCTTAGAGGTCTCTTCCCACCATAATGAGTCTTGGAGAGTGTCACATCCCAGGCTGGCTGAGCAGGAGGCTGGCTGGGAGGGCTCAATCTCTCACAGACACCCACATCCCATGGGATGTTGCCTTTCCAAGGGGATGGTGATCTTTGGAGGAGATTCAGTACAGGCAGCCCAGCTCCTGCTGGGCTCTCCTCCTGCACACTGCAAGGCAAGCCCACAAGCAACCCTTGAGTCCTCTTTGTTTTCTTTTTATGAGCCATTTCAGGGCTCTTCAGGTTGTTTAAACTCTGCAGAAACCTAGCAGGGAAGTCACAAGCATGACTGCTTTGTATAATTTTATAGAGCCTTGAAAATCCAAAGCATCTGAATGCCCTAAGTAGCTTTAAAGGTCACAGAGTCATATCATCACTGTTTTCAGAGCCTGAGTGTGGTCCTGCTCCTCATTTGCTCCAGGAACACTGCCATCATCATCATCTCCATGGCTCTTTAGTAAGTGTTTGCTCTCTAACTACATCAGCCTGTCCTTGCCAGTCAATTTTCTGCTACTCCATCACTTTCCCATTTGTATATCATTACACATGGCTGTCAAAAATAATTTAGGAACCTGACCACCAGGGTGAGAAATGAACCCTCCTAAGTATAGCCCAAACTCTCTCATTCTGAGAGAAAATGAGATTTAAGCCCTTTCCTCCCCCCCCAAAAAGTAAGCAGAAACCCAGTGTCCCATGGCAGTTGTAGCACAGCAACAAAGGGGTGGTCACCAAAAAAAGGACCTCTCAGGAGACAAGGACACAGCAAAGCCACAGAACACAGGGAAAGAGGGAGCTGCAGAAACATGAGGATTGCTCCATGGTTCTAGGGTTCCAAGGTGGCACTTGTGCTCCCAGCAGGTGCTCAGCAGGTACCACAGAGCCACTGCACATCCTCCACCCAGACCCACAGGGCACCAGCATCATCTGAGGCACTGAGGCCTCGAGACAACCCACGTGGGATTATTATTATCCCACTTCTCCACTCTGAACAAGGCATTTCCCTTCTCCCCTAGGGATGCACATAGACAAAGCATCAGCCACCCTGCTGGGCTGACCCTGCCTGGGGTAACCTTGAGTGTCTGCCCTATAAGGCACCAGATAAGGTTCTCCCAAGGCTGGAGAGGAGCCCTGAAGTAATAGTTTAGACTGGAAGAGCAAATTTAGATAAACAGAACCCATCCCCACTCCTCTGTCTGGATTCCCAGGCTGGGAAAAGCCACAGAGGAGGAAGATGCTCTGGAGGTACCATCCAGAGTCCAAGGTGCCTGCCACATCTTTAGAGCAGCAAGGAAATCAGCACAGCAGATGTGCTCCAAGCTCCTGCAAAGCCCATCATGGCCAGCAAGCAAAAGGAGGACAAAGACAATCATATTTCACCCAGCAGGAGCTGGTAAACTCATCCTTAGAGCAACAAAAGCCACAGCCAAACAAACACGACCCTGGAGTGGGATCTGTGGCTCTGGCAGGCACATTCTCAGCCTGCACAAAGGAGGAAAGATGAGAAGCATTTATCTCAGAGAGTTCATTTCAACAGCTTTCCTTAACACCTCTGGCCCCTGCAATGAATACCCATGGCCAGGCAAGCAGCAGGGCAGGCTCCCAGCAGGGGAGGCACTGGGATTTGCAGGGATGCTCACCACCTCCTCACAAAGACTAAAGGCCAGGGGAGGGATTGGGGTTTTTTTTTGCTCACTAGTTTATTTTTATTATTATTATTTATTTTCATTTTTAAGAGGAGCTAATTGTCAGTTGAAACCACTCAGGGGCAGAAGCAACCAGCTGCTGACCTGAGGCTGATCTCCAGCAAGGGTGATGATGTCTTGACTCCCCAATAAATAGATGCTCACCACAGGGGAGAATGGAGAGCAGCCTCCACACAGCTGAAGATGGATTGATTCCAGCCTGTGCTAGAAGGCTGGGAAGGCAAATCCCTTTCTCCCAGGGTTTCATTAGCTGGGAATGGCTTTCTAACGAGCTTTACACAATCTAGCCTGGAGCCTACACATTTTGCTCCTCACCCAAAGACAATAAGAACAGGGAGCTAAGGAGATGCCTTCTTTCTCTCTGGTCACCCATCATTCCAGGCCCTTACACTGCTGCCATCAACATGATTACAGAGAGGCAAAAATCCAATCCAATCCTGTCCTTCTCTAGCAATAAGTCTCCAATTTCTACTGACCCAAGCCAGGAAAATTTATAGTTCTGGGGACCACACTCAGGCCATTAGGAAATTGCCAGCTGGGATCTAAATGACATTGTCACCTCTCCTTCCCACAGCCAGGAGCCCAGCTGGGGCTCACAGCACTGCTCCTGAAGCAGGCTGCAGTTCCCCAGCCCTGTGGACATCACAGGAGGGAACCAGGGCTTATTCCAGGGAGTTCTGTCTGCATCTGAAGTGGTGGCAGCTGGAACTGTGCTCCCAAGTCCCACTGCACCCTGTACAGACAGGGAAAGCCCTCAGCCAGCCAGCTCTTTCTGCATTTGGATGGAGCAAGGTCCTTCAGAGAAGCATGGCATGGTTTGGGTGGGAAGGGAAGCTCATCTAGTCCAACCCCCTGCAGGCAGCAGGGACATCTGCATCTAGAGCAGGATGCTCAGAGCCCCAGCCAACCTGAGCTGGGATGGGCACAGGGATGAATGGCACATCTCCCACCCTAGGGACTGAACCAGGTCCCAAACCACCAGAACTGAAAGGAAAGACCTAAAATGGAAGAATCCTGCTTGTCTTTGAGCACTGGAGTCTGCACACTCATCTCTGTCTCTGCAGGCACAGGCATGCTGTTCCTGGCACAGCTTCTCCAGTCCTGCTCTTCTGCTGTGGTCAGCTCTTTGGGGATGGAAGGCTGTGTCTGTGAGCAGCTCTGGCAGCTCCCTCACACAGCAGCCCAGCCACAGCAGGAGCAGATGTTTCTTAACACTCTTCCTCCTCCTCCTCTCTGATGCCTCCCCAAAGACAAAAAGCCAAACCACCAAACTTCTCACCATCTTCTTCTGGAGATATTAATAGCAGCTAAGTCACTGATGGGTGCCTGCCTGTGAGTCACTTCCCAAAGGGATGGGAAAAAGCCTTGAACCACTGCAGTGTCTTAGGAGACCATGAGAAGATCAGCCAGGAGCCACAGTGCTCAGCATCAGCCTTAGCATAGTGGATTAGAGAGGAGATGCTCACCTGTGTAGCACACATCCAGTGCTGCTGGGTCTACCAGGGGCTGCTTTGCCTGCTCAGCCACAGCAAGAGAAGCAGCAGGCAGCAAGCCCTGGCCAAATTCTACCTTAAATGTGGGTGGACTTTGGCCATTTTGGGTTGGATTTCTCTCACAGTAGTCCACAGCACTGACCAGGATCATTAAACATGTCACCAACAGAGCAAAAAGGCACATCCCTGCCTCCAGCTGTCTTCTGGCTCATTGTGACCCCAGGCTGAGGCAGCATGGAGCCCACCAACCCTTCCATCCATCTCAGCTGCTGGCAGACCCTCAGTGCTGCTTTCTGGGCTCCTCTACTCCTCAAATCTCATTTCTCCACTGCTGCTGTGGGATTCCAAATGGGTCTTTTCATTCAACTATTTGGAAGCATCCCTGCTGTCCTGACAAACTAATTTGCTCTCCTCCAGGTCTCTCAGCATCATCCTGCCCCTGTGCTGTGCTAACCACACGAGTCCCTCCAGCTCTCTGAGCACTCAACTCCAGCTCTCTTGGAAAGGAAACATGAATGCTAATTAAACAGCCAGAAGGGCACAGAGCAGATAAATATGTGATACAAGAGAAACTGGAGAGAGAGACACTCTGAAGTGGAGCCAGGGAGGGGAAGAGGCAATGTGTCATTGTTTTTGGTGGCACAACTTCATAACAGCACTGCAAACACTCCTAGAACCAACTGAGCCCAGTGTTAGGCAAAGGTGCTGGGCTTCTACTGCCTGAAAGCCTTCCTCCTGCTCTGGGACATCCATGGCTGCCCTGACTGCAGCAATGCACAGCTGAAACAATACTGTGCTGCCTCGGAACACTGGGTGCAGCAGTGTTGACTTGCCAGCTTCCAGCATGCTCCCAAGCACTCCTGCCAACAAACTGCAACTGAGCAGCCCTCGGGGCTGCAGGCAGCAGGCTGGAAGCACAACCAGCAGCTGAGGTACAACCAGCAGCCGAGGCACAACCAGCAGCCGAGGCACAACCAGCAGCCGAAGCACAACCAGCAGCCGAGGCACAACCAGCAGCCGAGGCACAACCAGCAGCCGAGGCACAACCTTTTCCTGCCACTTCTTAAACCAAACCCAAACCCAACACCTCCAGTTTTTGTCTGATGAAGGAAGGGCAAGAGCCATGGTAAGAAGACTTGGTTAGAGGATGCTCCTGCCTCTCTCTTCAGCCCTTTGCAAACACAGCTGCTTGAGCTCCTCCTCAGGTTGGGTTTGAGCACCAAACCACTCTTGGCCTGCTCTGCCTGCACAGACCAGGAGCAGCTGAAGCTGGTGACACTGTTCTGCAGGAAAAGCAGAGCTCTGGTACATTTCTAAGAGGCCACAGGACCACCTGCAGCTGGGAAGGTGATGCTCACACTGCTGAAGGCTTTGCAAATGATCTGTCAGTGCAAACCATGAGCAGTGCCTTCTCTTCCCATGTTCAGCTCACTGTGACCACGCTGAGCAGTGAGGAAATGAAGAGCAGTCCTGTGGCATGAGGCTATCCATTTGGGAGCTTTCAGTTCAATCTCTGCCTCTGCCACAGATTTCCTGTGTGACTTAGGCTAGGTCATGGAGCATCTCTACGCTTCAGGTCCTCATCTAAAAAGTGATATTGCTGCTCCCTCTCAGAGGGCTTTGGGGAGGATCAATCTGTCAGCAGAAGGTTCACAGGCTGCTGGGGAAAAGCAGGCACTTGTGACAACCAAACAGGCAAAGGAAAGAGGGAGCACACCAAGCTCCCCATGCAAGGAGCCCTTTCTAAGCTTGATTCCAATGAAAATGATTTATTTACACCTCCCCAGACACCCTCAGGAACTCACTGACACTTCCCTCCTGCAGCCTTCTGAGGGATGCTGAGCTCCTCTCTGCCTGGTCCCCAGCAAGCTTGGCAGAGCAGAGCCCTGGGCAAGGCTGGGGCTGGCACACAGCCCCTCAGAGCCCCAGCACACTGTTTAGTCTGCTGGGTGCATTCCTGAGTGCTGCTAAAATAAACAGAAGATTATTAAGGGAGCTCCTTTTCCTCACTAGCATCAGCCAGAAAGGCTAAGTTACTGAGGGGCTCCTGGGGATGGGGCTGGAAGGGGAGAACCCATGGGGCTGGGAGGTTTCCTTGCTTAAACAAGCTCTAGGCAGAGCTGAGCCTGGTCTGGTGCTTAGGATTCTCCTTTGGGATGCTGGACTGGCCTGCAGGACTCTTTGTTGCTGTGTTTCCCTCATTTGATCAGAAATCAAACAACCAAAGCAAAGCCCCTGAAAGCTCCCAGCTGAGTCTGCACAACTTCTCAGAATCTTGAGGGGAAAGCCAGAGAATGGCCAAGGAAGCTCAGAGTGAAGATTCAGGATGGATCAGAGCTCTCCTAAATCCTTCTGCCCCTTGGAGCCACAGAATTCAGCCTGATGCTGATACTGAGGAGGAGTCAAGCCTGGAGAGAGACTTTCCAAGGAGCTTTCAGCTGCTGCCCATCCCACCCACAGCCACCAGACGAGGTGCCACCTTGTCCCCAGCCTTCCAGNTCAGTGCAAACCATGAGCAGTGCCTTCTCTTCCCATGTTCAGCTCACTGTGACCACGCTGAGCAGTGAGGAAATGAAGAGCAGTCCTGTGGCATGAGGCTATCCATTTGGGAGCTTTCAGTTCAATCTCTGCCTCTGCCACAGATTTCCTGTGTGACTTAGGCTAGGTCATGGAGCATCTCTACGCTTCAGGTCCTCATCTAAAAAGTGATATTGCTGCTCCCTCTCAGAGGGCTTTGGGGAGGATCAATCTGTCAGCAGAAGGTTCACAGGCTGCTGGGGAAAAGCAGGCACTTGTGACAACCAAACAGGCAAAGGAAAGAGGGAGCACACCAAGCTCCCCATGCGAGGAGCCCTTTCTAAGCTTGATTCCAATGAAAATGATTTATTTACACCTCCCCAGACACCCTCAGGAACTCACTGACACTTCCCTCCTGCAGCCTTCTGAGGGATGCTGAGCTCCTCTCTGCCTGGTCCCCAGCAAGCTTGGCAGAGCAGAGCCCTGGGCAAGGCTGGGGCTGGCACACAGCCCCTCAGAGCCCCAGCACACTGTTTAGTCTGCTGGGTGCATTCCTGAGTGCTGCTAAAATAAACAGAAGATTATTAAGGGAGCTCCTTTTCCTCACTAGCATCAGCCAGAAAGGCTAAGTTACTGAGGGGCTCCTGGGGATGGGGCTGGAAGGGGAGAACCCATGGGGCTGGGAGGTTTCCTTGCTTAAACAAGCTCTAGGCAGAGCTGAGCCTGGTCTGGTGCTTAGGATTCTCCTTTGGGATGTTGGACTGGCCTGCAGGACTCTGTCTTTGTTGCTGTGTTTCCCTCATTTGATCAGAAATCAAACAACCAAAGCAAAGCCCCTGAAAGCTCCCAGCTGAGTCTGCACAACTTCTCAGAATCTTGAGGGGAAAGCCAGAGAATGGCCAAGGAAGCTCAGAGTGAAGATTCAGGATGGATCAGAGCTCTCCTAAATCCTTCTGCCCCTTGGAGCCACAGAATTCAGCCTGATGCTGATACTGAGGAGGAGTCAAGCCTGGAGAGAGACTTTCCAAGGAGCTTTCAGCTGCTGCCCATCCCACCCACAGCCACCAGACGAGGTGCCACCTTGTCCCCAGCCTTCCAGGCTCCAAGGGGCACATGCCAAGCCTGTGTCCAGTCCTCAGGGAGAAGGCTCAGCAGGACAAGCACCTGCACATCCTCAGTGCTTCCTTCCCAATAATAAAGTGATCCTCCACACCGTGTCCCTTTTTCCATTTCACCCTTCACTGGATCATTTTCTGCATCCATTCCCCTTGCTAATTCAAACTAATTAAAGTCTAAAATGGAATAATTTGTGCAATTCCAGAGCTCCCCTCACCATATTGTGAGTGATGTTGCTTTGCTGGTAGCACCCAGGGTGAACAATTCCCCTCCTCCCCAGCTCAGTGGCCTCCAAACTCATTTGCTGAGGAGACAAAACTATTCCAGCAGGGAAAGGAAGGAGAAGGGGGAAAACAAGTGAGGTTTAAAAAGCTCTAGGAGACAGCAAGAGGAGTCTGAGGTTTGCTTTTAAATTTCAGAGCTAAGCAGCCTTCCACCTCTTCAATCTAAACAACCTTCAGCCTCCCCAGCACAGCTCTGGCAGTGAGCACTGCTCCCCTCCCAGCATCCAGGGAGCATGGCTCAAATCAGCCTGCACCTTCTAAAGCCTCCCTGCCTCCCTCCCTAAGGCAAGGTGACCCTGTGATGGGCACAGAGGGGCTCAGCATCCCCCACAGCTCAGCATCCCCCACACAGAGCGTTTGGTCCTCACTGGAGAAGCAAAAGATTCCTCACTCCATCTCTAGGCTGCAGAGGTCTATCCATGGCCCTCTGAGCTCTGCTGTGCTAATCCATGCTTTCTGCATTTCACTAGGTGATTATATGTTGTTATTTCCACCCTGGGAGTGGTGAGATTCCCCAGTCAACAGGGCAGGATGCTGCTCTCTTACCTGCTGTGGAACACTAGAAGGAAACCATCCCCTCTGGGGCAGGATTACCCAGCAAAGGAACTATGGATGAGCTGAGAGCAGCAGTGTTTTGAGGCAATGAAATGTGCAGGGATTTGGAATGATGCTTCTGGCAGATGAATTCTGCATTTGCAAGGTGCTGGCCAGGTAGCTCATTAGGAAGGTTCAGCTTCACCCATCAGGGAGCAGACCTGCAGCGTGTGACCTCAGCTCTTCATCAAAGCCTCTGCCCTGATTAGCACAAACAAATGGGACATCATTAGCTGGGAAAAAGCCTTGGAAAAGAAAGAAGGAAAAAAAAATATGCCTTAGGATGGTGTGTCTGCAGGTGAGGAAGAGGTGAGGGGAGTGCCTGCTCCAGGCTCTGGATGCTTTACCCTGCACCCTTTGCTGCCTCCTGCAGTCGTGATGAGAAGAGAGCTGCTGGGCCATGCTTCTCTTCCCTAGCACAGGGATAGTCCTGCCAGGATTTTCATCAGGCTGCTTGAAATTTCGTGGTTTAGAGCCCTTGATTAGGTGCTGAAATCTGTTGGAGCCAGCAAGCCCTTGCCCTGGTGCCTGCCATACGTTTGATTGAGCTTCAGCTAGTTCCCAGATTAAAAATAACCAAATTTGTTCTCCTATCAAGAGCTGCCAAACTCTTTGGCCTCCATTCTGCTGATGCTTATATAATTCCATGTGCTGAAGCATGCCCAGCACTCCTCCCTCCCTGCCAGGGTGAGCTCAAGACTGCTGAAGGTGTAGGTGGGAGCAGAGTCAAACCTGCTGCATCCCAACCCAGTGCTGCAACAGCTTCAGCCTGCACAGAGAGCCTGGAGAAAGGAGGAGGAGATGCTGAGAGCCCTGGGGCTGCTGAGCCTGGAGCAGAGCAGAACCAGAGGGGAGCTGCTCCATGCTGAGCAAGAGCTGAAGGGTGCAGGGGGCAAGAGGCTGGGGCCACACTCTGCTCAGGGGTGCCCAGGGATGGGGCAATGGGCACAAACTGGAACCCAGGAGGAGAAAGTTGTTCGGTGTGAGGGTGCAGAGCCCTGGCCCAGGCTGCCCAGAGAGCTTGTGGAGTCTCCTTGTGTGCAGAGATTCCCAAGGCACCTGGAGGTGATGCTGGGCAAGCTGCTGTGGGTGATGCTGCTGGAGCAGGGAGGTTGGACTGCATAAATCCCTAGAGTTCCATTCCAACCCCATCCATGCTGGGATCCAGAGATTCGATACTATTTTATTTTGTGGGGTATTTTTCCCTAAACAAACCCCTTCACTGAATGGGTCAGCCCATGGCAATGCAGAGGCAGCTCACTCAGAGCCATGAGGCAAGGTCCCAGCTGTCACATGCTCCCAATTCTGAGGCACTGCAGCACCTCCTGCGATGCCAGGGGAGGGCACAGGGTCAGCCTGCCCACACCTGGCACCCCTGGGGCTCACTCTGCTGCCTCCAGCATGTCTCCATCCCAGCAGCAGGCTCCAAGCCTTGCTGGGATTGCTTTGCCAGAGCAATGCTGAGCAGAACTGAGTGTCTGCTTGGCCTAGCCAGGGTCAGAAGCACTTCTCCTTTGCCATTAGAGCAAGGTGCAGCAGGAGGAGAGCCTGCAGGAGCTCTGACTAAGCATCCTTACATCATGTGCTTAAAGGACTTGGAGTAAGTGGCTGGAAGCAAAGTTTCTTTATCCTTCTCTCCCCCAGCCTGGTCTGTGCAACTGTTGCTTCTGTGCTTTGTGGGAGTGAAATCAAATGTCAGATATTCTGCTTTGGAAGAAGTTGGCAATGAGCTCTGAAAGGCTTGAGGGAGAGCTCCAAAAGGAGTGTGGAGAAGTTGGAAGGAGGCAGAGACAGGGCTGGGCCAGGAGCCAGGGGAGTGGGGAAGGATTGTGCCTGCAACCACAACTCCAGATTGGAGGATGAAGTGCCTCCTTTCCCTGATGCCTTTCAGCACAAAGCTGATCCTAGCTGCTGCTAGCACAGAAGGGAGATGGGCTTCCTCCCAAAACGTGCCACCCACTCCTTGCTGGGAAGCATCCCCAGAGCTCCGTGTGCTCAGCAGCAGCAGAGGCCAGCAGGACTCAGCACCAAGAGCAGGATTGGGGAGCACATGTTTCTCAGCCTGGGGTTTGATAGCTGTGTTTTGACAGAGGCATGTGTCCTGCTTCTTTCTGAGCAGCTAGTGAAGCTGCCAGGCTCTGGGCTCTCCTCCCCCAGCACGTTCACATGCAGCAGCCTGATGGCAGCAGCAGATGCTCTCTCTGTGGCATTTCAGTGGCACAAGGGCTTTGTGCTCCACATTTCCAGACTCCAGAAGACAGGGTTTTTTCCTGTTATATTCTCACTACTTCTGAGGGCACATCCCACCATCTACAGCCTCAGCCCCCTGAAGCTGGAGGACTTTCCTCCTTCTCCTTTTCCAAGCATCAGGCACTCAGGAAAAATATCTATTCTCCTTTCCACTCTGCTGAACTCTCAGGTTGTCAGGATTAGGGCAGTGGGGTCACAGGAGCTGACAAAATCCATATGGAACAGCATTGCCAGGACTTCTGGAGCCAAAGCAAGCATCTCTCCAAGGGCAGGAGGCACATCCTTGGGTGGATCCTGCAGGGGAACAAGGGATGGCATTCCCCCTGCTCCTGGAGCCTCCCCAAGGGGAGTGCTTTGCTGGAAAGGGAATTCACTCTCCAGGAATATTCTATTATTTGCTAAACCCTCTTCACATCTTTTTCTGTCCCACAATTAAACAAATTAGCACTCATGCATATCAAGACACTTTCCCCTCATAGGAGAGGAGCTGGAGGCATTCCCACTGGGGTTTGCTCCTAAGGAAAGCAGTTCCTCAGCTCTTTGAGGTACATGCTGGCTTGTTTCCTCCCTGGCATGAGCACACAGCTCCTGGAGAGAATGACCACAGCATCATCAGCTCAATAAAACCATTTGATCACAGAGTTTGCATAGATCCTTGTCCTTACCATCAAATGCAAGCCCAGGCTGGCACAGGATGCTAAATCTATGGCTGTTCAGGGCACTGAGTTGCTCTAACAAGCATTTAAAACCTTCTTGAACCACAGAGATTCACTGAGTGAAGTCTTTTAGCTCAGAGAAGACTTTGCACTCTCCTAAAGCATTGATTTCCTGGCTTTAAATAACCTGATAACCAAGCCAAGTGTTTGCTGATCTTTGTGTATGGCTACAGGTTAGCAAAAAAAAACCACTTTTGCTAGCCTAGAGAGGAGCTGAGAGCTCCCTGGAGCAAGGAGAGCTGCTCACTCCATCACTAAGTCCATGTCTGAGCATTCACCCTGACACCTCTCTGGAGCATCTCTCTCTCTCTGAGCAGGTAGGAGGGAGGAGAGCAGCTGCAGAAAGCTGTTAGTGACCAGAGGGTTAACTCAACCCAGAAGAGTTTAATAGCATCCAGGGCCCTTCAGATGCAATCCTTCTCCTGTCTCCACCACCCACAAGGCCCCAGCTCTATTAATCTGAATTACAGAGTGGTGAGTAATAGCCAATAAAACGCTCAGCAGAGGCACTGAACCCAGAAGGCTGCTGTGGCACAGGGGCCTTGCTGTGTTCTCCTGCCTCTGAGCACAACACAAGGTCTCCTGTGGCTTAGAAACCATCAATTGCCATCATAACCAGTTGGGTTGGGTTGGTTTGGGCCAGGCTGGGCAGCAGCACGAGTGGCACAGACTCAGTGCTAGTGCTGCTTGCAGAGTACATCCCCAGCCCATGCCACCTGTGAGCATCAGCATCCCTCACAACCACAGCCAACAGAGCAGTGAACCAAGCAAGGGATGCTCAGAGAGAGCTGTGCAACACCACAGCCAACAGAGCATAAACCAACTAACTAACCAACCAAGGGATGCTCAGAGAGAGCTGTGCAACACCACAGCCAACAGAGCATAAACCAACTAACTAACCAAGCAAGGGATGCTCAGAGAGAGCTGTGCAACACCACAGCCAACAGACCATAAACCAACTAACCAACCAACCAAGGGATGCTCAGAGAGAGCTGTGCAACCCCACAGCCAACAGAGCATAAACCAACTAACTAACCAAGCAAGGGATGCTCAGAGAGAGACTCCCCAGGGACTCGTCAGGAAGCTGCAGGCAGGGAGGAAGGGAAGGAGCTGCCTTACCTGTCTCTCTGCCATGACATACAGGTACTTGTGGTGGAGGGAGAAGGCCATGTCACGCAGCACTGGGCTCCCATCCTTGAAGACTGTCACCATCTCATACTGAATTCCACCATGGGGAGGACCATCTGCTCGGATCTGCAGGAAGCACAAACACATTCCAGGTAATTTCAGGGCAGCCAAATTCCCTGTTTGATTTGGAGGGGTGCAGGGGAGGAGGAAAAGGGAGGAAAAGGCATTCCCAATCTTAGCTTGCAGCCTGGAGACACAGCAAAGAGCAAGGGCAGTGTGGGTGCAGGAGGGAAAGCTCCTTCCTTCTCCACTCAAGTGGATGCAATTTCCACACCCATGAGAAACAAAGAGCAAGTTTAGTGTTCCCAGTGTGAGCAGGGGCACTCAGGAGTAACACAGACCTTAGGCTGTTGAGATGCTCTCTGTAACAAGCCTAGCAGAAGCCCACAAGACTGCACAGGCAGCAAACCAAGGCTAAGACACAGCAGAGGTTTTTTTCTCTGCTTCTCCAGACGCATAAGGAATGAGACTCAGACAATCTCCATCACCTCTTACTGTCACAGAAACCTCCTACCATGCCACCTCTGCCTCAAAATGTGCTGCTGCTGCTGCCATCCCATCCCTTACACATCTGCAGCACTCAGCAAGGCAAAGGCAGAGCAGACAACTAGCAGAGCAGCCACATAGCATCTCCCACCAGCCCCAGCAGACAGGAGAAGCTGCTGGGCAGGAACAGGCTGGGAGAGGGGAAGGGAGGAGGATAACCCAACAATTGGCATTGTCTTGCCTAGCAGGATTTGCATATTTGGAGAAGTATCTGATCACAACCTGGTGTCTGCATGGCTGGGAATGCTGGCAGGGACACAGAGCAGCCAGCAGAGCCAAGGGCTGCAGCTGCTGGGGGCTCCCAGAGACAGGGATGCTCTTGGATGGGGCAACATCTGCATGGAGAGGAGCGGGAGAGGAAAGAGGAAGAGGAAGAGCAAAGAGCAGAAAAGGAAGAGTGGAAAAGAAAGAGGAAGAGGAAAGAGAAAGAGAGAAAAAAGAAAGAAGGGGAAAGGAAAAAGGAAGAGGAGGAGAGGAAAAAGGAAGGAGAGGAAAAGAAAGGAGAGGAAAGAAGAAGGAGAGGGCCAGAGCCCTGGCAAAGGCTCTTGTCCCCGAGCTGCTATGCTGCATTCCCTCTTGCTGCTCCCTTGCTCCCTGCCTGGCTGCAGCACCCAGCAAGAGGCACAAGGAGCTGGCTTTGGACAAGCCTAAGCCTCCAGGAGAGGGATGTCTATTTTTCCTGGTTCATGTCCCCAGGAGGGAAGAGAGCAGGTTGTTAAGCATCTTCAGATTGATCTGAGCACTGTGCCAGCCCAGCTGGAAAGAGAAGGATATCTTCCCCCTTGGAGAGGAGTGATGCTCTCCTGCTCTCCCCTCCAGATAAATCCTCTGCTGGGAAAGAGCCCTGAGGCCTCCTGCCATGTACAGACATGCTAGGCATACAAACACAACTCTTTCCTGCAGTTCTCTCTCTTTTCTCCTTCCCTCCTGAGTTTGCAGTGATCAGAAGGAGCACCAGGTGAGTATGAATGGTCTGGTGTAAGCAACCCCCATGGCTTGGATGCAGGGAACCTCTGCCTCAACAGCCCTGAGCTGCCACAAAGGACAACCCCAGAAAGCCAGAAGGTCAAATCCTGCTTTAGTCACTCCCACATGAATCAGGAGAGTTCACAGCTTTCATGGAATACTGAGAACCCACTGCAGGTCAAATCCAGGATGAGACCAGTGCTTTGCTGGGTGATGCAAAGCTGAGTGACCTCAGAGCCACTGCCACCTCCCACAGCAGCTGAGGAATAAACAGCAGGGACACACTGCTGCTTCCATGCAATCTCCTGATTAATGGCCAAAGGAGAAGGGAATGGCTGGACATGAAGGATCAGCAGCCTTTGTGAAAAACAACTGTTTTCCAGAGCTCCCTCAGGGCCCCAGCAGCTAGTTAAAGTGAGCTCCTTTCTAGTAATGAGGTCAGACAGGGCTAATAAAGACAGAGACCACTGGACAAGCCTCATGCAAGCCAGTGCCAACTGGGAATTGCAGCTCTGGCCTGGAGACAGCAGCACAGCTCCTCTAGAAGTGCTTGGAGCTGTGCCTGCCACAGGTGTCTTGGGACACAAGCAGAGCTCTGTGTGAGGTGCTGGGGGATGCCTGCACCCTTCTGCCTCCCCAGGGCCAGCCTGGGGCCTCTCAGGAGCCATGGGATGGCTCCGTGGATGCTCAGGGAGCACGGGAGGAGAGCTGTGAGGTGTCATAGCCAGGCAGGTAAGCCACAGCCCTGAGCCTGAGATGCACCCACTGCCTCTCTGCCTCAGGGACTGGTTTCCACAACAACAAATGGTGATGTCAGAGAAGAGTGATGATTCCTGGCACTGCTGAAGAAGAAAGGGATCATCTCCCCAGCAGGAAGCTGCTTGCTGAGGTTTGAAGAGAGAAAGAATTCCTCTGCCTTAGGTAGGAGAATCCTGCCAGTGCCAACCAACCACTGCCCCATCACCAGAATGGTACCAAGGCTGCAGGGTGAGCTCATCCCTGAGCCCAGGCTCCAGGCACAGGGAGGCAGGAGAGAGGAGGAGCAGGATGGGGCTGGGCATGTTTCTTTACATCCCTCTAACTCTTACCAGGCTTTCTTCTCTCTGGACACGGTGCTGGAGCACAGGAAGGGTTTAGGAGGGAAATGGTGCTGCTCAGAATGGGTGGGAGCACAGTGGAAGAGGGAGCAAGATGGGCATGAGGAGAAACACATGGATGCAATGTAAAGCAGAGACATCTAGGATCAGAGATGTGTTCTGCCACCTGAGACACAGCAGAGACCAAGAGGACACATCAAGGAGAAGTCATTTGGGACAGAGAGAGAGCTTTCCTCAGTCATTCCTGATGGATGGCTACAGATCTGGCTTGCAAAGTGCCTCACACCATCCTGTGCAGGGCCAGGTCTGGTCCCTGGCTCAGAGGATGCTGTGCCACTGGAGCAGCTCAGCTGAGGGAGCTGCAGCCCTTCAGAGGCACAGGGAGCTCTGTGCCTCTCATAGCTCCACACCAGACTGCAGCACAAGCTCTGCTGTACCTGAAGAGATCAGCAAAACACCATCTCTTGCCATGCCTCTGTTGCAGGCTAGCAGCCATGCAAGGCTCTCCTGGGAGATGAAGCTCCAGCATACCTATTGGAAGTGAAGTTTCTCATGGGTGTTTTGCCCAGCCTGTGCCACAGCTCAGCTCCATCTGGATTCCCTTCCAGTTCCTCCCAGCAGGCTCCCATTAGAAGACATTGAATCTCTTTGTAGGAACTTTCCATGATTAAATTACCTGTCTGTTTTCATTACCAGGCTCTCAACGAGGCTGACTCAGGATGGAATGCCTGCTGCCAGAAAAAACAGCTGAATAAGTCCATGCCTGAAGGGGCTGATTCCTCATCCCACAGCCTAGAAGCAAGGCCACCCCCTTAGCTCCTCAGGAGCTGCCAGCTCCTCCCTGCATGGGACATGGATCCCAGAGCACCTCACTCTGCAGGAAATGGTCCAGAGAGCCATGGGATGAGGTCCCCAAATGCCTCTGAGGGTCAGGAGGCACAAGGCACTGGCTGAACACGTTCAGCTCAAGTCTGGAACTGCAGCAGAGTGAAAAGCCCAGACAGCCCTGGGGCCTTAGGACTGCTCCTTTCATGCTAGGATTTCTAGCCCTTCAGGGTGAATAATATCAAATAACATTGCATTTGTGTAAGAATGGACGTTTTGAGCAGAGCTGGATCAGCTCTGGGGAGGTGCACTGGAGCATTACAGCAGCCACTGCCTGAAATAGAGAGCAGAGAGAGCAAGGAGCAGCCTCTGCTGCCAGCCAGCAGCTTCCCACCATGCCACTGCTTCTTTGCCATCACAGCTGCACGATGCATTTCTTGCTTCAGTGATGCAAATGTAGCAGCAAGGCTGTTACAGGGCAGCAGGGCTGGGAATGGGGCTGGAGTGTGCTGTAGCTGGAATAGCCTTGCCCTACCTCCTCCTCCTCCTGCTCGTGGCTCTGGGGACTTTTCCCTACAAGAAGTTTCCATGAGCAAGAGGCTCAGCAATGGCCAAGCTCCTCACAAACACCTAACCCTCAGCCTGGCTTTGCTGTGGGTGCTGTGCCCAGGAGCCTTGGCACAGAGGATTTAGTGGCACTGAACTGGGCTCTTGTGTGTCCACCCCTGCTGTCCCCTCATCACCAGCCTTTCCAACAGGGTCATTGCTTTACAGGCTTCCCCATGCCTCTGCCAGCCAGAGAGCAAAGAACCAGCAATCTCGAGGAGCTGAAAACCCAGAAGAGGAAGAGCAAATCTCTACAGAAGAAGTTTCAAGAGCCCTCAGACCCTCCATGAGATTCTTGTGGGAGTGAAGTGTCCCTCAGCCTCCCTCAGCTACCTCTTGGTACTGGGAGCAGTTTGCAGGTCATTCATTAAGCAGAGGGAAACTAAGTGGCTTGCTGAGGATCTAGAGGCAGAGCACAGCAGGTCTGGGAGCTGAAGCTCATCCTGCAGGTGTATGGGGCCCTGCCTGGACCACTGGAGAGCATCCTGCCCCACATCTCCATGTGCAGGAGGGGAAAGCCTTTCCCTGCACACAGCCCCAGAGCAGGACTTAGCTCACTGCTCTCCACCTGGGAAGTCTTCCCCCTTGAAATGAAAGTGAATCAGTAATCCCATTAAGTATCTCTCCTTTAAATCACAGCTATGGCCCTGAGTAAGTTAATGACAAGCCTTACATGCACATTCCATTCCAATCAGCAGATCCAATTAACTTCATTACCTGAGGCTCCTTCACATCCCACTCTCTCTCTCTCTCCTGCCACATTTGCTTCATGTATTTCTCCCAGATCAGGACAGAAAAGATGTGCCCTGCTGGGCATCACCTGCATTCCTACCCCACGGAGAGCACGAGGAGGTCTCCACAGAGGAGTTGATTCTGGGAAGTCAGGATGCTGCCAGGCTTGGAGCAAAACAGCTCCTCAGAAGCAAATGATCTGATCCCTGAGGGTGGAGAAAACCCATCCCTTCCAGAACTGTCTGCCTGAACATTAAACACACTCCCTAATCCCCACAGGGTTTCTCCTTACAAAAAACGTCTACAGGGGAGAAAAATCAGCGTGGTGAAGGTCTGGTGATGATGGAGAGAGCTGCAAGGAGCATTTTCAGGAGTTCCAACAGCCCTGGTGGAGGAAAATGGGATGGAGTGCTAAGCCTAAGTCTTCTGTGACCAACAGAAAGCACAAGAGGAAGCACAGAGCTGCTATTCTTTAGGGTGATGGAGGTGGTGGGTATCTGCTCAGAACTGTTGGTCACATACCATTTGCAGCTCATCCCCAAAGTCCCCCAAAGAGCATCAGATCTGTGCTCTCCATCCCCAGCTCACCTATGCCCTTGCAGCCCAGCTTCCATCCTCCTCCACAGCTCCCTGCCAAGCTCTCTCCCTACCATCCTCCTCCTCCTCCAGCAGCACATTTCACAGCTGAAGGCACTGGGCTTGCTTGGGTTGGTTTGTTGACCTTGAGTGGCCATGTAACAAGGAATAAAAAGCCACTCAGACAAGATTGTCTAATGCTCTAAACAAGCTGCACTGAGTCATGATGCTCCCCAAGGAGGAGGCAAAACTAAACGACTGTCAGAAGCTGTCAGATGCACAGCCTGTTCCTCCCGAGCCACAGCTTCCAGCTGATCAGGTGGGAGCCAGAAAGTTCCTCAGGAAATATTATTCTCTTTTTCCTCTTCAAAAACACCATGTAAGTAATCTGTTTCAGATGACTGAGACTTCATGCTCAGCACCTCCTGGGAACGCTGCAACACAAGTCAATCTGTGAGCCACCAAAGGCCAAAGCCCAGAAGGGAATAGAAGAATCAAGATTTTGTTATCTTTGGGTTTTACAGACTCCTGGAGAGATCCTGCTGGGAAGTTCTGCAAGGCTGGAGGTCAGACAGGAGCCATCAGGTGAAGGAGGAGGAGGTATTTTTGGTGTCAGTTGTGCGTGCAGAAGCAGCCATGTGTTACTGATCAGATCTAACCTTGCTCAGGCAGAGGATGGGAGGCAATTTCAGAGCACACAGCTTAGCTGCAAGCCTAGGAAATGCTAAGCAAGGGAAGCAGCCCTGCAGGTTGCCCCACGGGCAGGCAGGGCTGCAGAGAGGAACCAGCTATTTGCTGGTTAAGACCTGGGCTAGAACACAAAGGAGCCAAAAGCTCTCTCCAGCCAGAGCCTGGCCAAGCTGTTTGTAGAGTTCTGCTCAAGCAGCAGCTCTGCAGGAGAGGTCACCTAAGGACAGGCAGAGCCAGAGCCAAGCTGGCACTGCCCCACAGCTCCCAGAGAGCTCTCTCCCCTTCCCTGAGCACTGAGCTCAGCAGTGTTTCACCAGGGACACACACTGTGTGTTTGGGACACACAGGAGCTGGACCACGCATGCTTTCAGGGAAGGCAAGATGCAGAACCACGATGCACAAGCAACAGCCAAGGCTGGCATCCTGCTCAAGGACATTTGCTTGTATTGGAAGCATTAAAGTCTCCTGATAGGATTCAAGCAAGTGTAAAATCTATGGAAGCTGAATGTCTTCCCTGTGCTTCCCTATCTGCTCATTCACTCTCCCATCTCTTGGTCACCAGCAGATGGAGGACTGAGGTAGCTCATGTTCCTGGAAACCACTTTTGCCTATGTGGCTGCTTCCCAAGAGCTATTCTGGGGCAGATCAAGGATTAAGAAGCCCAAAATCTCTTCTATCCCTGCACTGTAACTCACTAAGCCCTCGGCACGTGCCCTTTCCATCATCTCAGAATTAATCAGCAGATGAAGTGCCTCTGAATAATCTGTGTCTGCAACACATGGAATGCTGCTGGACACTGCCTTGGCCCCAGCAGGGAGGTTGCTGGGCTCCACACACAGCTCTGTCCCTGTCTGTGTCACATCACTGCACACAGAGACTCTGAGCACCTCAGGCCAGCAGGACCCAAGCTGCCTGGCTTCATGCTGAAAGCTTCTGCTTGTAGCTTCCTTTGGGTGAGGAGGTGGAGCAGCTCTGCTCTCGAGCTGTGGAACCCCACACCAGAAGGACCAAGGCAGCTCTTCCCCTCCAGGCCCCTGCTTTGGTTCAGTCCCCAGCCAGCCCAGCTAATCCCTTCTTGTGCCCATGGCCCCACATCAGCATCATGAGATAGGTTCAGGCTGGGGTCCATGGGATGGGAGAGAGACAAAGCTACAGCACACTGCTGCTTTCACTCCCATAATTGACCTGTAGATAAACACATGGCTTCCTCCCTAATCCCCTGCAGCCTCCTGAACATCAGCCCCCCGCTCCATTTTTCATGTAATTAAGAGAAAAACCCTAATCCAGTGTAATTAGCTCCCTGATTGCCAACGTCAGGCAGGCAGGCAGTGTTTGAACAGCAATTCAGGGCTAGCTGGTTAGGCAAACAGTGTGTGTGTGGTTCAGTAATTGAACACCAAAGCAGCATCCTCTCTGCTGTCCTCACAAGGCTGCTTCCCTAAACACCACTAAGTGGTTTCATCACTGCACCAGGGCTTGAGAGCCCTGCAACTGCTGTTCCACCAAGCTCTGGGCATCTCCCTGAAGGGCTGAGCATGAAACAGGCCAAGCACATCCCATCAACCACACTAGATGATGGTTTGGGAGAGGTCCTCCCCATCCTATCTGTGTCCTTAAGGGATTGCCACCAAGCTCTTAGGACTGTACCAACAAGCTCTTAAGACTATACCACCAAATTATTAGGATGATACCACCAAGTTAGTAAGACTTATAGCATCAAATTCTTAAGGCTATACCACCAAGTTATTACGACTACAGCATCAAGTTATTAAGACTACACCCCTGAATTATTAAGACTACACCACCAAATTATCATTATTAAGACTACACCACCAAATTATCATTATTAAGACTACATCACCAAGTTTTTAAGCCCACACCACCCCTAACTGCCTAACCTCTGGACCTGATCCTCACAATCAAGATCCTGATGGACTAGCAGTCTCCTCCTGAGTGATGCTCAGCACCACAAGCCCAAGCCACTGAAGAGTTCCTGGCTGCCAGTGGTGCTTTTCTTCTCCATTCATATACATGCAGGGAAAATCTGAAGAGTAAAACGTTAGAAATTTGGGAAGGGGAAGCAGATGGGAGAGGAAGAGAGAAGGTGGATGGATGTGCCAAGGGGGAGGAAGGGAGCCCAAAATAAGCACGGCTAGAAGATACCTTTGCTTAACCATTTAATCCATCCCCCAGCAAAAAGGAAAGGATCTGAGCTACCTAAGGCACTGTCAAACATTCCTTTTGCCTTGTGATAGAAGTCACAGACTACTCCAGTTCTTCCCTAGTTACAGCTTTCTTCTTCAGCCTCCTGAAACACAACCCTTGCAAGGGATATCATTTCAGGAGGTGTTGGTTGGGGTGTCCCTGAGGGGGATTTTAATCCTCACCACCCTGGGCTATATTACCAAGGTTTTGTGCTTTGGGGTGGTCATTTTAGGGGAAAAAAACAAACAACCCAAAGGCACCAGGCTGTCTTTTGCTGCCTTGGGTTGTTGCCCTTGCTGCAGAGGCAGCATTGGTGTGCCTGGGATGCTGCAAAGCATGCAGCTCGTGTTCTGTAAGGAGGGAGCTGCAATCATCTGCCAGCTCTGCAGCCTGGCTTCTTGCAGCACTGCTGTCTGCATGCTGAGGCAGGAGAGAGCCAGGCAGCTCTGCTTGGGAAGCTCTAACTGTTGGTGCTGACAGGGGCCAGGGGCTGATGGAAGGCAGGAGGCTGTGCCTGCCTCTGCCCATGTTTGGGCTCCAGGCTCTGCTCTGCTCTCCTCATCACAGCCCTGCTCTGTAAACAAACCAGCAGCGAGCAGAGCAAGCTGCTCCTTTGTATCAAAGCCAGGGAGAGCTCTTTATACAAAAATGAGTGAAAATTTATCAACTCAAAGCTCCTTTTAAAGAGAAGCCCCTCAGGAGAGCAAGCCCAGCTGCTTGCTTGCACTGCACTGGGAAGCCAATCCCCCTCCCTCTCTCCCTCCCAAGACACAGGATTTGCTGTGGAAGGTCTGCAGAGGAACTGCAAACATAGTCCTGGTGGGATGGGGACACATCAATATGGATTTCAAAGAGCAGTTTGGTGCTTAGCCAGTGTTCTCCCTACATGGGAAGAGCACTTCAAGCCAAGCAACAACCTGATGCTTTCACTGCTCCCTCCCAGGGGCCCTGCAGCCAGCCAGCCCATGGCTCAGAGGCTTCTAGTGACCACAGCTCCAAAGGCAAGGCTACAATTGCAGCTCTTTGCCTTGGCTCAGGTGGTGAGAACCTCCAGGCACATCCTGAATTGCATTTACAAGCCTATCTCAGCCTGCTGAACACACAGCCCAGGAGAAGCTGGGGCTAATGCCTTGCAGATGGGCTCCCAGGCCTGCAGACTGTGGTTATCAGTGCTTGCAGCCATGGGGGTGGATTGCATGTCTCTGTCTCACTGTAATGATGCCAGCTTGTAGTGAGCTTTGGGGAAATTCTTGCTGGCCAAACCCCCAGCATCAATGGCAGCAACACATGGGTCTGTGTGCTGACTGCTCTGGGGTCTCTTTGCCTCGGATGCAACACTAATTCTTCTCTCCACAGCCCTTGCCTTCCCAAAGCCAGGCCTGTGGAGAGCTGCTAGCTGATGGGAAGAGCTGTACACAGCTCACTGAGGGCTGGCTGCTTTTCTTTTGCTTGCTTTCCCCATGGCACATCCAGCTATGTACAGCTGGGAACACACAATTCCAGGTTGGCCTGGCAGGAAGCTGGGATCAAGGCAACAGCCACTGCAGCATCTTCTGCTAGCAGCTCATAGGCAATAAAGCTCCATCCAAGCTCCATCCCAGTGAGATGGAGAATTTCTCAGCCCCCATTTCAGCAGAGGATGGTGGAATTGTCTCCTGACAGACCCAGGAGCCTTGGGAGCCTTTGAATTCATGTTCATGAGCAGGAGGCTGGCAGCCAGGTGAGACAAAGCATCAGGGGGGAGAAAGGGCTGTTGGAAGGAAGGAAGCTGCTCAACTTCACCTCTAAGCAGCTTTTAAGTGACGTGAAGGCCAGTGCTGGGAGGCTACCAGCTTCCAGCCCTCCTAGCTGCACAAGTTTCTAACAGGCTGAGTTATTTGGACTGCTCTCACTGAAAACAAAAAGAGCCCAGGCATAAAAACGGTTCTAAAGCTTTTAGAGCAAGAGCTACAAACTGAGCCCAAACCCCCACGAGACAGCAGTGATCTGGAAAGCTACCTTCCACCAGGAGAGATGTTGCCAGTGACTGAGAGCTGGCACCAGCAGCAGCCTCGTGCAGCTCCAGCAGGAGGATGCTCTTCATTGTCAGAGGAGCTGAGCTTCTGAGGGCAGCAGCACTAACCCAGCCCTCCTCCACACCTGCACAATACCTGCTGAGGAGTCCAGACCTCTGATTTTGGTCAGGGTCGTCATCTATCAGTTATGCAAAGAATGACCTAAACCTACGAGACCTGAGTTCTGCTGGTGCTGGAGTCCTATGGCCTGGTGATTCCAACACCTCAGGGATCTATCTCCCTGTCAGCTCCTGCAGTCTGTGTTTCTGCAGGAGCAGAGCAGGAAGCTTGGCTGGGAGCTGGGATTTGGGTCCTGTCCTCTGCATCTGGAGCCCTGTGATTTGTGCCTTCACCGAGCAGCTGAGCCAACCTCCACCAGAGGCTGCTCCTGGGAGCTTTCCTGCCTTCAGAATCTATTCCAAAGCAGCTTCAAAAACTCTGGGCTTCATTATTAATATGGCTTCTTTCATCAGAGTCCACTTATCTTCTTGCTTCCTATTTCTGGCTCTCTCCTTTTATTGTTTCCCCAAGCGCTTCCATGGGAATGCTCCCAAAGCCCAGAGCAGGTGACCACAGCTCTCTTCTCATCACCATCAATTCATTGCCATCAAAGCTTCCTCTGTGAATCTCTTTTTTTCCCTTTCCTTTTTTAATTCCATCTGTATTTAATCCCAGACAAACACAAACAACAATCCCAGCTCCCTAAGGCCATCACTTTCTAAATCAGTTACAGCCAACTCCAATTAGCAGCACGGTACGCTCCTGCATCCTTGGGAAGGAGCCAGCCCAGAAGGTCCTTTTCCCCAGACTGTCCCCTTTTTCCTTCTGAAGAACTTGCACTGTCATTAGCCTCAGGCTCTGCAAGATAAAAGGCACTCACCTTTGCTTTTGCCACTGTGGCAGAGCTGGGAAGATGCCCCATGGCCTCATTAACTCTTCTGTGGGTCTGGAGGCTACTACCTGCATGCTTTGAGTTACAAGAGGATCCCAAAAGGGCCAGGCAGTGCTAAAGGGATATTTTCTTGGTCACTTTAGCTTCCTTCTTTACCTGCACTCCAAACAGCTTCCTTCCTAACCTCTCTAAGCCATGCAGCCAGAGAAGCAGCAGTGGCAGCTCCCAGCAGGGCTGTGCCTCTCCCTTCTGGGCCATGAGAACATCTCCCAGACATACCCTGGAGAAGAAACCACATTCAGAAGAGGAAGCACAACAGCTCAAGGGGTTATTTGGCTTAACCTGGTTGGGAATTCACTTTTGCTTAGAACTGTCTGACCTCACAGGCTGATTGGGTTGTGCTGGACCAAGTGGGAATTGCTCTGTAGATGTCAGGCTTGCTGGTGGCTCTGGGGATGTGCTGGGACACCAAGAGAGCTCAGCCCTCACCAGCCTTTTGTCTGAAAGGACACCCACACCCAACGTGCCACAGCATGGGCAGAGCTGGCACCAGCTCAGCAGACAGCTCTCCCTCCATTAGGGAGCTATTTTGGGCACTGATTTCAAATGAAGATCTGTGTTTTATTAATTATGCCTCTGCCTTGCTGCCGAAGCCTTTAATGTGCTCCCCAGCTGGATCACTGCACAGCCCTGAAGGAAGCCATTAAATGGAAATGCCTGGAGCAGGCAGCATGTCTGCCTGGACACATCCAGCACTGGGGTTAGCCCAGAGCTGTGAGGTCCTGCCCAAAGCTGCCAGCTGCCCTCACCTGCAGGAACATCTCAGCCACCTCCCCTCAGGGGAGCAGAGCAAGGGATGCTGTGGGCTGGGAGTGGAGGATGTGCCCTGACAAACCCATCAGGATTGTAAATGAAGGCAAAGCAAAGTCCATCTGGTGACACTGTTGGGTTTCTCCATCTCTCACACAGGCTGGCACCAAACCCAAGGAGCCAGCTCCTGCTCTGCTGGGCTTCAGCTTCGTGTGTGCCAGCAGCTGTCAACAGGAGGAGATGACGATGGCAGCGAGAAGCATTTGCATTGCTGCAAACTCTTCCTCCAGCCTCCTTTGCTAAGCTCAGTGTCCAGGCTAGCTCTGCACTGACAACTCCCTTGTATTTCTTTCTCTGCTCACCTCCTGTTGCCACACACACAGCTCTCTTTAGCAGCAAAAGGATTTCCCCAGTCCCTGCCCTTCCTCCCACCTAGGGATAGCACAAAGAGCTGTGTCTGCAGGCAGGCAGATTTATTCACCTGTCCTAACTGATGGGGTTTGATGGACATGCAGGGGTGTGAGGATGCATTAATGACCAGTTTAGCATGGGAACTGGCAGAGCAATGCACCTGACAGATGTTAGGAGGAGAAGTGTATTTAAAGCAGATTTTACGGCTGCAGAGAATGCATCGGGTCAGCAGCCTCAAGAGGAAACAAATCCCTTCAAGCTCCTTCCCTAACAAATACACAGAAAACTGTAAAATAAAATACATACAGTACATAAAAACTGTAAAATAAAATGAAACACCCCCCTAAAAAAGTGCACCACAGATAATTTGACAAACCCAGTTGTTTGCTGCAGAGGTGACTTCATCTCTCGAGTGGAAACTAAGGAGGTCACCAGCACTCAGAAGCAGAAAGGGCTAAAAAGCATCAAGCATATACTAAGACCAGCCTCTCACAGCCCATCCCTCTGGATCCTCTGCTGGCAAACTAGTCATTCCCTGACCTGCCTTCCCCTCTCCAAGCCATTTAAGTCACATTATTTTAGAGCATCCCTGAGCCAGAGCTGCATTAATGGGCTCTGCTCTCATCATTGCTCTCACTCAGATCCCCACCAAGCTAAGCGACAGAGGCAGGAGGCTAACAAAAATGTTCCCTCTCAAGCAAAACAGACTTGCACTTGGATTGCCCAGAAATTCAAGCAACAAAAGGTCTCTGCAGCCAACTGCAAGCTAGAAGAGAAGCAGCATCCTCACTTTGCATCTGGCAAGGACAGACTTTCCGTTTCAGCAAGTGCGCGGATGGCGAAGGGAGAGGTGAAAACAGCAAAGGGAGGAGAAGAATGAGAACCTGCAGGCCAACACTGGCAGCCTGTTATGAATCCTGTACCTCTATTCATATGAAAATCCCTAGTGCTGCTGCTGGTGCATGCACTCCTCTCACACAGCATGAAATTAACATTCCTCCTCGGTATCGTGTTGCCGACGCTAGCGAGCAACTTTGGAGTGAGCTCCCAGACAATTTATCCTTTGGCTTCCTCAGCTGAGCTTGTGCTGGGATTGAAAGCCACTGGGGTGAGGGAGACTAGGCTACAGCCCATGGTAAAAAAAAATCATGCTTCCAAAACAAATCCCAGAGAAATATTGCTGGCCTCCAGTCTGCCTGCTGGTGCTAATTTCACAGTGCAGTCTCACATGCGTAATTCCCTCCCCTCCAGGCCCCCCCGACACTTTCCTCCTTATCTTCCCAGAACAAACTCAATACTCAGGCTAATTTCAAGGAGTGTTTCACCCAGAGTCCAGCCAAATGTCAGTGGATCTGCTGGAAATGCAAATGGAGACAATCACATACAAGAGGAGGGCAACGGAAGGCAAATAAAAGCTGACAGGAACACAGCTCCTTTCTCAAGCTGTTGGTCATTTGCAGGTATGCTCAGCCAGCAAAGAGACATCTCCAAAACCACCCAAACCCAGAAACACCCAAACCCAGAAACACCCAAACCCAGAAACACCCAAACCCCCTCCATTTGCACTGCTGAGTTGCCTGAGCATCTCTAAACCCATCAAGCTCCCAACTCAGCACCTCACATTCTCTCCTTCCACTCGCAGCCAGCTCCTGGGGCTGGAAATGGCAACTCAAGACATGAAGACACAGAGATGTGCTGCTGAACTGGGAGACCTGGAGGGTTTGGGGCTTGGTTTGGGGTTTTTTTTTGGTGGCTTCCCCAGTTGTAAAGAGCCACTGAGCTACAAAACCCAACTGAAACTTTGACAGAAAGCTGTTTTGGGAAAGCTGGGATAACTGTGGCTCGCTGGGATCATCCAAGGACAAACTGAGGGAAAGATACTGGAGACTTGATTAGCTCAAGCACAGCCACAGATATTTTTTTGCTCAGATACGAGCAAGATTGTAAGGTTTGCTCATCATGTATGCAAAGAGGCAGCAAGCCAGAGGAGAGAATCCATACTATGTGCTGTAACGTGACAGAGAATAACCCCCTGAGTTACACAATTCCTCAGCAATGGCAAATGGGTCCAGATCTGCTCTATTATAGTTTATCACACTTTCTGTCAAAGCAGCCCCTGCAGGGAGCCTTTGTGCAGATGCTCTCACAGGCAAAGCTTTATTTGGGGGAGGAAGATTTGAACTAACCAGCAGCAAACTACCAGGATGCTCACCTCCTTAGAGCAGTGCCTGTGCTGTCTACTGTCCTGCAGCTCTGCCTTGCATCTGAACACTGCCTGCTGGGCTTGCTCAGGCCCACAGCAAGCATAGATGCTGCTCAGTTTTCCTAACAGCCACACTAACACAAGCTGGCTGCTCTGCTCCAGCATGTCCCAAATCCCTGAGGGGCTGCAAACCCCTTCACAGGAGCATTGACCAGGGAAACTTGGCCACCTCTGAGGTGATACAGAGCGACCAGCACATCACCTCCTGCCCACTTGCAAACCCTGGTGGTCATCACTCTGAGACCTGGAGCAAGGGCTGAGCTCCACAGTGGCATTCCAGGCTCTGGGAGCAGGGTTTTCCATCCCTGCCCACCCTGGGCAGTCTCTCAGCATGGCCATCGAGTGCTTCTGCTTGGCTGGCCTCCACACTCCTCGAAGATGCTCTGATGGTTTTGGCAGCTACTGAACTGGAAGGAGAAGGGTCTGATTATCTCCTCCATCACCTCAGTGGTGACCCAGAGCAGTGACTCCTTTTCTGTCACTCTACATTTGCTCTGGCTGTTTTACACGGGGAAGGGGCAAGGCCTCCCCTCTTGCTCCCTAGGCTCCCTCCCCTGCCTGTGGCACGGAAAGCAGATGCTTTGTTTATCCCAGAGTTTCAGCTCCATCTCTTGCTCAGAGGCTCCTGATCTGCATGCTCACCTCACAGGAGCACTATGGGGGACAATTCCAAGCTGGCAGCAGCAGGGTCAGTGGAGCAGGACCTGCTGCCAGCCCAGATCCAGGGCATCCTTGGCAGTTCTCACCCAGAGAAAAAGCTTCTTCACTTGCACTCTCCAGAATGCAGCCAAGAGCAGACAGCCTCCTCCACCTTGCCTTCCCTCTCCAAAGCATTGCCACCCACAAACATCTCCAAGAGCACCCTGAGATTTTAAGCTACATAGCAACAGTGAAAAGCAGCCTGTGGAGACAGGAGACATCCCACAGCTGGGTGGGAAGAGCACTGAGCTCACCTCCTCCTGCCACAGCAAGCACCCCAAAGCTGTAATGCCTAGCCAAGATCATCTCCAGCTTCACTGCAGACAACACCACGAAGCCTTATTCTAGGGGCTTGGCCTGACCCACTGACAGCAGCTCTGCCACTTTAACATGAGTGTCCCTGGCTTGGGGACATTGATCAAGGCAACAGCCTGTCAGTCAGCTGGCACTAAGCCACTCTGACAAGACACTTGGGAGGATGCTCCCCACACACCACAACAGCTCTTCATTATTTACATCTCTCTGGCTTTTCCAATTACTTCTGCAGGAAGGCCAACGTGCCCCATGCTGCTGAGGGACATCAATGGCATGGGGAAAAGCAGGGACAAGGGGGAGGGGAAGTGTCACTAGCCAGAAGCACAGCACAATCCTGTACTGGAGAAGTAAAAGCAGCTTGGTGGTTTGCAGAGGTGGGCATCAGAGAGCTCTGCTGGCCTGGGCAGCACCATGAGGAGCCCAACCATGATGCTGGGCATCCCTCCTGCACATCCCTGGCAGGGCATTGCCTCCCTGCCCTCATGGAGAGTGAAGGCATGGCACAGTAGGTGAGAAGAAACTTCCCAGGATGTCCTGTCTGCCTTGGCCCAGCTTTGCCCACACCCAACCAGTGGCTCCAACGATGCTCAGTGTGTGTCTGAGCCAAAGTCTTTGCCCCAGATGCTGGCATTGCCTCCAGGTAAGAACAACAGCAGTGGGTTTGTATCACTTGAACACTGAAACCTGCCCTGAAATGCATCACTGCTGTTATCTGACATCAGCCCTGACTCATCTTGGCCCTGCAGCATCCAGAAGGCATCCAAATGCCCCAAAGTTCCTCAGTGCTGCCTGCTGGCAGCAGAGGTCTTGCCAGCCCTTCCCCATGGAGATGTGCTCACCTCTGAGCCTGCCACAGCCAGGCTGTGGGGCAATGAAAGCTAGCAGCTGGGTTCCTGGAGGCAGGAGAGCTTCTGGAGAAGGCCCAGGGCTGTGGGAATGTGCAGCAAGGTGCCTGCAGCAGCAGCTGCTGGTGCCAGAGGAGCACAGGAGCTGGGCAGGGTGGGAGATTAGGATACAAAGCCTTTGCTTATCCAACACCTCTTTTCCTCCTCTTAAAGGAACAAAGCACAGCCTTCACTTTCTACAGGAGCCTCCAAACCCCACAAACCTCCCTTCAAACAAAGGCTGACATGCCTTGAAACAATTATTGCCCATCTAGGGAGAGAGGGAGGGCTGGCAGGAGATGATTTGGAGAGATTAGGCCTGGAGTGACTGACAAACTGAGAAGCAACAGCATTTGGTTTTAATCTGAAACAGGTTTGGGATAGAATTAAAAGGGAAAAAAAAACAGCAGAAAGCCTCAGCCACCCACTGACAAGAGCTCCTCAGAGAGGCAGGAGAGCTGCAGCCAGCAATGCTAATGTGTTCCTCACTCAGCAGCCACCATCTCCTTCCCAGGCACTCTCAGACACACTGGGAATGTGCTCTCCCTTCCCCAGGGCATGGGCACAGAGCCCTTGGGGACTGTGAACAGCTTGTCCCTGTGATCCAGCCCAGGCTCCAGCCCAGCCCTGCTGCCCCAGCCAGGTTTCCCTATTTTTAGAGGCACTCAGACAGACTCTGGGAGGAGGTGAGAGCCCAGCAGTGCCTTCTCAAAGGGATCTCATTACCCTGCTCCAGGGGCACCTCTGTCCCGTGCCAAGTCCTTTGGATGAGCTCTGCAGTGACCCCAGAGCAGCTCAGCCTCACCCAACAAGCCATGCTGCTAGAGGAACAGGGACACTGATCCATCCTGCCAGCCAGTGCTGGGGAGAACAGGGATACCAATCCATCCTGCCAGCCAGTGCTGGAGAAAACAGGGATACCAATCCATCCTGCCAGCTAGTGCTGGGGGGAACAGGGACACCAATCCATCCTGCCAGCCAGTGCTGGGGAGAACAGGGATACCAATCCATCCTGCCAGCCAGTGCTGGGGGGAACAGGGATACCAATCCATCCTGCCAGCCAGTGCTGGGGAGAACAGGGATACCAGTCCATCCTGCCAGCTAGTGCTGGGGAGAACAGGGATACCAATCCATCCTGCCAGCCAGTGCTGGGGAGAACAGGGATACCAATCCATCCTGCCAGCCAGTGCTGGGGAGAACAGGGATACCAATCCATCCTGCCAGCCAGTGCTGGGGAGAACAGGGATACCAATCCATCCTGCCAGCCAGTGCTGGGGAGAACAGGGATACCAATCCATCCTGCCAGCCAGTGCTGGGGAGAACAGGGATACCAATCCATCCTGCCAGCCAGTGCTGGGGAGAACAGGGATACCAATCCATCCTGCCAGCCAGTGCTGGGGAGAACAGGGATACCAATCCATCCTGCCAGCCAGTGCTGGGGAGAACAGGGATACCAATCCATCCTGCCAGCCAGTGCTGGGGAGAACAGGGATACCAATCCATCCTGCCAGCCAGTGCTGGGGAGAACAGGGATACCAATCCATCCTGCCAGCCAGTGCTGGGGAGAACAGGGATACCAATCCATCCTGCCAGCCAGTGCTGGGGAGAACAGGGATACCAATCCATCCTGCCAGCCAGTGCTGGGGAGAACAGGGATACCAATCCATCCTGCCAGCCAGTGCTGGGGAGAACAGGGATACCAATCCATCCTGCCAGCCAGTGCTGGGGAGAACAGGGATACCAATCCATCCTGCCAGCCAGTGCTGGGGAGAACAGGGATACCAATCCATCCTGCCAGCCAGTGCTGGGGAGAACAGGGATACCAATCCATCCTGCCAGCTAGTGCTGGGGAGAACAGGGATACCAATCCATCCTGTCAGGCAGTGCTGGGGAGAACAGGGATACCAATCCATCCTGCCAGCCAGTGCCATGGGGAGAACAGGGATACCAATCCATCCTGCCAGCCAGTGCTGGGGAGAGGACAACATCTGGGCTGCTTCACTCCATCAAAATCACAACGTTCTCCATCATGATTAGGATTTCCAAGCCTGTTTTTCCCTTCCCACTCTAGCTGCTGTGGCTGGGGCAGCAGGAGATGCCAGAGGAGCCCAGCATGGCTTCACCCCACAGCAGCCAGTCCACTGGGAGAAGCACAAGCCAAGGATTTCATGAGCTCCAACACTAGCCAGAGACTGAATGATGCCAACAAAAACACTAACAGATGAACAGGCAACACACCAGCTGCAGGAGAAGCTCGGGGTGAGGGCAGGGGGAATTAAATTAATCCCTTCATTATCAACCTGACCCCTGGAAAAATCTGAAGGAATGGCTGGGAAGGTTCACAGCAGAGCTCCAAAGGCAGGAGATCAGCTAGCAGAGCATCTGGCAGCCCAGAAGGGCTCTGCTCTAATCTCCACTGCTCCAGCTGGGACCAGGGTGGCTCAAGGCTGCCAGGAGCCAGGCAATCCCACCAGAGAGCCCATGGCTGGCATGCAGAGGAGAACTGCAGGAGAACAGAGGGAAAAAAACCACATGGAAAAGCAGAGCTAGCAAGCCAACCCTGCAGCAGAGCTTGGCAATTCCTTTTGTCACCTCCTAGGTACAGGAGAACCCAAAGCTTCCCCAGAGCAGGAGATGCTGCAGGACCTGAGCCTTTCCTGTGCTCCTGGGGTGGATTCTGCTTGCCTATTTCCTACCCCTGCAGGAAGAAAAGGTTTTGTTTCTCTGCCCTGGTAGCTGTGTTATCAGCCAAGAACTAGATTGGAACAAAGCATTGTGTTCTGCTGTAAGGCTGACTGAGTGCCATGAGCCTGTGGGCAGGTTCCAATACTAGGGGAGCTGTAGCTAGCTGGAGATGGGAGACAGATGTGGCTCATTGGGAAGGGGAAAGGAGGTGAGGATGAACCACTGCGAGGGATTTTAGGGAGCAAAAGATCAGCCATCCAATGGAACTCGAGGGGAAACCCAAAAACCTTCCTGTGTTCTCATCTTTCTAGTCCTACAGGCACACTTGTTGCTGTCTTCCCAGCTGACAGCTCCACAAATGCTGCTGCTCCCTCCACCACAGCACTGCAGAGCAGGGCAAGGAGGATCTGACCTGCATCCATGCTCTGAAGCTGCCCAAACCTTCCTGCTGCTCCTCTCAGCTGAGGATGGCTCAGCACTGCCAGCTGCTGCCTCACCTTAGCCCTCCACAGAGCTTTAGTACAGACCTGAGAGGTTAAACAAAGCCCAAAGCACCCCAAAGCACCCCAAAGCGGCCCAGCCCCCAGGGGCAGGCTCATCCCTGCTTTGGGCAGCAGAGCAGGGCAGGCAGGCAAGGGAAGGGGCAGAGCTCCCAGGGCAGATGCCACATGGCAGAATAAAAGGCAGGGCACAGTGTGGAGAGATTTGTGCTCCTGCAACCCAATCCCTTCTGCTGAACCAGTGCCAAGCACCCTCCTGGCCCCATTGCTGCACAGTGGCTGCTGCCAGCAGGCACTTGGGAGGGGAGGAAAGGGAAAGAAGAGAAGAGAAAGCCATAACCAACAAAAACCAAACCAAAATAACATACACACAAGAAAAACCACCCATAAAAACCACCAAACCCACTCCCTTCTGCTTGCTGGGCTGGATATCTCACATCAATGTTATTGTGAGGAAGAATAACTGGATAGATGAAGGCAGAGAGCACCAGCCCCTGAGCAGCTCGTGGTGGTCCTGGAGGTGGTGGAAGAGGTACCAGACCTTGGGGAGGGTAAATGGACCCAGCAGGCTGCTGCACATCCTTCCCATCCCCAGCACAGGAAAGCTGATTTATCTGCTGGATAATAAAAGGCAAAGAAAAGATTCTCCAAAGGGACAAGCTTCAAGCCAAATTGCTAGGCTCCTGCACTTTTAATCCCTCTCCAACCTGTCAGTATTCTGGGGGAGGGAGAGGGGAGGAGGAGGAGGATGGGGGATCTTCACCCCAAAAGCTAAACCTCAGCCAAGTGCTGCAGAGGTGTCTTGGAGGCACAAAGAGGAGATTAAGGCTGAAAGGCTCCAGCCTTGAGCCAGGCAAGGAGGCTGCTGGAAAGGATGGAAAGAGCACAGAGGAAATATTTTGGATGCCTGACAAGGAGATGCAGAGACCATCTGGGTGAGGGGAGGAAGGGCAAGGTGCCAAGGAAGCCATGGGAAGGAGCAGCCCAGGCAGGTTCTGCCAGCTGCATGTGCAGGACCTGCTCCCAGCCTCCTCATCCTCCCCTAAAGAAAGGGAAGCCACAGGCTGGAGCTCAGGGAGCCAGGCACGTTGGTTGGGAATGGAGAAGCCAGCTGGTTACCCAGCCATAATTCCACCCAGGGGAGGTCTCTGATGGGAAGTGTGGGGTCCTTGGGGAAGCCAAGAAGCTCCATGGCCAGTGGCAGCACACTGGCCCCTGTGTGGAGGACAAGAGGCAGCATGCTGAGCCCATGGCAAGGCCCAGCTGGTGACCAACAGGAGCAGCACATCCCTCAGTCTTTGCTCTCTCCACCACACTAGCACTGGGACCAGGGCTGGCTCCTACTGCTTGAGCTCTCAGCTCCTTCCAGCAGTGCCTAGAAGTGCCACCTGCCAGCCACCCCTAGAGCAGGGAAAGGGGAGGACAGGGGCAGCTTGCTAATGTGGGGTTACTCTTTCCATCCTGGATGCATGAGCACAGCACAGAGCTCACCTCAGCCTGCTCCTGCTCTCTCCCAGGAGGACACCAAGGCTTTCCCTCTTCTGAGCCAAGCTGGGAGCTGCTGGCAGGAGAAGCTGTCCCAGGCTGGAGCACAGCTAGCAGGCTCTGCTCCATGCCAGGCTCCAGCTGCTCCCTCCCTCACCTACCTCAGGCCTTCAGAGACAGAGTGGCACAGGAGTGGAGGCTGGAGATGGCCCTGCCTGTGCTGGGAACAGGACCAGGACCTGGTGACTCCTTTTTGCCAGGGCACTGAGCAACCTTTAGACATTAATGACTCTTGGCAACTCCTGACCTGGGTCAGAGGCAGAGCAGTGACCCAAAAGGGAGAGGCTTGGCTTTCCCCATCAGCAGTCCCTGGGAGCCAGGCTGCAGTGCTGTGCCTCTGCACAAGAAGAGATGCTGAGGGAAGGCAGAGAGGTGCTCAGCTCTGGCCCAAGGTAACCCTAGCAGCATGGCCTGCAGAGAGAGGCAGCAGCTCTTTCCCTGGGAGCAATCCAAGCCTCATTGAGCTGTGAATTATGAATGAAACCTTAAGCTTTTCAACTTTTAACCTGGGCATTTCTAAGAAAGTCTGGATTTAGCCAGGGGAAGGTACTGGATTTTCTGGGCTTTTAAAACACACCCTTGTTTCTGAGGAATATTGCATTTACTGAGCCACTCCCAAGGGGAAAGAAAAAGGCAATCCTGACCCACACTGCCCACAGGCATGGACTGAATGCTGTGCTACTACAATGAGACTCACTCATCATTCCCCATCCTGGTCCAGCTCCCATCCCTCCCTCAGCAGCACCCAAGGGCTTCTCTTCCTCACTCCTCCTCTCACCCAAGTCTCCAGTTTCAAGGCACACAAGTCTCTAGTGACAAACCAACCATGGATCAGGACTGTAGCAAACAAGCAAATTCTGCTGATGTGCTCCCAGAAGTTGCAATGCTGGGCTGTGAGCCCAGAGGCATTAGCAAAGGGGACATAGATCTGCTTCAGCAGCCCAGGACAGAGCTGTGGCATCAGTTTAAATCACTTAGTGGAGGTCTGAAGCAAAGCAGAAGACTAGATGACAATGTCTTAAATCAGCACAGGAGGGTCCTGCAGAGCATGGAGAGGCAGAGCTCAGAAAGGTTGGGATGAGCAGAAGTGAGCAGAGCAATGCAGCTCAGGCAGGGCTGGAAGAGAGGAGCTGGGACTTCCTCACCACCTCTGCTCCTTGTTGCTGCTCAAGGGGAGGAAGCAGACAGAAGCAGGGCAGGAAAGGCAGAGAAGCAATGGTGCTCTTGGCTCTGGCAAGGCTCACACTCAGGCACATCATGAGGCAGCAAAGCTCCTCATGTTCAGAGGAAGGGGGGAAAAAAAAAATCAATCAGCCACAAATTCTAACTAAAAGAGATGAAAGTTAAGAGTGAAACTAGACAAAAGCCCAGGTGGCTCTGTGCCTGGGGCACTTCTGCTAATTTTAGTCTCTCTGTTCTTCCTTGAGCTGTTTAGTCTGATGACTGCAGAGTTTTAAAGCATTTACTCCACTGCAAGAGCTTGAAATATTCCACACTGGCATGGTCCAGGCTGGGCATCAGCCTGGGAGGGGAAGGCAAGGAGGAGCTGCTGGGGACACATCCTGCCTGGGACAAAAGCTGCAGCCCTGGCTGCCTGAGCTGGCCAAAGGGCTGCTGGTTAGCCCTGCTCAACATGTCCATGGCAGGGATGAGGATGGATCCATGCCACCAGCACCCCTGTGCCCAAAGGCCTGGGCCCTTGCAGAGCAGGGCACACAGCCACCAGCACACATGCCTCCCTGCTCAGCCCTCTCCTGCCATCCTCCTGCATCCTCTCCAGATGCCAAGTGCTGCTCCAGCAGCATCTCTCCCATCACACTGCTCTGCTCCCTGCCACAACCATCACCAGAGCCATTCCCAACCATCACATTTATTCCACAGAGGGAGAAAGAGAGAGAGAGAAAAGCAGGCAGCAGCCTCACAGAGGCATCCTATACAGCAGAATGTATTTAAATACCTAATGAAGGAATAAATCTGTGCAAGGGAGACATTTACTGCATACTTATTGACACAGAGCCTTTGTGCAGCAGGGGGCAGGGGGGGCTCAGCACTGCACCTGCACTCCTGGCCCACAGCAGCTCCAGCAGGGTAATGGATATGGCAGCAGCCCTAGTAAAGGAGGCTCTACCTGTCAGAGAGGATATTGAGTGCTCCCAACCTCCACATCCATTGCTCAGGACTCCCTCTGCCAGGATGAGATGCTGCAGCTCATCGACAGGACCCTTTCTGGGGGGGATGGCAGAGAGAGATTGGGCCACTTTACAGCAGCACTTGGGCCTCTGCATCAGGCAGCAGAGCTTTTGCTTTGTTTAATCCCTCCCAGGTAATATGTCAGAGAGCAGAAAGCATCAGCTGGCAGTTCATCCTATAGAGCAGGTAGGGCTGAAGGGGAGCTCCAGATGAAAGGGTGGAGGGGAAGGTCCCAGGAGAACAATCAAGTCCTCATTGTGCACTGCAAATGTGCTGCCTTCAGCCAGGGCAGAGCCTGTATCCTCTGCCTTCAGCCAGGGCAGAGCCTGCATCCTCTGCCTTCAGCCAGGGCACAGCCAGGGCACAGCCTGCACCCTCTGCCTTCAGCCAGGGCAGAGCCTGCACCCTCTGCCTTCAGCCAGGGCACAGCCTGCACCCTCTGCCTTCAGCCAGGGCACAGCCTGCACCCTCTGCCTTCAGCCAGGGCAGAGCCTGCATCCTCTGCCTTCAGCCAGGGCAGAGCCTGCATCCTCTGCCTTCAGCCAGGGCACAGCCAGGGCACAGCCTGCACCCTCTGCCTTCAGCCAGGGCGCAGCCAGGGCACACCCTGCACCCTCTGCCTTCAGCCAGGGCACAGCCTGCATCCTCTGCCTTCAGCCAGGGCACAGCCTGCATCCTCTGCCTTCAGCCAGGGCAGAGCCAGGACACAGCCTGCATCCTCTGCCATCTTGCTGCAGGTAAAACCCTCTACATTTTGCTTTTCTTTGTTCTGAAGGGGTGAGCACAACCTGCTGCTGCTGCCTCAGAGTGGGGAAGGAGCAGCCCAGGGCCAGCCAGCAGCAAGCTCAGACAGGATGCTGGCATTTGATATCTCAAGAGACTAAATGCCCCAGCAAGTGTTGAGGACAGATGCTGTGAGCTGGAGCAGCAGCACCCACTGCCATCCCAGCATCCCACAGCATCCCAGCCTCTCCAGCCTCCACTTAGCTTTCAGCTTTACCTCCCCCACCTCCCCACCAGAGCCAAACTCCTCTTGCCCTTTGCTTGCCCTCCCTTCCCCCCTGATAGAAGAGGTCAGGTTTGAAATTCAGGGGTCAGGAGGAAGAAATGCAGCAGGGTCAGGGGTGAGAGAAGCAGAGAGAGGAGGAATTTCACCTCTCTAACCATTTGCTTCCATGAAGCAGCAGCCACTGAGCTCCTGCCAGGAGCAGTGGGGACCTGGGGAGGGCAGAGGAGCTTGCTGCCCCAGGCAGAGCAGCCCTCACCCTTCTGCAAGCTTCCCTCCTTCTCTGGGGCTCTCTCAAGCTTATCAAGATGCCACACACCTAAATGCCAACCCCCCCCAGAGCAAAGCTAGAGCAGAAACAGGGCCAGAGGAAATGAGAGATGTGCTTCAGCCATCTGGAGTTTACATTTGGCATCTGCAGAGCAGCCAGAGAAAGGAAAGGTCCTGCAGGTCCTTGTCCAGGTGCCTGCTGAGGGGAGGGAGTGTGGCTCATGCTGCCTCAGGGCTGCAGTCAGTAAGTACCTCATCCCACTTGATGCCAGCACTTTATGCCCTAAACACTAGCTTTTGGGCTTTGCCATCTCCATGAGGATGTTCTATTCCCTAGCTGCCAGACCTCTCCAGCAGCTCTCCCCAAAAGTGCCTCTCCTGCTGCCTAAAGCTCCCCAGAGCCACAGCCACTTTGGGAAAACCACCTCCCTGCTCCAAGATTTCCCTCTGGCCTCTCCCTTGCTAGAAAGGCACAAATAATCCCTGGGCAGAGGAGAAAATGAACAGCCTGAGCATCCCAAGCAGGACACAGGAGAGCAAGGGATGGACCTGGAGCTGCAGCATCCCTCTCTGGAGCCCAGGGGCTGCCTCCCTTGGAGAGGATCCATCCTCCCCTGGCTGTCCCTGAGCATCCCTGAATGGCAGGCTCCTTGCAAGGGAAGGTAGAGAGATCTCCAGGCTGAGCAGTGCAGCTGCAATTGGGGAATATGCTGTGAGAGCAAAAAATGCTCTTCTGATGTAAATGTCCCTAACAATAAAGAAGAGAGTGACTGAAGAAAGCAAGAGACACACACACAAACAAGAAATAGTCCATTTGTGCTAGGGAAGCAGAAATGATGCTAAAAAGAGAGCTTTATCAACCCTTCCCAGAAGGCATGGGCTGCTCTTTAATGCTCCTGGAGGAATCCCCACATGGATGCTGCTGAACCTGGGCTGCCTGCTGCCTCTGATCACAGGCTTCTCCTGCCCAGCCCCAGCATCCATGCAGCACACTTGAAAAGCAGGAAGCTTGTTTGTTTGCTCAAGCAAACATTGAGCCACTCTTCCCCCAGCCCAGCAGTGGCATTTGGGGCTCTTTGCCCTGGATCTGCACACAGCTCCTGCATTTCCATAGCCAGCCAGGCTGGGAAGCTTGCTGCTATCAGCCCAACCTCTCCAGGGCCACCAGGGTTTTCCCAGGACACAGAGGATGTGATTGCTCTCTCAGCTGCCACTATTGAGCTTTTACTGGGGAGGTGGATACCTTCCCTCCCTGACCATGCTGTAATCACCCCATCCTCACAGCTTTCTAAAGGTCAGTGCTTCCCTCTGGCAGGGAGGGGTAAATCCAGCCCAAACTCCTGAAATTAAGTCCAAAATTAAGTCTTTGGAGTTTATACCTGGTAAGTCTCCTGTTGTCCTCCTCAATAGCTTCCTGGAGTGAGCTTAGTACCTTCAGTTCCTTCTCCACACAGCAGCATCCCACTCGTGGAGTTTACCTGGAGCATCTGTGGCAGGAGGAAAGGCTGAGAGCCCTGGGAATGCTGAGGCTGGAGCAGAGCAGAGCCAGAGGGGAGCTGCTCCATGCTGAGCAAGAGCTGAAGGGTGCAGGGGGCAAGAGGCTGGGGCCACACTCTGCTCAGGGGTGCCCAGGGCCAGACTCCCTGGGAAGATCAAAAGTGAGGTGATCCTCTTTCCTGATGGGAAAGCCACAGGCACAAAGCATCCTGCCCAGCTTCCAGACCTCTCCATCTCTCTCCCACTGTACCTGTTCCCCAACCTGGACTTCCCAGATTATTCCAATGATTGATTTCTCAAGAACAACAGCAAGCTCCAAGCCTGAAAGGCTCTGCACAAAGCAAGCAGGAAAGAAAAACCAAAGGGTGACCTGTCCTCCTCCTCCTTTGGCTTCCAAAGCCATGCAGATTTAGCTCAACTAGAGGTGCAATCGGGCTGAGAGTCCAAAGAAAGGAGAAAGTGAGAGGAGACACTTGTGGTGTTATTCCCTGATGGAAGGAGGCAAGGCCAGGGCAGCTCCTCCACTGCTGCTTGCAGCACCAAGCCTCTCAGAGTGGGAAGCACCAAGAGCATCAGGCAAAAAGGCATCAAAGAAACTGGGAACTGAGAGCAGGCAAAGAAAAAAGGATGCTCTGTTTTTCCTCACTAATAAGGCACTGGCTGCAGGATGAGGAGGAAAAGCAAACATCACATTAGTCAGCCAAATGTTAGCTGGGAGCTGCTGGGGAAGGGGAGTGCTCCCAGCTGGAGGCACAGCTAAGTTGGTTAGGAAGACCTTGTTCTCACTAACTTAGTGGCAATGACCAACTCAACAGGCCCCAGTGCTTCTAAGGAGCTGCTGAGGGCAAGGAAGAGGCTGAAGCAAGAGGAGCAATTAGCACCTCCAGTGCTGGCAGGCTCAGAGCTGCCCAAGGGCTGCTTTAGAGGATGCTCAGGCTGGCTTGTGTAAGGCCTGCAGGCAGCTTCAGGAGATTAAAGCCCAGCAACACAATAAATTATTTAGCAGCTTAGCACACACAAAAAAACCCCCACAACAAAGCCAAGGCACCCTTCCCATGCTGTGTAATAGCTGAGCTGTGTGATGTCTACATCCACTTTCAGTGCACATCCCTTTCATCTGCACCTATCTGTTTGATGCAAGGACATGTCACCACACCAGGAGGAACAGCTGGGATGAGGTGGCAGGGTCCCCAGCTGAGGCACAGGCAGGGGACAAGGGGACAAATGCTGCCTCGTATCTCAGAGGCATCTTAAACCTTCCCTCAGCCAATTATTCTGGCATCCTCCTGCCCTGGTTCCACTGGCAGCTGGTGGCAGCTCAGCCAGGACAGGCCTGATGGCTTTGGCTCACACACTGAGCACCTCTGGGCTCTCTCTTGGCAGCAGCAGCCCAAGGCTCTGGAGCACAGGGTTCTAATCCACAGATTGGGAATGGATGCAGAGGGAAAAACCTACCTGGCAGATGGGAATTGCTGCCCCATCTCCATCATCCAGGCCAGAGCTCCCTGTGAGCAGACTGCAGATCCCTTCCCATGGCCTCAGGGCTCCCTGAGCCCCTCGATGTAAATCACAATGTGCAAATTCAAGTTCCAGGGCAGAAAATTGCAAGATTGAGTAACCTCTTCGATGTCAGCTCAGTAAAAGCAGTGGCTAACACCAGAAGCAACACACACAAGCATCCTGACCCTCCCAGGACCATCACCTCTCTGTCCCCCAGCCCTGAGATGTGCTGGCTCCCCTCCCTGCCTGCTGAGCATCACCAGAGATCTCTTGGAAGCACACCTAATGAAGGACCACAATCTCCCAACCCACAGTTAAGGTGACAGTGGGGAAAAAAACCACAACCAAAGCATGGAAAGCCTGAAGGCACCAGAGCCTGGGACAGTGTGTGTGCAGGAGGAGGCCAGGAGAAGAGCCAGGAGTTGCTCCCGTTGCAAAAATCACATTTAGACCTAGTGTTTGGTGGTTCTTTTAGTCCAAGTCACAGCCAGGAGAGTCTCTGGCCCTAGCACAGACCTTGGGGATCATCTCTGGTGCAAAATTCCCCTAGGCTCTGCATTTCCATCCTCACAGGCAGGGCTTGCTCTGCCTGTTATTGCTCAGGTTGGGCTGCCTGCAAAGAGCTCCCTGAAGGGCTGAGCAATGGAAGCATCTGCCTGCCCATGCATCTCAGCAGAGATGGAGAGAGGGTAATAAAAGGCAAGGGGAGGTGGGGAGACTATGCATCATAACAGGCCTAATGGACTCATGCTAATAGAGAGCCTGGCCACAGCCAGTGCAGCCTGCCTGCTGCAGCCATAAATATCAGGCAGAGGCTTCAAGTGATGGATTTGCCTCCCTCAGCCCTGCAGTATTTTACAGCCTTGCCTAGGCTGCTGTGTTGCCCTGCCTGGCTGCAAAAAGCAACCTAACAACAACAATAGGTAGTAAAGGCTCGATTGTGGCACTGAGGAGAGAGCAAAGGCAACATGAGTCAGACCCACAAAGGAGAAAGCAGCAGCGAGTCCTCTCCCAAAGCATTGCCATTGCCCTCCTGGCTTGGCCCCGAAGCCCAAGGTTGTTTTCTTCGCAGGAGCTATGCCAGGATGCAGCAATCATCCTGAGGTTTCCCTGGTCTCTCCCAGCATGTTTGTGTTTTCCACATCGAGTTTTGCCTTTGGCCTCAAGGAGGTATTTATAGCAGCAGCAGCAGCACTGCATGGGCTTCTCACTGTATTTCCTGCCACCCAGGGATTTAAGATCTTACAAATGGACCCAAACCCATGTTATTCTGACCTCTGAGGGTTTTAAAAGCCTCCAGAAAACAAAAATATATATATATAGTAAAGAAAGCATGAACAAATAGAGTCACAAATAGAAAAGCAGAAGGCTAGCACTGCCCTACCCCCACAAGCCAACAGCAAGCTCTGCAGCTTCACACGCAGAGCAAAGCAAGAACAATTAACATATATGAATCCACAACTAAGAGTTTGCTATTTCCTGGTGCTTTTCCCCACCAAGAAGAAATGCATTCTGGCACCAGAACAACATGCAGCTCTGCTTCCAGCAGAAAACAGAGGAGGAAAGGCTTCTGCCTCCCTTCATGCTCATCAAGGAGAGACTGGCTCTTCCTATCAAAGGTGTGAGAGTTAAATCTCTTCCAAATAGGTTAAAATAAAAAAAAAACAACAAAAACACCCAAACTTATGTGAACAAGGGGGAAAAGCAGCATTTTTGGTAACTATTTCCCAATACTTAAGGAACTAGTCCCAAAGCAGCTGGACTGATGAACCTCCAGGCACTGCCTTCAAACCTGCCAAGGGAGCTTAGGAGAAAGATGGGGAGAAACTTTAAGAGGTGGTAAGGACATTCCTGAACTGCTCAGAACCAAAGTCTAGAGGGATTTGGAATCTCTGCCCCTTCTCCAGCCCCAGAGCATTCCCTTTGGAGCTCTCTTATGGCTTTCATCACTTTCCATGTTCACTTGCACACATTCTAATTAATAAATAGAGCTCCAACTTCTGGCTGCTAACAGCAACGAGTGTAAGGAACCATTAGGCTTTCTGGGGTCACAGCCTGAGAGCATCCTTTTTCCACAGATGGAAGCAAAAGGGAATTACTGTCTGGAGCTGGCAAATCCTTGTTGAGGGAGAAAAAGAAGCCCAGCTTCTCCAAGCACACCAGAGCAAACCAGCAGCAACACAGCACCAGATAAACACCTCCTTATTTCACATCCTAGGGCAAGAAACAGAGACTTGTTTCTCAGACCTTTCAATTAAGCAACTTTTTCAGCCAAGCAAGAATCATCTGTGCATCCTCCAGCTCTGCTGGGCCCCAGAGCTCTGTGCTCCAAGGGTGATGGATTGATGGAGTCAGGACAGCAGCTGACCTTCCAACCTCTGGCTAAAGCTAGCTATCTCCTTCAGAAGGTGTCTGCAAAGGGATGGCTTTCATCAGCTCAGTAACAGCCTGCTGTCCTCCTGGCTCCTCACACACTGATGCAACTGACTTCTTCCCTGAAGTGCTAGGGAATGTGTCTGGAGGTGATAATTAAGGATAAATTAAGAGGATGAGATAACCATCCACAGGATGAAGTCAGATAAGGACAGGTCTGGACATATCTTTCATTGTGAAAGGCTTATTTTATTTCCACTAATGGCACAAATGAAGTCAGCCAAGCTGAATACAACCATCACATACCAAGATGGAAGAGCAGACTCAGAGCTTGCCTGTGGAGCCCAGTTACTGCATCCCAGCAGTGGAGCTTCTCCTGCAGACATTACAGCATGCAGCCAGGCATTCAGCAGCTGAACAGGAAGGTGCCTGCAGTCCTCAGCACTGTGTGTTTTCCTGTACCCTTTGTCCCCTAGATAGATCCTAAGCAGCTCTTCACAGGTGCCCTTAGTGCTAGACTCCATTCAAAATAGGTTAAAATAATGATACAGGAGGGCACATCCATCCCTGGCACCCACTGATCCAGGAGAATTGAGATGCACACACTATCCTTCATCTCAGGGCATCCAAACTAACCAAATCTAGGTTCTTGCCTGTAGCACCAAAGCTTACATTGATGCAGAGCATGCAGACCTCTTGGTTTGCTCTGTAGAAGCAAGGTCTGGATGCAGAGCCCAGCATGAGATCTAGCTGCAGTACCCCACAAGCACACCCCACACCTCTAAGCATCTCCAAGTGCACAGACCAAAGCCTTAGCCCTCCTGGAACTACTCATTGCTGGAGGAAAATCAGGTCCAACCTCCCCATTAGTGCTGGAGCCATGTGAAGGTAGGCAAGGGATGCTGAGGCTGTTCCTGCAGCAGACAAAGAGCATGATGGCAAAATAACAGCTCGAGAGTGCACTGCCAGCCAGAGGAGACACATTTATTTGTTCTTGATCACAAACAATGTCCTCCATTGACAAGCTGAGCGAAGGGCACTCCACTGATTTATCAGAGCTAATAAGAAACAGAGCTCTTGGGATGAGCTACAAGATTGATTTGCAGTGCTGAGCCATGCTGCTCTCCCAGCCTGAGCAGATGAAGCTGGCCATGCACAGGGAGAGCTGCAACAGCACTGGCCAGGAGAAATCAAGGGAAAGAGCTGCACAAGGAAGGGGAGATGAAATGGAAACAAGGCTTCCCTTCCCACTGCAATTCTCCTCTCTCCCACTCAGCCTGTGCATCTGAAGGGAAAAGCAGCAAGTTACTAGGGATTAAGGACAACTCCAGTATCATTCTTGGGAAAGCTCCTAGTCAGACCCTTCCCATGCCTCTCTGCCTTCCAGAGGAGCTCCTCTAAGTAGCTCATGTTCCCACCCACCAGGCCAAACACATCAGTTGAGTTCCACGTATGCCTTTTTCCATCAGGAAGAAGCCAACCAGCAGAGCAGTGCTTAGCTTCAGGCCCTATTAATAGCAGCCCTAATTATATGGCTGCAAATTTAATTCATGGCAATGATAAGTGTCAAAATCAAAGGCATCACACATCAATATTGATGGAGTTGTAGGAAGGCCATAAACACAACAAGCAAGCCTGACACATCTCCCCCCCCAGCACTTAGCTGCTCTTAACTGCTACATCCATGTCTCCTAATTTTTCCTTAATGGAAACTTGCTTTATTGCAGGAATTCTCCATTCTGAATGGTTACATCTCTAACAGGAGCTCCTCCTGCCTTGCTCTCCCAGCCATGGAGCTGAGAGGCTTTGGGAGGAGAGCTGGAGCATCAAGCTGCAGGGAGAAGTGCATCCTGTGGCTGCTCCATGCTTTATCCCATAGGTCACAGCATCAGCAGCACCTTGGCTTTACACCCAGCTTGGGGAAGAGGAGTTCTGGAAGGCAGCAGGGGGAGGGTCAGGGGATGCAGCCTCTTCCCCCAGGATCTGGATTGAGCACATCCCAAGGAAGCAGAGCTGGATTGCACGAGGCTGTGCTGTAGTGCAGGCAGGGGCTGGGGCACCTTCAGCACTCAGCTCCTCTCCCAGGGAGCAAACTGGCAGCAGGCAGGCAGGTGAGGAGCTAACGGGAAGAAGGACATCAGTGAGATAACAGAGGCCTTTCAGCAAGGAATTCTCACTGGGGAAGCACAGCCAGGTTTGAAAGGCTTCAGAGCTGACTCCCTGACTCCTGCAGCTACACACAAGTGTTGTCTCTGAAAGCCCAGGCAGAGCCAGCAGCCTGTGGTGGGATGAAGCTTCCAGGCATTAATTGTGTGGGTAGATAGGGAAGGTGGTGGGCTGGAGGAGATAAGGTGCCTATCAGCACATCTCTGGCTCTGACTGAGGTGTGTAGACTTTTACCAACCTCATTTCAAACGTGGGGAAGAAGAGATATGGAAATGTTTGCAGTCCTCAGCCTCCTGAGCCCTCTCCGACTTCGAGACATGGAACATGCACAAGAGCTGGAGACAACCTGTCACCTTCCCACCAGCTCTGCAGGGAGATGCTCCAGAGCTCAAGGCAAAGCTGCTTCCTACACTTCCATGGCCTCTCTTAGGCCATACACAAAATAATCCCACACATCAGGCAAGGAAAGAGTAACTAAAGGTGCAGAGAGAACCATGAGACAGAGAACACATCCTCAGCCCCAGGCAGGGGAGGACAGGCCAGTGATCACAACAGCAGATGAGAAGAGGAGCCATGGCTCTCATCAGCTGCAGATGCCATGAGAGGGTGAAGGCAGAGAACATCTGGAATGAGTCTACTAGAGAGATGAAGCTCTTTTCTTACGCTGCCTCCAACAGCAGCTAGAGGATTCCCCCAGACTCCCTCTGGGCAGGGCAGTGGATGGGCATGAAGAAACTTCATCATCAAAGAGGGTAGGTGTTAAACACAGACTAGCAGGAGGGATTAAACGGTGCTGGAGAGACTTCTGCTGCTCTAATTCTACATAGTTCATGGGAGAGGACGGCAAATACCTGGAGTGTGGAGGCACAAGCTGTTTGCTCTACCTCCCTCTACCTGAGGAAGCTCCCCATCCCTGTCCAAACCTGCTCAGGCTTGCCTGGAGCCTTGCTGGCATCTGCATCATGCTGAGGGCACCTGGACCATCTCCCTTAGAGCCAGAAAGCTCCCTGTGCTCCCCTCCTCAGGCCATGGGGAGCAGAGGAGCTCTGCCTACAAAGCCAGCCAGCCCCAGCTCAGAATTGCCCCAGTGCCACCTCATTTACTGCTGCTCAGCACTGCTGAAGTGCTGAACGAATATTAATGAGCTGATGTAATTAAACTGATGCAGACATTCAAGTGTAGTCTCTGCCTGTCCTTGGATCTTCCTGGGGAGATGAGGAAGAAATTCCCTGCTGCTTAAGGACACAAAAAATTAACAGCCTGCTGCAGACAGACATTTGTTAACTCTTTCCCTGCTGGGAAGCAGCAAGGGCTGCATTTAGCAGGGTCACCTAATGAAGTCATTTCTATGTCAGGTTCATTTGCAGGATCTCAGCTCTCCAGAGCAGCATCTCCAAGGCTGCTTTTGCTGGAGCTGGATCAGTTTGGCACCCACTGATGAGCAGGGGTAGGACTGGGCCTGACCAGCCTTCAGGTGAAGAGCAGTTCAGAGGACTCCAGAGTGGAGCAAATCTCAGTTGGGCTTCAAAATCCTAAAGCTCAGCAGAGCCTTCCCACCCCTGAGCTGAGGGAGGAAAGCAGCAGGAGCATCTCTTGGCCCTGGGCAACTAGCCCCAGCTAGTGTGATGCAGAGGGTGAGGAATGTTATCTTCCAGGAGTGATCAATCATCCAACTGTCAGAGGCAAGAGCAGGAGGGAAGAGGCTGAGAGAAGCAGTAGGACTTTGCCCTGAGGCTTGGTTTCCAAAAGCAGCCAAGTTAACCCATTCCTATCTCTCCATGAGCAAACATTGTGCCAACATCAGCAATTCTGCCACCACCAAAAGCTTTCCAACTCTCAGTCTTCTACATAAACTGCAGAAGGTTTGCTGGGAAACAACTCCAAACTGCTGCAAGATTTCCACCAGGGGATCAACAAGGAGAGAAGATTGGAGACCTTGGGTACAGCTTGCTGAGGCTCACTCATGCTCAGAAATTGCAAGCTAGCTCCTCACTTGAATCAAATTGACCCATGATTGTCCTGATGGTTTCTGCATCAGTCCCATAAACACACAACACACACACACACATACACCAGAGGTCATGGAATGGGAAAATGCCAAGATTCCAACCAACCAACAGGCAGGCAGTGAGATATGCTGCTGGGACCTCCCTCACCCTGCTGCTGGAGGACCTCCCTGGCTGGAAGCACAGGAAGGTTTCCTCAGCCCAGGCAAGGGGATGCTCTGGAACTGTGTGACCTCCTTTGGTCCCTTTTCCAGGACCATGCTGCAGCAGATTCCACTGCACTTTTCCCAAGTCTTGGCACTTCTCTGCCTCAAAAGAAAGCCCAGTACCAGCACTCAGTGCTAACAGTGCTGATGGAAGAAGTTGGCCTCCCCAGGGCAAGGCTCTCCGTGACCACACTCTGTGATTTTTGCTCCTGACTTGCTCCCAGTTTCACACTGGGAAACATTTGGAAGACACAGCAGCAGCTACACACTCCAGAGTGTCTGAGAGAGATACCAAATGGCTCTTGGCTCTCTGAAGCCACAGGAAGCAGCTTACCTTCTTCAGCTTGCCAGTCTTGGTGCCCACGAAGACGACGCTGTAGCCATTGTAGACGTAGGAAGCGACAGAGGTCATGCGGTCGCGGCTGGAGGTGAAGAGCATCACCCCATCCACGGGGGTGGAACCCCCCAGGGGCTGGTTGATGTCCAGCCCACAGAAGTTGTCATCGATGGGGACTGGCTGGAAAGACAAGGTTTGGGGTAGCCATGAGTGAAACACAGAGCACAAAGCAGCCGCACGGGTGTTGAAGGAGCATCCTTTAACCACCCAGCCACGTTGTCTTCTCTCTGTGCCTCAGTTCCCTTTCTGTGATACAGGGAATATGGACTCTGCATTCTGTCTAGGACACCACTCGCGTGAGCAAGGGGAAATCATTCTGCTGACAGCTAAGTAGGATTAAGCCACACGAGCTGAGGTTGCTCAAGTGCATTCCCACGTGGCACAGGCAGCAGGGTGGTGACAGGAGTGGTGACAGGGGTGGCTGCTCCCCATCACATGGACCACAATCTACTCCTTTTCCACAAGGGTCATTGACTACCAAAGCTCAGGCATATCACCTAGCCCTAAGTGCAGTGGGATGCCTCTCAACTGAGGGAGCCAGCAGTGTTCAAGCTTGTCTTCACCTTCCTTCTTGTGTTTCATTTAAGTCATGTTTATCTCCTTCCCAGCAGCCAAACTTAATATGCTGGGCAAAATCAAGGCCCCAGGGACTCCCAAGTCAGCCCAGGAACAAGCTTGGTGAGAATCAAGATTAAAGAAAACAGCTAAATAAAAGACAAAAGACACCACTGCCATTTGTGTTTATCTTGATTCCACTCTCCTGCTTAGGAAGGGTGAGAGCCTTCCTTTGGCTTCCAGAGCTCCAGGCTGGGAACAGCAAACACTTCCAGCAAGCTGCACACCTTTGTTCATCTGCCTTCCTGCCACCCCTTCATTTCATGGTCATAAGAACATGGATTAAAGGAGAATAGGGCTACTAGGTCTGTTCTGTGTTTAGGGAAAGATCGATCCTATTCTGCAAGCTCCTGTTCCACAGGGCCAGGCATTGATAAGTGGTTCTGGAAGGCCCCCCCAGCCAAGAAGCAGAGCATCCTTACCGCTTTGGTGCACTGGACATCCTTCCCCAGCAGCCAGTTGAGCTCCAGGTTGCCTTCCCCCTGGTAGCAGGACTGCAGGCGATCCTTGATCTGGGCGTTGATGGAGCGCAGAGGGAAGACGCAGAGGGCAGAATCATCAGGAGGCTGGTGGTACTGCTTCTGGCCCTTGGAGAAGATGGCAAAGAGCACATCCTCCTGGGCCGTGATGTTGAGGGCCCTGGCCAGCACTTCTCCTGGCTTGGAGAGGTAAGCTGCTTGAAGGAGACGATACTCCGTGTCCCCCTTGACACAGCCAAAGGGCAGCGAGACGTAGGAGTGGAACTTGGGGTCATCCTTGCAGAGGCGAACGATGCGGGAGGTGTAGAAGAGGTCGCTGGCAGAGTTGATGGAGACACCTTCTGGGGTCTCTGGCTGGACAGTCAAGAAGTAGACAAAGTTGCCACTAGCAAAACCATAGATGTAGAAGATGTCAAAGTGCGACACCAGGGCCAAGGTATCCGAGGGGATCTTGATGAGGGAGGAGACAAAGTCACTGTGGAGCTCATAGTCCAACATGGCCGATGACTCCGGGTCACGGGGAAGCTTGCGGCTGGAGAGGGTAGGGAAGTAATCCTGCTTGCCATCCACCGCCGTGCCGATGAAGAGCTTGCCGTCCTCCCCTTCCGAGCGCACGATCACGCCGTACATGGTGCCTGTCTTGTTGACGCTGGACAGGTAGTGCTCCTTCTTGTGGGAGGGCTCCACCAGGATGAAGAGGTCATCCAGGCGCAGCAGCTTGCACACTCCCTGGTACAGGCTGCCACAGGCCAGCAGCCTGTTCTCCGAGTAGTCGATGAGCAACAGCTTGTTGACGTTGTTGGTGAGGGTGAGGACCTCGCTGCACGGCTGGACGATGAGGGGTGGGTAGCAGGACTTATTGTCCTCCTCAGGGCCGGTTTTATGAGCCACCAAAATGGTTAGGTTACCAGAAAGCTTGTAAACCCTGTTGATAGCTCCGACGTAGACCGCTCCGGTGCCTTGGTGGACAGCCAGGTGGTTGAAGGTCCAGTCGCGGTTCTCCGAGTGGAAAGTGCTGAACAAGGCATTGCTGGAGACGTTCCGTGAGAGAGATGCCAGCAAGAGGCAGAGCAAAGGCACAGCCCAACCATCCCAGTCTGCTCCCCGAGGCCAGCTCTTCCTCTGATCCATCCTGGGAAAGGCAAACTCTGCGTTCCCTGCGCGTGTCCTGAGCCCCAACAACGTCCCTCACATGGTTCTGGGGAGAGGAGAGAAACCCAGAGCAAAGGATTAGATCCAGTGTGCCCTGCAGATAAAAATTCAAAGGAGGCTTTCTAATTACACAGTCCTTGAGATAAAGTGAGGACATCTCTAAGCCCAGCAAGAATTAAGCAGGTCTCCTAACTTATTGGTAAACAGTTCAGGCTTGGTGTTTTGCCACTTGTGTTGGCCTCTGAGCATTAATTTGTTCAGTGGTTTAGCTGTTTATAAGGTGCTCTGCTCAGCCATGGAGAGAGGATAATCAGCTTCAGCCCAAGACAAAGCCTGCAGCTCACACACCCAACCATCAATCTGCAGCCTTGGCTAAAAGGATGTCTCCTGCAGGGTCTGTTGTTGGAAGCAACAGAGGAAATAAGAGGTGTTTGCTACCTTGAAATCCTCTGGGATTTCATTTGGAAACCTGAGGAAGAAGTCTGGTGCAGGCAAGCTCATTGAGCGTGCACTCACCAAAGCCAGCAGCATGTCCCCTGCAGCCCTCCCCAGAGCCACAAGGACCTCTGCAGCTGCTTCTCAGGCAGAAAGGGTACTTTCCTTTTTAGTAAAGCATCTGCCACCAAGGTGGGGGCACATGTGGTTAGATCAGCACCCCACAGAGAGGAGAGACTGCCAACCTTGGACAAGTTTCCTTCCCTAACACAACTTGCAGGTGATGATTAAAACCTACATCAACCCCTCTGAGGCAGGCACCATGTCAGGACCCTGAGAGCATCCCAGCCCCAGGGCTCTGCACCTCCCTTGTCACCACAGACACGGTCACTGGATTGTGTCTCATCTCCAGACCTGACCATGCCTTGTGTTCATGGCTTGGCCTCAGCCCTGCTCATCATCACAGGTGTGTCTGACCTGATCAAGCAATGCTCAGGGACACAGGCACCAAACATCCACAGAAAGCCATTATTCCCCCTAGGAAATCAGAGTGTTAGGGGCTGGAAGGGACCTCTGGACATCATCTAGTCCAAGCTCTGCTGCTAGAGCAGGCTCACCTAGAGCAGGGAAAGGTTTGGGGATGATCAAGTACAGCTGGGGAGTTAAACAGCAGAACAGGTGATTTTAACTCATCCTTAGCACTATTGGACCATTAATTTTTCCTCATCTCTTTTTTTTTTTTGTCTGGAAGCAAGGTTCAGTTGTGGTCTCAGAAGCAATCTGAAGCTATTAGTAGCACAAGGTGAAAGAGAGAGTAAATTCAGGGACACAATCAAAAGCCAGGCAGCTGAAAGGCCTCAATTAGGCTGAAAGGAGTTATCTGGTATTTAAATAATTATTAGATTGAAGGCATAATCACAGGTCTGAGCTGGTTTTTTTTTCCCCCACTGTCAGCCTAATGGAGACTATAATATTATTATTCAAATGGCCATGATTCTCATGGAGGGGTGGAAGGAGAAAAGGGCTCATTTCATCTCCATGTGACAGGCCTGATTAGTCATTGCTCTCATTTCAGCTGCCACTCATTCATGGGCTCCATGGTTTGTCATTAGTGGGGTTTTATGCACACACACACACACACACACACACAGCCCAAAAGGAGGGGGGGGAAAAAAAAGAGTGAAAAAGGAAAATTAAAGCCAAAAGAGACTCTCCCATAGAAAATGATGGCTCAAAGGAACAATTCTGATGTCACTGTGGTTGCTTTGTGGAGCCAAGAGCTCTTCTTCTGGGCTGGGGTTGGTTTTGTGAGCTGTGATTTCTACACAGCTCCTTCCCAGCATCATTGTGCCCTCCCTGAGCTCCTCAACTCCATCAGCTCCTTCCCTCCTGGGACACTCCATCCCTTCCAGAGGAGATAGCTCCTCCAGCCCCAGCACCTCTGAGCCACAGCAAACACATCGGCACCAAGCCCAGCATCCCAAGGCCTTTCCCTGGGCTCTCCCTGCATCACTCCCAGCCCAGAGGCCACCAGGGTCCCCAAGCACCCCACAAAGGGGAAGCAGAGCAGGAGAGGATCTCAGAGGTCTTTCTCCAGCCATAATGACTCTATGACATAAACCCCACCATGGGTTTTCTCCTAAGGCCAACATGGATGAGTTGCCTCACGGAATGAAGCCTCCTGAGAAACAACTGAGCTTGAGGGGAGGGGGACAAGGGGCCCAGGATTGCTTTCTAAGATGGAGGTAGATTCTGCCCTTTTATTTTTTGCTTTTTATAGTCACTAAGATTCATTGCTGCAGGGCTGGGAGCAGGGAGACAGGCTGGGAGCAGGGAGACAGGCTGGGAGCAGGGAGACAGGCTGCCTTGTGCTGCTGACCTCCCTGCAGGTCACCCCCAGCTGTCAGAAACCCCCCAGAATTATGGGAAGGGTCACCAAAAGGGCAGGTGACACCAAATAAACTAAAAGAGAAGAACAAACCCTTTGGAATAACCTCTCCCTAGCACCAGCCTGACCTTTTCTCTTTACATTGGCTCCACAGCTCATCTGCCAACAGGAATGAGGGAGAAGAGCTGAGAGTTTGGCCCTTTCCTTGAAGAACATGCATGCTGGGTCTGGATCCCATGGGGAATTCTCCTGTGAAGCCTTTCCAACCACTAAAGCTGCCACAGTGATTTATCCCCTCAGAAGAAGTGATGCTCAGGACACATTTGTCAGCTCTGGAGGAAGACCTTACAATCATTAAGAGGGTTTTGTTTTAATTAGACAACAGTTCTGAGCCAAACTGACTGAACTAAGTGTCTTGGAGCTCTGGGATGTTTCCAGCTTGGATTGAAGGGTCCAGGTCTCAGCCTTACCTCCTTTTGGCCAAGCCAGCAGAGCCCAAGCTGCTGGATCCTCCCTTCCCCAGCAGAAAGCTGGCCTCTCCTTCCCAGGGATAGCATTTCACATCCTGGGAGCTGCATCCCCTCTTCCCTGGAGCCTCTCCTCCCCAGGGATAGCATTTCAGGGATCATCAAGCTTTCTGAGAAAGAGTTAAGAGAGCAAAACCCAGTATTGTGCTTATTGCTTCCTCCAGCCCTGGGAGAAGGAAGAGGAGGGGAAGAATGAAAGCCAGCCATGAAAAGGCATTTCCCTGATAACAAACACCATGGCAGGAATTAGGCACCAAATTCCTTCATATTGTCCAGACTTCAGCTGTTGTTTGCAGCCCACAGACTGGATGAGCCACCTCTCCCCTCTGGAGCACACACATCCCAACAGGTCTGGGGAAAGAGGAACAGAGGATGCCAGGGAGAAAGCTGCTGCCTTTTTGGGAAGCACAGCACAGCACCATCACCTGAGCCAGTGTTCCTGCTGCCTTTGTCCCAGACTTGCTGAACAGACCTGGACAAATTCCTCAGCCTCACCTGTCCCACCTGGGGAATGGAGATCAAGTTCTCATATGCCTGAGCTGCTTGGGTGTTCAGTTGATGGGAATCTCAGATGGGAGATAGCAGGCATAAGCTGCTGGAGTAAAGGATGTGTAAGGAGAGCTTTAGTGCTTCTTGGTGCACTTCTGTTCATCAGCTCTGATCAGAGAGAGCAGAGCTACTCTGCCCTGACAGGGGTGACCAGCAGAGCTTAGGCTTGGATGGATGGATGCTGAGACACCCCTGAGACACAGCAAAGAGACTTCCCTAACACTGAGAGCATCCTTACCTCCTCCCAGGGCTCTCTGACTGCTCTGGCAAACCTACAGCAGGACCACAGCTGTGGCTTACAGCCAGCTGTGTGCTGCAGCTGGAGACATTTAACCCCCTAACCCCTAAAGGCATCCAGAAAAATTCCTCATCAACCTTGGGCACCTAGGTGGCAGGAATTAGACACCTTTTCCCTTTCCCTCTGCTGATACTTGACACCTGCTCTCTGAGAAACCACAGCTGGCAGCTATTGAGCCTCAAGTACACTGCTGTGAAATAGCTTATAAATTACATTGCAGCAAGAGAGGTGCTGGGAAAAGAGGACTTCATTGCCTCTGGAGTCCCCTGAGGACAAAGCCAAGGCTGGTGACAACACTGCACTGGAGCACAAGTGGCTCTTTATTGTCCTGGCTGCCTTGAAGGATGACACAAAGGGAAAAGGGAGCACTCCTGAAGATTCAGAGCTGGTTGAGCCAAGTCTTGGGAAGTCTCAGTTTCACCCAAACCTGTGTCAACAGCTCAGTGCCTTTGGATAACTTTAAATCCTAAAAAGTCTGTGGGCAGGAAGTTGTGGCTCTCTAAGCCAGGCTCGTGCTGCAAGGAGCAGCTGCAATCATCATTCCAGAGGTGTTTCCCTAAGCTGTCCTCCAGGAACAAGAGTCCACAAGCCCTGCAGGCAATCTGGGTCAGCCTGTTCCTCAGAAAGTGCTTTTTCTAGTTTCTTAACCCAAATCCTGTTAGACTGAGCTTTATCCACCTCTCTCCACTGCTGCAGCTGAGCATCCTTTGATTATTCCTGGACTTTATTCCCAACCAAGCCAGCATTTCATGGCTGGTGACCTCTGGAGCAAGGAGATTAAACGAGTCAATGATTTGCCCAAGGCTAGTCAAGAGGTCCCAGTGGCCAAGGCAGGAGTTTTATCTGCTGAGCTGCAGCCCAGAGCTCTCTGTCCCCAGGTGACATCCAGCTGCAGTTTGTGACAAGAGAAGATGAGAGTGCAGCACCAGGCAAGATCAGAGAGAGACCAGCGAGCTGGAGGAGAGCAAGAACAAGCAGCAGCTTCTCCTGGCCTCCCTCCAAGTGCACCACAGGCAAGTGAAGCATCCCAGCTTCCAATTAAATGGATCCCCAGCCACTCCATGAAACAGCAATCCTGGCCCAGGGCTCCTGGTGGTTGCTTGTCCTTCCCAAGGCAGCCAGAGGCATTTGCACAGGAGCCACACTGCACTTACCTAAGCAAAGCAGGAAGTTCTGAGATGCTGAATCCCCAGCTGTGTAGCTGAGAGCTTTCCCTCAGCCAGCAGCACTGACCTGAAGAGCTGTGTGCATGCTTCCCCCTCTGAGAGGTGCTCACTGCTGAGGATGCTCCACACACCACTCCAGAACAGGGATTATCTTCTCAGAAGAGGAGCAATAACCTCTAAGAGGCCAGAGGCCATCCTGCTCTCCACCTGTGTGCCTTCCCCCATCCCACTGCTCTGGCACCAAACCAGGGCAGGAGCTGCTGGGATGAGAAGTGGAGAGACACACAAAAAGAGTGAACTTCATCTCTGCTGTGTGTCCAGCACCATCAGCTCCCTACAATGCTGCCATTCCCACCCCACAAGTGCCCCACATTACCATCCAGCTACCACCATGGGATCAGAAGGAATGTGGAAAGGCAGAACAGACCTGCCAAAGCCCTGAGATCAGCAGCACAACTGAAGCAGGCAGATTGATGCAGCAGAGAGCCACAAAGCCCTGAAGAACCCTTCAGGGAGCATGAAGCAGCCCTCCTCAGGCCTGCCTGTGTGCTAGGAGCTGCCATCACCTCCAGCCTCAGCAGCCAAGTGCCCTGAGCCCTCAAAGCCTCTCCACACAGGCTTGTAAGTCCTTTAAAGTGCAGCACTGGGCTGCTTGATGCAGGTTTTGAGAAGCATTTCAAGGTGCCTGCACCCTGGGAGATGTAAAGCACCTTCATTCCCTGCCCAGTCTGCTCCAGCAGGCAGTGCCAAGCAGTGCCAGAGCTTGCAGCCAGTGCCTGCTTGCTGGACATCAGTGCCAGCAACCAGCTGTCCCCAACACTTGCATTCTGAGGTCCAGCCAAGGAGCCCAGAGCCTGGAGCCCTCTCGCCTCCATCCCACCATCAGCTGAACCTCTCCTCCAGCACTTGGACATCCAAGTCTCCCAGAGAAAGTAGCTTCCTCCCATTCCTCTGCTCCATGCTCCTCTGCCCTGCTTTTCCATTTCAGAGCTGTGGCAGCTCCCTGATTAATTCAAGGCTGTTTAATAACCCTTCTGTTCAGATGAAACAAGCTGTCTTATTTTCTTTATTTCTACCACTAACTCTTGTTTCTCTGCTAAGGATCTCTCTGTCATTGAAAAACTTCTCCCTCTTCAACCAAGCTGATAATAGGATGGAGAAAACATCTGCTGACATCCACATCTGACATCAACCACCAGTTACAGCATGAAGATAAAGAGGGAATGGACACCTTCGTGGCTAAGAGATCCCAAAAGCCTGAGCTTGTCCTCCAGCATCACTGAGCTGTACAGAGATTCGTGGAGCTAGAGGGAAGGAGATGCAGGAGCTGCAGCACCCAAGCTCCTCTGCACCCTGCTGGGGGTTGGAAACACATCTTCCAAAGCCTCAAGCTGCTCAAGCTCTGCCCCAAGCTGTGCCCCTGGAGCTGCAATTGATTGGCACTGGTGGGGTGGCTGCAGAGAGCCAGCAGCTGCTCCCAGCACCACAGCCTGGCCCCTGCAGCAGCTTCCAGCTTTGCTGCCATCACCTGCTGTCCCAGGGTGTTCCAGCCCTGGCCAGCAGAGCCTCCTACCTCCCTCCCAGCCCCAAGTGCTGTGCACAAAGAATAACAGACACACATGGCCTCAGCTCCTGATGGGAATGAGCTGGAACCTCTCAGCTGTCTCCTGCCTCTTGCAGTTTCAAAGCTGCACTTGTCTGGAGAGCAACTGAGTCATTTCCTTCCCATGTCCAGCCTATCAGCCTGGATCCAGCAGTTCCTGGAGCACAAGCAATGTTGCAAGGGCTTGTGAGGCTATATGTCACTGGAATGCAGGAGCAGGACTGACATACAGCCCCTTCTGTACAGGTCTGCAAGGAAGGGAATGGTTAAAAAACACCTAGATTGTTGAATTCATACTCAGAGGTGAAAAACTCCACCTGCTGAGGTGAAGTCTCCCTGTGACCCAGCACCCTAGGCAGGGCTTTGCTTTCCTCCTTTTCAACAAGTTATCCAACTCCTTTGGAAGTCCTTACAAGAGTTTCTGCTTTTGTTTCTTTCCCAGGCTGTGTCCCAGCACTTCTCAGCTCAGCCCCAGCCAAGCTCCAAGCCAGAGGATAGATTTGGTGGCACTGATGGCACAGCTTAGCTCTGTCACACAACTCATGCCCTGAAAAGCCAAGCTCTGCAGGCACATGTCCCAGCATCTCCTTGTACCCCAGGGGACAAGCACTGGGAATCCTGCCTCTTTCTTCCAGTGAACTCTGGAGTGCTTGCCCAATGCTCCTTGGTTGCTAGGAGCTTGTACAGACAGTGTCAACCTGTTAGCACCAAGCAGACCTTTAGCACAATTCCTGCTCCATCAGGTTCCTCCAGCCAAGCACCACAGAGCTCACTGATCAGCTCCAGGGCTCCTCACTGCTTCTGCAATTAACTCCTTGTCAACTGCAGAGAAAACTTTATAACTGGGAGAGGAATGGCCTAGAGTGAACTTTTGGCTGCTATATCATCTTCTCAGACAAAGAGATTACTTACTATGGAAGTTTTCCCTCTGGCCCTGCCAGCTTCTAGGACACTATGGATGATGTCCCCATAATGTTCAAGCAGAATCTTTAGAAGGTTGAAGGCAAACACTGAAGCATTTCTCATCCCAAGGCAGTCTCTGAGAAGCTCTTACTCCAGATCTTGAGAAGAGCTTTCTCCCCTCTAAGTACATAAGTAGCATCCTTGGAAAGCAATCAACACACAACAAACCAACCCAAAGAAACCTCAGCCCTCCCCTTGCAGCCTGATGACAGCAAGCACTTTCTGGTTGCCCTACATCTCCTAGAGCCAATGGCTGAACAAGGGAAAGGATTTAGGCATCTTCACTCTCACTTGTCCCTCAGCATCAACCCTTCATGAAGACAGCAGGAGACATGTTTGGAGATGAGGTTTCTTAACCCCTTCCAGGGATGGTGACTCCAGCAGCTCCCTGGGCAGCCTGGGCCAAGACTTAACAATCCTTTCAGGGAAGGAATTTCTGCTTCCATGAGCCACAGCAGCCTGTCCCAGAGCCACACAGAATAACCAGCAAGAGCTGAGGGAACACTGTGCTCCACCACTGCACTCAAAGCTGCAGCACCCCAGCCAGACCCAGGCCCTCTCAACACTCAGGAGCTCCCCTGTTTGAGCTTCAGCACAGATCCAAAGCCTGGGAGATGCCAACAGTTCAGCAGAAGAATCATTTCCCTGGGTAGGAAATCCCCAGGCACGCTCCTTTTCCTCCCCACCCCACCTCTTCTCACTTCCACTCAACATGAAAAGGAAATTCGCAGGCTGCTTTTTTGTTGTTTGTTTGTTTAAATAACATCACAGGCTGTGACACAAGCCAGCAAAGGCAGGAAATCTGCTCACGAGGGCAGTGCTCCATCCTCTGCTCCTGCCACTGCCACTTTTGGGGGGGACTTGGCAAATGAACGAGCAGAGGAGACAGCCTGTGTGTTTTATGGAGTTGAACTGTAACATCCCTGTTAAGCAGCCAACTTACCATTCCTCTGCTCTGACATCAATAAATCTGCCCAGCCACAGGGAACAAAGCTCTTCACACCAACTGGCTACAGGGCAATCCATCCTGGATGGATCCATCCTGGCTACCTAGGCAAGCAGGAGCCCTGCTGTGCTCTGCTGCACTGGCCACTTCTCCAGAGGAGTGGGAACTGGCCCATTTCAGTAAGAGCACTTGGGAGGTCCTGTTCACACACACACACACATCCCTTCATCACAGCTCCTGCTTTCCCAACAGCCAATTCCTACAACCCCAGCTTCCCACTTCTGGAGCAGAAAGAGTCACTTTGAGCTATCAAGAAGACCTTGGCAAGGCAAACTCAGCAAGCACAGCAGCTGGGAAGCAAATCAAGGGAATTCAAAGTATCAATCTCAAAATCTTGGAGCTCAAACTCACTTTTTGGAAGCTCTGTCCCAGGTTACCAAGGCCAAGCAGTGCGATGCAGGAGAATTGAGGAGAATCCCTGCCCAGCTCCCGAGTGCTGCCAGCCTCTCCTGGCTCCCTCCATCAGCTCCAGCGTGCCGTGAGGGATCTCTCCCAGCTCTCTCTTCCCAATGACATCAAACTGCTACAGAGGAAGAACTCCACAGCAATCTCTTCAGGAGGAATTTGTTTCCCAGGCTCGCTGAGCCTGGAAAGAACACGAGGAACTGGTTGCAGGCTGAGTCAGGCTCTGCTGGCCCCGCTGGAGCCGCTTCCTTCCCTCCTGCCTCACAGCCAGCAGAGCCCAGCACTGCCCAACAGCTTTCCTGCTTGCCCTGTGCCTTCCCCACACCAAGGGACAGGGAAAACAAGGCTCTGGAGCCTGACACTGAGCTCCTACGGGAATGAAAGCTGCTGTTTTTCAACTGCTGTTCAGAGCCAGGCAGGAGCTGAAAGCAAAATAAGCTGTTTCCTTTAACCTTCCCCCATAACAGACAGGGAATGGCTCTCCAAGGACTATCATTCCCCCATCCAACCATCCCTTCACTAGGAAAATGGAGTAAGATTTGTCTGGGCATGTCAAGGGCTTCCCCCTGCACATCCCAGCCCTATGCCTGAGTCAAGGTCATGGCAGGTGGGAGCTTTCCTGCTCCTTCCAAGGCACTGCAGAAAGGCAGAGGCCAGGGCCCTGCTCATCTCCTCCTGCCTGCACCCACTCCTTGGACTGCTCCCACAGAAGCTTCTGCTAGAGCAGCATCACCCTAAACCAACACCTGCCCTCACTCCCCACAGCATCAGTGACCATGGCTGTCAGCACACCTATGGCATTGCATGCTACCAGCACCCACAAAGCCAAGCAGAGGCTGATCTAACACCCACTTACCATGGCAGGACAGGAGGATGCTCAGCTTCAGCAGTGGCCAGGAAGGAGACTGTCCTTCCCATCCAGCTCCCAGCCACCAGATGCTGAGCTCATGCTCCAGCCCCAAGGTCCTGCCATGCTCCCAGCCCAGCCCCAAGCCCCCTCCTCAGTGGCACAGCCCCGTGTCAGGGTCAGCCAGCAGCTCTGTTAATGAGCCCTGAGAAGGGAGCAGCAGCAGCAGGAGGAGGCAGGGAGGTGAGAGGTCAGTGTAATATTTACTCAGACATCACCTTTCACTTTTATAAAGCAGGGAAGTGGTGCTGGAGCAGGAAAGGGCTGTGAGGAACGTTTCTGCCCGGGAAGCTGCTGTCACACCAAGCACAACACGCTCCAGAGAGCCTGGGCCTGGCTGGAGCCTGAGTCCTTCTATCAGAGCCCCAAAGCCACACAGGGCTGGGGACAGGCTGTGGGCTCTTGCCACCATCACTGCCACCTGCCCCACCAGAGCAGAGGGTTAGCAGGACCTTCTGAACAGCAGAAAGCCTCTCCAGCTCCCCTGTGCTTGAGGAGATCTGCAGGCAGGCAGGAGCCCATCACACAACAGCCCTGGGATTGTAAGGAACCCACAGGAGACAAGGCACACAGTGCAGGGAGCTAGGGTAGAAACACACCAGCTGGATAACATCTCCCCAGAGGGCCTGTTCTGTGGAAGAACCATCTCCCTCTGACAAGTGGTGAGATGGCAGCAAGTGTGCAGGGTCAGTGCTGGGCAGGGATGCTCCCGGGGGGGCAGGGATGCTCCCGGGGGCATGCAGGGAGGAGCAGGACTCTCTGCTGCCCTGGCACAGAGTGGCCCTGGCTCTCAGGGTTCTCTCTCCCAGGCTCAATATCTCTCTGCCTTTTGAGATGATCTGGACTTTTTTTTATATATACCATGACTCTGATGCCTTTTATCTCCTGCTCTGAATGTAATTCTATCCCAGGCAAAGCAGGATTAAATTTTCATAATATGATACATTTATCTCCCTTTTCCTTCCCCCACCCATCATCACCTCCCAGGTCCATTTCACCCAAACAGAAGCAGTGATTAGGGTGAGAAACACGAGATGGCCTCTGTCTGATAAGGGAGGGGAGGGCACCTCTTTCCCAGCACCCTGGCCCTGGCAGCCCCCCCACCCCACAACAGCCAGCATCCCAGGATCCAGCCTCAGGCTGACAGCATTGCTTGGGCCCTCTGAAAGGCACAGATGGATCATAACTGAGACTGGAAACCCAGCAGAGAACACAGAGCACACGAGGCGCATCACTGACATATGTTGCTCTTGGGTGTTGGTAAACTCAGGCTTTCTCTCTCAGGTCCCTCTAGAGCAGTCTCATCCCTACCCAAGCAGCTAATAGTGCTTAGGCTTGGAACACAGTGGGCAGAGAAGCCACAAGCCATGCTGGGGAGCAGGGAGAGGCAGCCAAAATCAGCCAGGAATGTCTAGAAAGCACCCAAATCCTCCTGTAACCCCCCAAAAGCCCCAAGTGCTGTGCTCACCAAAGCCCCAGGTCAGCCTCCCAGCCCTTGTGACCCATCCCAGGGCTCTGACAGCAGCTGCAGTCTCAGCACAGCTTTGCCAGTTGCTGGTTTTCGGATCACTTGTCACTTGGGCTGCACCAGGCTGATCCTGAGCATCCCCTCTAGTGGGATGAGGAGGAATTTCAAGGCTGCATCCCACTCCCATCTCCTCCCGAGCTCTCGGTGCAGCAGCTGCCCGGGGTGGGGGGTAAGCTGCAGCGAGGAGCCTGCTCCCAAAGCACTCACCCTCTTTTGCCAGAGCTGTTTGGGGTGAAGTCAAAAGCAGGCTGGAAAGGCAGATGGGGGTGGTACAGACGAGGAGGAGGAGAGGAGGGAGGAAGATGACAGCAGGCATGGAGGAAAAATCCCCTTCAGCAAAGGGAGGGTGACTTCCATCAGCAAAGCACCTTCCTCTGGTGGCAAGATGCCACCTGGGGCATGCAGAAAGCAGGCTGGAGGTACAGGGACCACCCTGAGACTGTTAGCCCAGCAGCACATGGGAGCCCTGGCCTGAGGCACCCACCAGGTGCCTCTGCAGCTCCTCTCCCTCCCTTCACTAAAGCACACAGTAAATACATCTATTTTCACAGCAGAGAGGGAATGTGAACACAAGCCCTGGGCAGCCTCCTCTGCTGCCCAAGGACAGCGGGCTGCCCTCAATTCTGCTTTTGTTCCTGCTTTGCTTTTCATCCCAGAGGCTCCCTCTGCACCACTTGTGCAGACAAAGAGCTCGTGGCCTCCTCAGACCAAAAGGCTTTGGAGTGTGACACAGCTGAGCTGTGCCCTCACCTCTGCCCTGCCCCAGGACACCCAGCTCTCCCAGCTGAGGAGCTCTTGGTGCTCCAGATCCATCAGCTCCAGCCACTGGCACTTGTGGCTCAGCCCAGGAAGGACTTGGTAGCATCTTCTTCCCCTTGCCCCCCCCTTTGCTGTTGTGGTGCTGGCCTCCAAGCCAAGCTGGTTAAGAGATTAACACTCTAAAAACCACATTTACTCTAATTAGCCATGAAAGCTTTGTAACTAAGTGAAAAAATGTTTCCCTTGAGGGATTTTTGTCCATTCATCACTATTTGAATTGCAAAGGGGGGGGGAGGGTAAAAAGAAAAGAAGGGGAAAAAAAAAAAAGGAGAAAAGGAAGGAGGGGGAAAGAGGGAAAAATCCTCAGATCTAATGAATTAATAGCAGAATGCCCTGGGGGGCAGCGAGCTCCTACAAAACATCTCCAAGGGGCTTTTCACAGGCTCTCCGAGGGGATGCTCCTGAATGATTTGGAGTTAACAGACTGTAACACAACGCTCTGCTCCCTGTCCGAGCTGGGCAGCTTGGCCAGCTCCCTGCTCTTCTCCTTTCCCTTCCTTTCCTTTCCCTTCCCCTCCCCAGGGATGGACAGACTGTGCCCAGCTGCGTGGGGACACACAGTGCCAGTGCCTCTCAGTCACTCTTCTCCTCGGAAAGGAAAACCAACCATCTCAGAAAGAGTTAGGTGGGATGTGTGGGGCAGAGAATCTTGCCACAACTTAGGCCTATAAATATTTCATCTGGCTGGAATAAGAACGATTATCTTCCTGCCAGCACTTTTCTTGTGTGTTTTAAATGTGTCACCGCCTTCCACTTTCTCCCCCGTTTGTGTTGCTGGTAACAGGCCCATGAAATAAAGATTAGCTGAATAATCAAGAGTGGTTAGAGATGTGAAGGGGCTTGTCTCAGGAGCACTGCATGCTCAGGTTCATCTTGGGGTGGGGTGTTTTTTTTTAATCTTTTCCTTTTTAAGGATGCCAAAGAGATGAGACAGAGCAGCTCTCTCTCCGAGCCAGGCTGAGACTGCCCAAGCAGCCAGGGATGAAGGCAGCAGAAGAGCTCAAGCTTGCCCATCAGAAGTGACAGCCTCAATGGCCAGCACAAGAGGGGGGCATCTCCCCATTGCACATGTATTGTTCCAGCTGCAGAGGGACAATTACAGCAGCTTGATCACTGCCACGTTCAGGCAGAGGTGAAGCTGCTCACAGTAAGCGGGATGAGAGGAGCAGGGGGATGCTTTCCTGTTGGGAGACAGCAGTAGAGTCTGCTCCTCCAGAGCCCCCAAAACCACCTCAGCTCAACAAAGGCACTTGTGAGGTGCAGCTCAGCTCCCACAGGAGAGCATCACAGAGATACCAAGCAAAGCTTTCCACCTTCAGCCCTCCTGCCACTTGCCCCACGCAATGTCTCTGCCTTAGCTTCTGCTTGCTTCCCTTCTTCAGCTCCTCCTATGAGCTGCCTACAGCAGGAGCCAGTCTGCACCTACAGCTGCCCTAGCTTTTTGGGCAATTATTCCAAGGCATGCTCTAGACTCCCACATTGAGCTGCAACAGGAGCTCCTGAAGTAAGGTCTGGAAAGCCTGGCAGCAGTGGTTAAATGAGAGAGCTCAGGAAGATACTGCAAATCCCATGTTTCCCTGAGACACCACAGGCTCTGCACAGCAAACTGCTCCAAATGTCATTCCCATTTAGCTGCTTTGCAAGCCAATTTGTCACATACTAATGCAATTTGCTGAGGAGAGTTAAAGAGCACAGGGCAGGAGCAGTCACCTCTTCTCCAGGCTCCTATAAGCCAGCCCGGATCTCTGCTCTCCCTTCAGCAGCCAGCCCGGATCTCTGCTCTCCCTTCAGCAGCCAGCCCGGATCTCTGCTCTCCCTTCAGCAGCCAGCCCGGATCTCTGCTCTCCCTTCAGCAGCCAGACTACATTCTCTCCTGCTGAGAGGCAGGAGAAGCTCTGGGTTAACCCAAAGAGCAAGACCCAGTGTGGTTAGAGCACCAGGAGAAGCTGTTCCTACTCTATCACGGGCTTGTGTGCAGATGATCTGCAGCATCTCTTCCCTGATTCCACTGCACAAACTTGTTAGAAGCCAGGGGGAAACTCTACAGTTAATTACATCAAACAACACTAGAAGGACAATGAAGAGTAAATTGGGTTTCTTTATCTTCTTGCAGCAAGCACTGTGGAGATGGTTAGAAAGATGACTGCTTTGCTAGACAAGCCATTTCCCAACAGCAGTTGTACCTTCACCTTACTCATGGCTTGCACCAAGTTTCTTCATTCACAGCTATTTTATCTGCTTCCCTGCACCACCCCAAAATATCACAGTTAGGCTTTGAGGGTCCTCAAAGTGACAGCAAATGGCACAAGGACAGCAATAAAGGGAAAAATAGATGGAGTTTTAAAGGATCTAACACCTTGATGCTAAAGGAAAAAAGCTAAACAGCTGTTCTGAAGATAGCACAGATTCCTTCCGAGGCATCTGTCTCTCAGCTCTAAAGTAGGTCATTTGGTTTAACTTTTCGACACCATATCAATGAAGCCATCCAGAGAAGAAGGACAGACAAGAGCAGCTTCCCAAGGCAGCTGAGATCTATTAGACACACATTCAAGCTACCAACGAAGCATCAAGTGCTCAGCAAATAACAAGGAAACCCTGTCAGCTGGAGCTACTCTGCTAACTTCACATTCTCACCTCCAAGCCAGTATCTTGAACCCTAGGTCACAGATGGACAGGGTTTATTTTTCCCTTCTACCACTTGCAATTCACCTCACTTAATATTAACCTATTGACTTTCTGATAGCCCTTAGAACACAGATTAATTGAACATCATTCATTTCACCTCCAGGAACCTGAAAGTATTGGCCACGGCTCACATGGAGACAAAGCCTCTAATGCGTGATCGTGCCAGGGTACACGGAGGTCACACCGAGAGGACAGCGTGCTCCTCACACCAAGCACCAAGCCACTGCTCTGCTCCACAGCCAAGCAGTGCTGGGGCATAGGAGACCTGCTCCAGCACAGCCCACTTCAGCTTTCCCTTTGCCTCCTCTTGCCTCATCATCACCATTCCAAAGGGTCTCAGGAGGATTCGGGGAAGCTCTAATGAGGATATGCTCCAAGATTCAAGGATGTTTCCCCAAAAGTCCCTCCTTGGCAGCAGTAACTTTCTATGGAGATGAGTTTATTCTGGTGCATTGATTGCTCCAGACCCCGACTGAGCAACAGACAGCAGCACAATTAACGAGAGAATACATCTATCTATAACGAGTGTACACACGGGGAACGCACCGGCAGGGAGATGACCAGAGCAGGGAAGCTCAGCGAGAGGATTTCTTTAAACCCCCTGCCAGCAGCTCCAGGCAGCATCCCGGGGCCGCTCCCGGGCAGCCTCCCCGAGCACGGCGGCGGCTGGACCGGTACCGCCTAGCACCGCCCGCGGGCTGCAGCCCCCGGTACCACCCACCCAGGGACGAGGATGGGACCGCGGTGGGCACGGGGAGACGAGCCTAAACCCCCTTCCCGCATCCTCCCGGCCGCATCGCGGTGATGAGCATGCTCTGGGAACCCCCAGCCCCGGGGATGCTCGGAGGCGGCGGTGAGGAAATCCCAGCACCGGGGATGCTCGGGAGACCTCCCGGCCCCAGGAATGCTCGACACCCCAGCATAGAGGATGCTTGGGGGGGACCCCCCACGTCCAGCCCCGGGGATGCTCTGGAGGGGAGATCCCCCCAGCCCCGGGGATGCCTGCGGGCAGAAGCCCCTCGCCAGCCTTCCGCTACTCACCAGACCTCGCCGCTCCGGTACCGCCCGGCTCCTCGGGGTACCGCTTCCCCGGCTCACAGCAGGGTAATCCACACAGCTCCCGACACCATGGAAATCCAGGGCCGGGCTCTCACCACTACTCCTCCGCCTTCCCGCAGCCCTGTAGCCTTCCCCCGGCTCGGCTCAGCTCCGCCAGCCTTTCATCCCTGCTCCGCAGCCCGAGCACAGCAGCGGCGAGTCCCAGCTCCTCTCCGGCATCCGCCCGCCTGCCGCCGAGCCCGGGCGCGCTCCCGGCTCCGCTCCCAGCCCCGAGCCCGGGCGCGCTCCCGGCGCCGTTCCCCGCCCCCGCGCCCCCCCCGCTCCGCTCCCCGCCGTTAACCCTTCAGCAGCCTCAGCGCCGGGAATCGGCCAACGGGGGAACCGTGCGTGCCCCCCGCTCCAGCGATCTCCTCCTTGTCCTCCCGGCGCTGAAACAGAGCCCGGAGCGGAGCTGCCTCGCCCCGAATGGCTCCGCATCCCCGCTACACCTGGAGCACGGTCAAGAGGTGAGGTGGTTTAAGGGCTCCAAGAGCTCCCTCACCTGTGCTCTCAGCTGTCCCACACTGCTTGGGTTATAGCTTCCCACTGGCTCTGGGAGAGGGATGGAGGCTGCTGGGTTCTGCTCGCAGCTCCAGCTCCCTGTTACACTCCTTGTTCCCAGTTCTGGTGGAGACACTGATGCTTGAGCTCTCCGTTCCTCAGTTTCCCCACTGACAGAGCCGAGCTGACAGCTCAGTTTTCTGCGCAGGCCATGTCACCTTCAAGCTGTATGTGTGCTGCAGAGCCACCAACCTTCACATCTCCTGACAGTGGCTGTGGCCAGCTGGGACAAGGAGCCCTGCGACCAGTGACTGCTGGGAGCCAGGGGATCCCTGCTTGGACTTGGTGATCTTAAAGGTCTTTTCCAACTTATGATCCCTCTATGGAATCTCCTTGACTTCACTGGCAGCTCTAGAGCTGTGGATTTTGACCTCCTGGGAAGACACACAGGTTTGCAGCTGTTTAGCTCAGGAGAGGAGTGAGCAGCCACTCAGTGGATGGCAGCACTGGCTCCTTAGCAAGCTTTTCTCTTTGGCTGCTGTGTCCCTCACACAGCTACTGTGTCCTGTGTTCACAGCACTCAACCCTACCCCAAACACCATCCCTGGCTAACACCTGCATCCTACTAGTGTGATTTCCCCTCAAAGCCACAGAAGGCAGGGCAGAGTGTCCCTGCCTCCATAGCCATCTTTAAACCCTTGGCACACAACTGCTCATCCCTGCTTCCCCTGACACAGGGAGCTGCACCCAGTCCTCCTTTCTGCAGGGCAGGATCTGGCCCCTAGATGACAAAGCAGCCTTTAAGCAGCTGGTGAAGCAAGGCATCAGTGAATGATTGGCCTCTGTTTCCAGCCTGTGTATTCACCATTCCTCTCTGTCCTCATCTTTGATAAACTCTCTCACTGCAGAGCACAAGGGTCATGAATCTGTCTGAGCTGCACGAAGCCAGGAGCCTTCCAACCCTTCATCCTCCCTCCAAGTCCTGGGTAATGTGGCTCCAAACATCACCTCTGGCACTCCTCTCCGTGCCCAAAGATGCATCAGGACCTGACATCATAATTCACTCTGTAATTAAACACATTCTGCTCCTCCCTGGTTTCTAAAGAGGGGAAATATCCTTTTTTAAATATCCTTGTTTGGTTGGTTGATTTTAACTTCCCTGTGTCCATTTAGCACAAACCACTAAGAGCACAGAATCATTAAGGTTGGATGAGAGATCTAAGTTCACCAAGTCCAAGCATCCCTAGCACTCCCATGCCACTAAGCCATGGCCCTAAGGAGAGCATCTCAATGTATCTTAAAGCCCTGCAGGGATGGTGACTCCAGCACCTCCCTGGGCAGCCTGGGACAAGACTTAACAACCCTCTCAGTAAATAAATTCCTCCTTATAGCTAATCTAAACCTCTCCTGGTGCAACTTGAGGCCGTTTCCTCTTGTCCTCTCACTGTTAACCCTGCAGAAGAGACCTAGCCCCATCTGGCTCCAACCTCCTTGCAGGGAGATGGAGATGAGGAAAGCACAGCGCAGGTCTCTGATCGCGGCTGCTGGAGCTGTGCGAGGGGAAGAGCACCATCTATAGGCATCATTCCTAGGCATCATCCCCAGGCTCCATCCCTAGGCATCATTCCTAGGCTCCATCCCCAGGCACTGCACACGCTGCCGAGCATCAGTCGACAGTCATATGCCAGTGGCTTGACAGCTCCTGGTTGCTGGCATCATCTCTAGCCAGGCAATATGCAGCAGAGCTAATAATTATTCAGCACTAATCACTACAATAGAGGAATCACAGGCAGTGATTTAGGAATGATTGTTTCCACTCACTTATTACCTATGACAAGGAGAGGAAGTATCACATAGTCAAACCCACATGTCTATGGGAAGCTGAGGGAAAGATCAATGGGAATTGAACCAGCACTTGATGCTATTCTTCCTCTTTACAAGAACCTTGTCAAGTAGGCTTTTTTTTTCCCCTCCTTCTCTACTGTTCATAACATCTTGGGAAATGAAAAGGATTTTTCTTTTCCTAACACACCTTTATCCTTCCTCCATCCTCATAAATGTGAGCTTCAGTCCCTGCCTCTCTCCCCTGCTTTCAACTGAGCTGAAATTAACTCAGAAAGCTGTTGGGGTTTTATTTTCCTTTCTAAAACAAACCCTGTTTTCATTAAGTGCAAAGGCAGGAGAACAGAAAGTCTGGCAGGGTCCTGTGCCAGAGATGAGCTATGTGTCTCCAGCTTGCCCCTGATCAGATGCAGCAAGAGAGACTCTGAGTTCTCCTCTCATTGTTACACAATTAATTATGTGCTAATGCCACAGTTAGAAACAACCCCACTGTGCCTGAGGTGGCCCTGGAAGATCTCCTGTGGGTATTTGGTTTACAGACATAGCAAAAAGTCTGTCCTGCCCCAACCTCCAGACACAGCCAGGCCAAAGCACATCACCAGCAACACTCCAAGATGCTGGTGAGCATCATGGGGCTGTCTCCCATCACCTCCATCCCAGGCTGTTATTGGGGAGCTCTTGACATTCCTAGCATCCATGGCTAGGAGAAGAGTCCCAGAACTCCTCACAAGAGCAGCAGGGCTCACTGGGACACAAGCATCCAGTGTTTAAGGGATGAGTATCCAAGGAGGGAAGCTTTTAAGTGAGGATACCCAAAAGCTCTGCTCTAAACACCTGCATCTGAGTTCCCTCAGGAGCTGCTGAAGTTTGCTTGCAGCATTCCCCTTTCCCAGGACACCAAAGGGATGTCCTGGGGCAGAAGCATCTGTACAACAGGTGGTGTGAAGGCTGAGAGGTGCTCACTGTGATTAACAGAGCTGTTTTAGCAATAAATCTCCCCAGCAGGCTCATTGCAGCGCGTTCATTGGAAATCTTTAGTTCCTCCATCATAAAGAAATGAGTATTTCAGGCTCTCTGCCCTAATGAACATCAGCTAGGGAGCCTATTGTCCAACAGGCTGTGCCTCTGCCTTTGCTTCTACAGCCCTCTTTGTATTCTTCTGTAGGCACTGTGTGTTCCTGACAATGCAAACCTAAATTAAATGCAAAACTAAATCATTTTAAACCCTAATTTCATCTCTCCTTTTTTTTTTTTTCCTCTGAGGAGACTGAGCTATTTCCCCCCCCCCCAGATGATGGGTGGGAGGGAGGTGGAGCTGGCAAGCCTTTGATTTGTGGCTCTGGGAGTGTTAATCTGCTGCTGCAAATGCTGCAAAGCCTTCTCTAAGTGAAAAATGTGGAGCCTGAAGCCTGCTTATCGTCTCCTACTCTTTTCAGTGTTTCTTAGGAGCCTTCAGGAGAGGGAGGGGAGGGGAGGGAGATGTTCACAGCTGAGTCTGAACTCAGAAGTTGATAGAAACTCCTTTCTCCTCAGGAAGTTCAGGCAGAACAGCTACAGGTTCATCTTAAACCTTCTTATTATCAATCTAGAACCCATCCCAAAGAGCACAGACAGCCAAAGGGGAAAAAAAAACCACCTCAACAAACAACCCCAAAAAGATCATTTCAAGAGCACTAACCTTTTAATTTGCCTCCTCACTTAGCAGGAAATCTTTTCATCCAATCTGCTTCTCCTTCCAGCAATCTCCGTGCTCTTGTGTGCTGGGCAGTGCTGTGGGATGAACATCCAACCCATGGGTTCCTACCCCTGGGAGATGTTCTGCTGGAGCCCAGGCTGCTCAGAGCTGGGGCTCCCCTCTCCTGCTGTCCCCCATGGCATCTCCTCTGTATCCCACAGATACAGGCTTGATGTGTGAGTGATGGCTGCAGCAAGGTCTCTGGCCCAGCTGATGTCTTGGATCATCTATGTTAAGTGGATCCAGGGAGGTTTCACATCCCAGGCAGATGTAGAGAGCAAGACCTCCTCTGGTTCCTCTCTTTGCCTCAATGCCCAGCAAGAGGCCCAGGAATACTGGGGGATTAATGTCACAACAGAGGGGAAAGAAGTCTGCCATTCAACCTCTTGAAACCTTTGACTTCACCAGTGCACCAAATTCAACATTCCCTGTCTGAGGAGAGCAGGGATTAAAGCCATGGCAGGGCTGGGAAACAGAACCATCTCTTTGGAGATCTGCCTCTGGATGGATCTTTGCTTTCAAATGATCAAGGAAAATATATGAAATTGAAATGGAAAAGAAAAAAGACCTCTTAGAAGTAAACTTTAGGGCTCTGTGAATAATTGCTGCCTCCCTTCTCTGTGCTGCCTTTCATGAGCTGCTTTTCCTCTCCCTGGCACCTTCTCCCTGGCAGCCCATTTGCATTGCCTTCCTGCAAGGGAGCTGGCAGCTCTGCACAGCTCTGCTCTGCCTTCTGCCCTCCTCGGGGCTGCAGGAAGCAGCTCAGACCCTGAGCCAAGCCTTCAGCTCTGGAGCAAACCAGTGTGGACAACCCTGGCTCATGATGGGATCTAACTGACCACAAGTGCACTTCAGCTTCCACCAGGAACAGGAGCAAACATTGAGGTTCCTCTAGGGAGAGAGCTGAGAGCTCTCCCAGGAGCTCTCTGCTGAGCTGGTGCTCTCCTAGCAAGCTGCTCTGCTTTTAAGAAGTTTCCTTCTCACTGAAGAAGGACCCAAAGCACCATTCTTGCTTCCCAAAAGGCTGCTGAAGGTGGGGATGGGGATGGGCAGTGTATCCTTGCTGGCTGGGACCTGTGAGGAAGCACTGGGCAGTGAAGAAGAGCAAAGTGCCTGCCCAAAGCAGAGCCCAGACCCCATCCCCTGTGCTCTGCAAGCTGTGCCCCAGCTGAGCCAAGCAGCTCCTGGTTCACAGTGATCTGAACACATTAGGTCACAAAGAAATGAGACCAAGTGTGGTTTTTTTCCCATCCCCATGGCTCTGCCAAGAGCTGCTTCCAGCTTCTCTCTCTGTGTTTGGATAAGTGGAAGGTCTAAAAGAGAAAGTTTTCCTTGGCAAACATGTCTTGGCAGCAGATCTGGACCAGTTAAATATACCCAGCTCAGACAAAGGGAAAAGGCTGCTTCCAGTTACAAATGCTTCTAGCTTTCTGCTCCATGAGTTCTGAGGTTGAACTCAGGAAGAAAGGGAAAGAGAGAGGGAGAAACCAAACATACCAATATCTGACCAACATCCCTCAGTTCCTCAGCTCTGTAGCTCCACCTCCCACGGCATTTTCAGGCCCTGAATCATTTGAAGTCACTCCTCATGACCCTTGAAGCAAATTTCTCCATGGGATGGGGGAATCCCCATGGGAGCAGAGCCCTCACCTTGTGCTTGGCCATCCAGGTGCTGGTCCAGGAGCCCTTGCAGGTGGCACCAGCAGGATTCCCAGGAGGCAATGACTCTTCTCTCTCTCTCAGGATGCAGAGGGGAGCAGAACTCCTTTGCACAGCTCCTTAACCTGGAAACAATTAAACCCAGATTGAAATAAGAAGAGACTGGAGCAGCCCACCCATCAATCTCAGCAACTTCTTTGGAGGTTATTTTCTTTGTCCTTTCTCCTGTGGCTTGGACAGCAAGCATGAGAGGTCCTGGGTGCCCTTTTAGCCATGAGCAAGCAAGAGTTTACTTTCTGCTCAAGAAGCTTTAGAAGATGCCCCAAGATGCTGCAGGGAATGCTCCATGCAGAACCCCAGCTGGGGCTGTGTCCTGCTTGGCTAAGCTCTGGGCTGTGCTGCATCTCAAGGTATTTCCCAGTGCCAAGCAGAAGAGGATACAAGAGTGTCCCTTGCAGACAAGAAACCAACACTAGTCATTAACAGCAACAACCAAGCAGAGGCAGAAAAGCTCCATGTGCTCAATGCTGGAGAACAAAAGGCATGGGAACTGTTTGTAAGCTAATAAAGGCACTGGAAAAGGAAGTCTGTGATGGTAAGGGAGGCTGATCTGCTCTCATGGGCCAGTGAGCATCCAAACCTATACAAGCTGTTGCAGCAGACTGATTGCAGCTAGGCCATAATGCTATTGTACATGCTCTGAAAGAGGAAAGAAAGAGAGGAAAAAAAAACCCCTACCACAGAGAGGCACTTCAGAAATAGATCATGCTCTATTCATTACAACAGATCATTTGAGTCACATCTATTTTCCCCCTCTCTTCAGTGCCATGTTTTCTTTTATGTTAATTTTGCCTCTGTTTAAAGTTGAATTCCTTGATCTGCAACATCTTCAGCTTTCATTTCCCCCCTCCCTTCCTTTCCCCTTCTTCCCAGTGAAATGAATGCAGATCATTTGCATTTATTGCAGGGCACATCCAGCCTCATCTGTAGCCTTTAGTCTGACTGAATTGCTTTTGTGCTCCAGGAGGCAGAGAGTGCAGGCTGGAGCATGTCCCCTCAGCATCCTGCCCCTGCCAGCAATCATCCTCCTGGCACTTCCCTGCTTCCCCAAGATTGAGCACATTGATCCCATGGAAAATAAATAAGCAGAATGATATTATTGGAAGCAATGATCTGGGGAACCTAGGGACCAAATCAATCACTTGGCAGAGACTTAAAGCAGCAGCAGCTTTGCTCTCCACCAGCTCCAAAGTCAATTTTCCTTCCAGAGAGGCTTCTCATCAGCACAAGCAGCCTCCAGAGAGAGCATGGCCTGCCCCTGGAGCTCCTGGGGAAGCAGGTGTGTTATGCTGCCAGAGCAAATCTAACTTCTTTAGAAGGAAATGCTTCCATTTCTTTCATTAACTCTAAAATCTGCTGTTAGGAAGAATGGTTTCTCTTCACAGATTTGCCTTGAGGAGAGCCAGAAGATGTGGTGCTGAGGGAGATGGGTTGGCAGGGTTAGGTTAAGAGGTGGACTCGATGCTCTTCAAGGTCTTTTCCAAGAGGAATGGTTCTGTGATTCCCTGCAAGGCTCAGAGGGACTCAGGACACACAGAAGCAGAGCTGGCTCTGGGCCAGGCTGATTTGTTTAAGCAAATTGGGGAAAGTTATGGGTAAAACTCCAGAGAATTGACACCGTTTGGATGCCATCAGCATCTCCTGCACAGGGATAACTGCTGGAGCCAGGGGAAGGAAACTGGAGACTCCCATTCAGACAATATGAGAAGTGACCTCAGCAAAGAGAACATTACAACACTAAGCTTGTTCCATGCAGTTCCCTGCAGCATTAAAGCCCCAAGTGCTCCACTTCTCCACCAACTTCCAGCTCTACAGCCTTAAGAGAGTATTTTCTGGAAAGAAATGCCTTACTCAGAAGTGGTGAGACACTGCACCAAGTTGCCCAGAGAAGCTGTGGATGCTCCATCCCTCAAGTGCTCAAGGTCAGGTTGGAAGAGCCTGGGCAGCATCCCTGCCCATGGCAGGGAGAGGATCTTCAAGGAAACAAATGATCTTGAAGGGTCCTTCTGACCCAAGAGAAAACACACAGAAGCATGCACTTCTGTTTAAGCAGAGGCATTGCTACCTCCAGCACATGCACACCACCTTGGGACCTGGAGATGGAGCTGGGCACAGGATAAAGCAGGGAGGCAGAAGCCCACAGAGGTAGGAGATGCTTGATCTAGGACACTGCCATCAGCATCAAGGGGGCTGGGGCTGAGCTTTTCCCAATCCTTCCAGCAGCTTTAGCAGCAGCAGATGCTGCTGCAGTCAGATGGAAACAACACAAGGAACTTTCCACATGGTGTCTAGTCAAAGAGCAAAGAGAAGATCTGCTGCAGGCTGGCTGGGGAGAGGAGGGAGTCTCAGTGCCTGGAGCAGACACAGCTTCTTCCAGGTCAGGCTTTCCCTGCCACAATGCCATGGACAACACAGTCCCAAAGCAGTATGAGTTCCTGGTAGGACTTCTTCAGCCAAGAGCTGTGGATGTCTACTGCCTTGAGAGGGAAGCAGGAGACAGAGGCAAGGAAGTGACAGCAGGAGGGATGCAGACAGGAGTAAAACCTGAGAGCTTTGGCAATAATCTGATTGCATATTCTGCACTTGTAATCTGTCTAATGCCATGGCATTCACCTTTCCTACAGCTTCCAAGCTGACATGTTTAGAAGTAGCATTCACAACACCTCAAGTGACAGTATCTTGCTCTTAATCCTCTCCTATCTGTCCCTTTAAACCTGGAGTATCAGCCAGTGAACCATGCCAGAGCCTTCAGAGCATCCCTGAGATCCAAACCCCTCTCCCCTGGCATCAAACTCCCACTCAGGACCTCAGCTCATAGAGAAGGAGCAGAATTCCATCAGAAATCAGCCTGATCAGGGAAAAGCCTCAACTTGTTGAGCCCAGGATCAGATGCACAGCAGAGCTGTAACTAAACCTCACCTAGCTGTGCCCTGCTTGCCTGCCCTTGGCTTTGTCCCAGGGATAAAGTGCAGCAGACAGACTGCTCCCCAGTTGTGACTGCAGCCTTGTGGAGCATGAATAAACTCATCAAGCTCCCCTCTCCTTGCAGGAAAGCCAAGCAAGCTGGCTTCTCAGAGCACAACTGCCAGAAAGCCTGCCCAAAAAGAAGGGGAGGAAAGGCCCAGCTGGGACCTGCACCTAGGCTTTGCCCAGCTGTTTGTAAATATGCCTAATAACTCATCCTGTCAACACTCTCCCCTTTCCCATTACAAGGGAATAGTCACAAATGGCTATTCCCAGGGCTGATGGATCCATTTCCTTAATGAAATACACACAGTTTACTTTACAGGCTTTAATTGCTCCAAGCAGGAGTGTCAGGTTGCCTCCCTGGACCTGGGGCACTGAAAACCTTCCAGCTCCCAGCTACAAGCAGGAGAGAAACTCCTGGAGCTTTGGCAGCAGTGGCTTAGCAGCTAAGCCACCTTTAAGCAATAATCCCAGCAAATAGAGATGGAGATGCTGGAATCTCCTGCCTTCTAGGAGTACAAACATTAAGTAATATGAAATTCAGTCCTACTAATTGCCTGAGCAGAGGATTTATCCACAGGGAGCACCTACAGCATCGCAATCAAGCCATTGATTACATTCCATCAATATGAATGTCTGCAGCAGGGATGCTGAGCTGGAGGAGAAGCCTCACCAGGGTCAGGCAGGGATGGGTAACAGCATGGAGTTCTGTGGGGCTGGGGCTCTTCTGCCAGGTGACAAGTGACAGCACCAGAGCAAATGGCCTCAGCTTGGGCCAGGGGAGGTTCAGGTTGGTGATTTGGTGTTGGGCAGGGTCTGTCTGTCTCCTGTGCTCCAGGATCAGTGCAGCAAGACCTGAGGAGTCTCATGGGTCACTGACAACCATCAAGTGCCTAAATAGCCAGAGTTTAGTTCCAGGATTTCACCAAATTGTGTAACATCCAGAGAGTTGTGAAAAGCCTGAATGAAGCTCCTGGGCACAGGAGTAGTTCAATGTTCCACACACAAGGCTTCCTGAGCAGTCAGCTTGCTGGAGAAGCATTTCCTCCTCTGAGGCTGAAGGAAGGTGTCCAGCACTTTGTCATGTAGCTAAGTTTAGCACAGGAATACCTCCACTGGAAGGACAAGAGGATGCTCCTCTCCTAGCAAATAAACATCCATGTGCTGGCACCCCCATGATCCTGGGGGCACATTCCTCACCCATAGTGGAGCAGCAGCTCCCTGCAGCCCTGCACAGCCCCTGCCCCACAGCAGCTCCTGCCCCACTGAACCTCTCCTCAGCACAGCCCTTACCCAAGAGGGGGGAAGGGACAGATGAGCATCCCTGAGGGGCAGCTCAAGGGCTCAAGAGTAGGAGGAGAAGGGCTAGAAGCCTGCACAGGAGCAGAGGCCTGGGTGCTGAGCATGGTGGTTGTATCAGGCAAGAGAGGTCTGTTTGCTTTCACTTCTGCCTGACTCCAGCAAAGCAGAAGCTGATCAGATGTGAAAAGAGCCAGGATTTGAACAAGACCTCAGACAATAAACAAGGGCAAGGCAGAGCACCCTGCAGGGGGAAGACTGATGTGGTTTTATTCCCAGGTGCCCAAATGGAGCACTCTGTGCTGCTTCAGATGTTGAGGTCAGAGGAGGACAGATAACTGAATGCCCTTGGAAAGCTGCCCAGGTGAGTGACCCTCTCTGAAGGGCACAGACCATTCTTGTACACAGCAGAAGCAAGGCTTCACCCTCTAGAAACACCAAGCTGCACAGGCTGTCTCTGCTCAGGCTCCCAGAAGAGAGGAGTGGGCTCTTCCCAGGAGCTGGCTGGCAGCCCGGAGCAGCAGAGCTGGCTGCCAAGCAAGGTGCCACTCACAGCCCCAGCCCAGACACTTCAGCTACAGCCTGGCAGGAAGGCTCCAGCTCAGACATTTGGGGAGAAAAGTGCTGTTTAACCCAAGCAGCACAGGAGGCAACCTTGGCTGAGAGAGCTGAGCTCTTTCCCCACCACTGCCTGCTCTGTGGCCCCAGCCTGGGGTGGGAACTCCTGCATCCAGCATCTAGGAGGGAGCTGCAGAGCCAGGAGCTGCCTGTGGGGATTTGGGGATGGACATCTCCCAAAGGCACCACTCAGCCCAGTGTGGAGCCCCAGGGGATGCTCTGCTGTGCTGGGAGCTGCCTTGGCTCAGCACAGCTCTCCAGCTTCTCTAGGGCCCTGCTAGGGCTCAAGACTTTGTTTGCTTGGTAAGAAAAACAACCTCTTTCCCTCTCCCCCTGCTCTCAGCCTTTCAGCCCATTCATCTCCTCTAAAGTGACACCAACCTGCAGAAATAAAGCCCATCTGGTGATTTACAGAGCAGCAGGGAAAAAAACAAACCTGCAAGTGCTCTCCACTTTGGGCTCCCAGATCCTCACCGAGTGCAGCCACAAAGATAAACACATGCTGATGCTTGACTGGCTGAGAGCATCTGACAAGATGGATTTTTAAGCCAAAAAAGCCCTGTCTGTGGGAACATCAATCCTGCTGGCTCTGCCTGATCCTCCCACAGCAAGCAGGGCAGCAGGAGGTCACCCTGGCCTGCAGCACCCACACATCTCCAGAGCCAGCCTGCAGCCCAAGGACTCTCCATCTGCCACTGGAGCACAGTCACAGCTCAGTTACACCTCAGAATGGACTCCAAGCTCCTTGCAGGGAGCTGCAGAGATGGAGAAGGTCTCTCCTGAACCTCTTCTCCAGCCTAACCAACCCCAGTGCCATCAGCTGCTCCTCAGCACACTTGTGCTCTAGACTCTTCCCCAGCTCCCTTGCCATTCTCTGGACACACTCCAGCACCTCAGTGTCCTTCTGGGAGTGAGGAGCCCAAAGCTGAGCCCAGGATTGGAGCTGTGGCCTCCCCAGTGCCCAGCCCAAGAGGACAATCCCTGCCCTAGCCCTGCTGCCAACTAGAGCTGATCCTACACCTCTGTCCCTGCAGGAGCAAACCTGGGAGCAGCCACGTGTCCTCAGTCCAGGGATGCTCTGGCCAGGCTGCAGCATATACTGTAAAGGGTTAAAAACAGACAGAGTGCTTCCCTGAGCCTGGCAGCTCTGTTACAGGTTGTCCTCTTTCCCTCTCATCAAGACAGTGTTTAATTGAAACAAAACCTCCCCAGCAAGAGTTCAATCCCACAGGGACACAGAAGCTAATTACAGTTTTGGTCAGTCTGCAAGGTTTTTTTTCTCCCCCAGTGTAATTTGATTAATTTCATGCAGACTTCCAGTTGTGGGCAGAGAGTCAGGCTGAGAGGGTAGCTTCTAGCAGATAAGCTGTGCCATCATTGGGAAAAAAGGACTTTCTTTCTGGCTTGTGTAACAGTTGAGACTAATGTCCTGTCTCCTCAGCTCAGGAACCTCAATTTAAACTCTTTCCTGTTCACTGTGATCAAGAAAGGATCCAGCCTGGTCCCAGCACAGAAATTAGCCTGTACAGCCTGTGTTGTTAAAAATTCATTTGACCTGCTGGCTCCTTCAAGCTAAGTGAAGCAGAGGCAGGAGCTGTGCAGAGCTCTCCCTACCTGCACCTTCCTCTCATCTTCATCACCTCTCATTTCTCTTCATTTCTGTTGGTTTAACTAAACCCACAAACAGGTAGCAAACATGTGAAGAAAGGAGAGACTAGAGTCTGTTATCTGCTGAGTGTAGCCCACGTGAGATATTCCAGATGGATGAATGGAGCAGGACACATCCCCAGAGCTCCTCAGGCTGCAGTTAATCCACATTGGGCACTAATTTGTTACCTCCTTCCTCCCTCAGACAACCTCACTGACTTCAGCTCCAAGAAAAACAAATCTCCCTTGACCAGAGTGTTGTTTTCCCCTCTGCTCAGGATTTATTTCTGCTGCTTTTCTGATCAGCATCACCCCAGGCATGGAGCTGGGAAGCTGTGTGCTTGAGCTTAGCCCTGGCTCGTGCCCCAGGATGGGCTGAGAGGAGACTGCTCCATTCTCACCCTCAGCTTGTTCTCTTGGAAAAGGACAGCATGGCAGCTTGAGCTGCTCAGATGGAAGGCAGGAAAGATCTACAAGGTGCCATTAATTCAGGGCTGCTTTCAGAGACATCTTTCCTTTCCCTCTCTAACTGCCTCTCCCTTCACCAATCCATCTCTAGGCAATTTTACATCATCAGTATTTACCAAAATATCCTGGAGGCTGTTATATTTTCAGCCTTTTCCCATTTTTCTTCGTGGTTTGTCCTGATTCAGGGTGTAGAAAGCCAGCTCTGCCAGGTAGGGAATGGCAAGAGGTTGTCTTCTTTAACCCTGCAAGGGGGATTGTTGTTCTGATCAAAATCTTGATCTATAATTCATCTCCAAATGCTTTCCCTCCTCGTCACTCCCCTCAGCATCCCTCCAAGAACACTACCCCATGTATATTTAATTGGGGAACTGGAGCAGTGCTCACATTCAAGGTGAGCAACCTGAGGGAAGGGAGGGCAGGAGAAGGGAAGCACGCAAAGGTCTCCCATTCCCTTCCCAGGCTCAGGCAAAGCAGAGCAGGAGGATGGGAAAGCCTCACCCTGCTCACCAGCACAGCTGCCAAGGTTAGGGAGGTAAAACAGTGCCAGGGAGAGCCTGGTGTAGCTCTTCCTCAGCTATCTCAGAGCCTACCTCACTTCTCTCCCCCTGCTTTGGGCCAGGACCCTCTGCTTTGGTTCTGGTTTTAATAGCAGAGGTTGAGGAAAAGAGCTACAAATATTTCATAGGGAGTTTCCTATCCAGAGAAGCTGCTCATGCAAGCTCATGGGTTAAAAAAGACTGATTTATTGATTGCACATTGGCAGATTTTATTGCAGAAGCATCCCAACTCTCTCCAGCACTCACCCTCTGCCCCCAGCTAACTGCCAATGCCTTTTGTTGGATGCAGAAACCTTTTAGCTTTGGGCTTTTCTTTCCAAAGTGACATCCCCTGCCTCTAGCTCCTAGAGCAATTGCTGCTCTCAGGTCTCTCCAGCTGAGAGCTCTCCTCAGGAGGATTCCTCTCTCTCTCTCTCTCTCTCCAGGAGGAAGATGAGCAGAGCAGGAGGGCTGCTGGGGGTACAAGTGCTCCTGCTAATATTCAGAGGTTACAAAAACCTTTCCAAGAGGCAGTGCCCCAAGGCTTTGTGTAGGAGAGACAGCAACACCTCCTCCACCCTGCTCCTTCTGTTTTCCTACCTCAGACTCCTCTCTATCCTTCCTCCCTGCCACCATCACCTTTCCTCCTACAGCCCAAATCTCTTCTCCTTGCCAGTTTTGGAGATTAAGTTCCTCAGCCAGCTCCCAGGGAGAGAGGGAAATGGGAATCACACCCAGCAGAGATCTGACAACATGAATAGGAAGAGAAGTCACTCAGGCAGCATGCTGCCAGCTCTCTGCTGCTGTGTCCTGCCCTGCCTGGCCCTGCCTCAGCTGTGGCACTAAAATCCTCCTCAGCTCACTAGCACCAAGGGTGCCTCAGCTCATCACACTAATCACTGACAGCTCTTCAGCTCCAGGACTTCTGCAGATAGATGGGGAGAGCTGGATAGAAGTGCCCATCTCCTTTGGGATGTGCCTGCTGGATCATCCTTCCAGCACCAACAGCTCTTAACCATGCCACAGGCTCTCATCCTCTCCCAGTTCCCCTGGAACCAGAGGAGCAATCCCAGCACCTTGGGCTGCTGACCCAGAGCTTCCTTCCTGGGGATGCTCCCAGGGGTTCTGCTCACATTTTGCAGGAGGTTTTTATTCCCTAGTTCTCTACTTTCTGGCCTTTATTTTTTTGGTTAGGAAACAGATTACCACATCCAAGTTACCCAGGGAAAGCTGTGATCTTTAGTGGATGTTTCTCATGATTTCTGTGCTGAAAGCCAGGCAATAACTCTCCAGTGTGCAGTGCAAGCTCAGGATTGGGATGAGGCCCTTGGGACTCGTGGTTTGGGCTCTGGCTCATTGCTGCTGGTCAGAGGTTTTCCTGTGACTGCAATTATACAAAACCACCTTAAGCCAGTCAGGAAATGTGAGCTTATAAATCTCAAAGGTTGAAACACAACTGAAGGACACTCAGCATGTACCACAAATACCTGGAGAGGCTTTTAGGAAAGCTAATGTGACCACTGGGGCTTTTCCTCTAGCACAGCCCCAGCTCAGAGCCATTTGTGCTGCTGGTTGCACAGCAAACACCTTGCCAAGACACAAACTGTTAGCTGAGGCATTAGAGCCTTTCCTGGCTGCTCATGATGTTGATGCTGCAGTTACCACCCAGCCACAGAGGGCACTTCTGGGGCTGGAACATGCTCTTGGGTCCAGTTCTGGGCTCCCTAATTCCTGAGAAACAAGGAACTCCTGGAGAGAGTCCAGCAGAGGCTAGGAAGATGCTGAGGGCACTGGAGCATCTGTGGCAGGAGGAGATGCTGAGAGCCCTGGGGCTGCTGGAGCAGAGCCAGAGGGGAGCTGCTCCATGCTGAGCAAGAGCTGAAGGGTGCAGGGGGCAAGAGGCTGGGGCCACACTCTGCTCAGGGGTGCCCAGGGATGGGGCAATGGGCACACACTGGAAGCCAGCAGGTTCCAGCTGAGCAGGAGGAGTAAGTTGTTTGCTGTGAGGAAACACATATTAGCCCAGGCTGCCCTGTGGAGTCTCCTTGTGTGGAGAGATGCTAAGCTGCTGGGGGTGAGTTGGACTGGCTGATTCCCAGAGCTCCCTTCCAACCCCATCCATGCTGGGATTCAGCAGAGCAGCCTGGCCCAGGAGTGCTGCTGCTCCATGCTTCTCTCAACAGGTGAGCCAGTTATTTGTTAGCTTTACAACATCAAGAGCTCAATTCTACTCCAAGACAAGGACACAGATGTAGGACACCACTGGTGTCACCTCAGTGCTGCAGAGATAAGGCTAAATTTTGGTGATTATCCTGACCTCAGCTGAGAGCATCTCCCCCCTGAAGAGCTGGGGCAGCCATGGTAATTCCTGTTGCCTGGAGATCTGAGAGTTCTGCCTGACTCAGAAGCAGATAAATATTGAACAAACAGCTCAGGAATTGTCCCAGTAGGTGGGAATTACATTACAAGCAAGCTCATAAAAATGTAGATATTAGTAATGGCAAAACTGCTACATTTCCTTTGCCTGTATAGCCTCCCAGGCCTAGTCCTGGATGGATTTCAAATGCTTTTTGGCCAGCAGGATGTCTCCATCCATCCATCCATGGACAGCCACTTCCCACAGAAGCCACACAAACCCAAAGACAAAAGCTGTCAATCTACCCAAAGGAACAGGATTAGCCCACACTAAAAGCAGGAAAGGCTCAGGAAGGAAGGAGAAAGGATTCAGCATTAGTTTCTCTGCATGCCACCCTCTTCCCTTCAACAATCAGCACAATCCTTGGAAGAGTTTGCTGCTCACACTCATCAGTCCCCAAAAAAGACTCCTGCTAGAGGAATTTATAACCTTCCTAATCCAACCTGGCACTGGGAAGGGCTGAGGAAAGGAGGTGGAAGTGCCCTGGGCAAAGGGGTTAGCTGCCACCAGGGGAAGGAAATGGGGGAGAGGAAAGGAAGGGGTTAAAAAGAGGGGGGAAAGGGGAAGGAAGAGGGAAGGAAGGGGGGGAGGAAAAGGGGAAGGAAGGGGGGAGGAAAAGGGGGAGGAAGAGGTGAGGAAGTGGTGAGGAAGAGGGGAGGAACAGGGGAGGAAGAGGGGAGGAAGTGGCGAAGGAAGTGGCGAAGGAAGAGCACATCACTCAGGGTTGTGTCCAGTTGGTTTCTGAATCTCTCCAGGGAAGGAGACTCTGAAGTGTAGACAGGAAAGGGATCAGCAGCTCCAAGAGAACAGTGATGTGCTCACATCACAGGGAATCTCTGTGGTGCAGCTCTGGAGCATGAGGTCAAGACCCAAGCACTGTTGAAGCTAGTGTTCCTAGGAGAAACCATGAGCCCTCCTACTGCTGGAGAACATCACCTTGTCCTTCAGCCCAAACCACAGCCAGCAGCCCTCACCTGGGAGCAAACCAAAGAGGGGAAGAGGTGCTCCCATCAATCCTGGCCAACAACAGAGCAGTCTCCTTCAACAAGAACTGTCCTCTGCCCTGCACGTGGCACTGGAGCTCTCCTGAAGCCATCTCCGTGCCATCTGCAAGATGATTTCATGATGGAGCAGAAATGCCAATCAAGTGGAGAGCCACCAGGCCAGCAGAGCAGCCCCAATCTGCATTAGGCAGCTGGGCATCTTTCCAGAGCAGCATCTCCAACACATGAATGATTAGCCCAACATTCCTGCTGTCAGCACATTCCTCTCTAGACAACTTCCTATTATTATTTCTTTGGCAGCCAACCCTGCCATTTCGAACAGCTCAATCTTCCTACAGCAATGCAACTGCCTCCTGCCTCCAGGATGAACTTTCCCTCAAAACCACCCCAAAATCCACAGTAATCCTTCTGCTGAGAAGAGCAGCACAACTCCCCAAGCGAGCCTTGCCTTTCCCCTTTGTTTTGGGTGGGTTTTGCTGTCTTTAGCAGCTCTGACTTACATCCTAATTTGCAATAGCAGCCTTTTGTTTGTCTTGCAGAGGGGGGAGATGGGGAGGGGGGGAGATACTTAAGGGATGCTTAAGCTTCAGTGCCAGAGTGTGGAGCAGCTTCTGAGCCAGGCTGCAGCCGGCAGGGTTAGCCCTGCTGCCGCACGCCTCGCAGCTCATTAGGAGAAACACACATGGAGAAGCATTTGCTCTGCAACTCTGCTGCTCTGATTCATTCAGAGAACAGGAGAGGCTGAGCAGCACCAGGCAAGAGCCTTCCAAACGCTGCAAAGAGAGTTGGTCAATTAGTTACTCAGCTCTTACTACTGCTTCCCATCAGCACTGCAAAGCTAGGGAGCAGCTGGAGCGATGGAGCCACTGAGCCTTGCCCGGCAAACAGCTGCAGGCTCCCAGCCTTTCACCTCACTTGGTTTAATATGTAGAAACCAAAACGAGCTCCAGAGCTTTTCAATAGCACACCCAGACCTCCCAGGCATTCCCAGTGAAGGATCATACCTGGAGGGAAGGAATAGCCTGGAGAGAGGAAGCTCAGGGGAGATGTCCTTGCTCTCCAACTCCCTGCAAGGAGGTTGGAGCCAGGTGGGGGTTAGTATCTTCTCCCAGGTAACAAGTGAAAGGATGAGAGGAAGCAGCCTCAAGCTGTGCCAGTTGGATATTAGGAACCATATCTGCCAGGCTGCCCAGGGCAGTGCTGGAGTTCCCATCCCTGGAGGGGTTCAAAAGCCATGGAGATGTGGCACCTAGGGCCATGGTTTAGTGGTGACCTGGCAGTGTTAACAGTTGGCTCTGATGATCTTAAAGGTCTTTTCCAATCTAAATAATCCTATCATTCTATTCCTTACTTCCCACATCTCGTTTGTTTCAAAGGGAGAATGATGGCAGACTCCTGGAAGTTGTATTTCACAGAGATGAAGGCAGAGACCTTGCCATAATTCCATCTAGTTTCCCTAAGTAAATTACCTTGCTAATTCTGTGGTTCTGAAGCACAGCCATATGCATTTCTTCCCTGTCCTGAGCAGCCTGTGAGCTAGTACATAATTAATAGATTGTCCATTTCTCTTTTTTTAATCAATCACGACTGAATTTACAATGCAAACTTTTAGCATAACAACAACCAACAAAAAAAAATGCAACTGATTACCCCAAAATATTTATTCAAGATTAAAACCCATGTAGCAGATGAATATTTTAACCAAGATTAAATATTTATGCCTCCCTTCCAAAGCTTCCACAACTAGGCTTTTAATTAATTTGTCATCAAAAATTTATAGACCCAGGTAGACTTTTAACTATCATTATTCAATCTTATCCTTAAGCTTCAGGTTCTCAGTGCTTGCCTTGTCCCAGCACGGAGCAGGAGGAGCTCCAGCGATGCCAAGGAGGCTGCAAGCAGCACAAACTCATTCTGCTGCAGGCTAGGAAAGCTATTCCCAGCTTCTTCTCCAGCAGTGTGTGAATTGTAGGGAGACACTGGATTAATTAGTATTTGCATTTCCCTACAGCAGGGAAACACCAGCTGGAAGCAGGAGCCCCTGCTTGCTGGGAGATGGACGGAGCAGAGCCTGAAGAGCCACACTGGATACATGGCTTGGAGCAGCAGCCCACAGCAGGGACACATTCCTCCTCTATTTCCATCTTTTCCATACAGGGAGTGCTCCTCTCCCTCTGTGTAACCTTCTCCCACCTCAAGGAAAACATGAGCTGAAGGGGCAGAAGCATTCCCACAGTGATTTGTAGGGAATGAGGAGCTGTGGCTATGCTCTCTAGGTCTCCAGTCTGTAACAATGCTGCAGCCAGTGCAGTGAGGAACCAGAGCACCCAGTGCTGGGCACATCTGGCTGCCCAGTACACAAACTGGGGAGCAGCAACCCTCCTTGGCACAGCCAGGCCAGAGCAATCTGCTTCCCTGCACCTCCACAGCAGAGCCATCTCTCCACGCTCACAGGCACAGCTTGTGTTTGCTGGGACAGTGATGCCCTGATTTGGGCAGGTGACAAGAAGCCCAAGCTGTCTATGTCTGCTTGATTGCACCATGAGCTGGCACAGACAAACCCTTCCTGCTGCTGAGCTCCAGCACCACGCTGGCTGCCCAGCTTGAGTAGGACACATCCACCCTGGCTGCTGGGTCACCCTGGTGCCCACATGTGTGCCATCCTCCCCACACCTCCCTGCCACCCCAGCTTTGGACACCAAGCTCTGCACACAGGCACTTCTCTTTCTGCAGCCCCCAAAACAGCTCCTGGCAGGAGCAGCTCCTTGCCAAAGGAAGATGGTCCAGAGCCCAGCTCCATGCCCAGGGATCTGAGGAGACACCACCAGGTCTGAGCCAGGCTTGGCAGCTCTCTGGAGGGATGCAGCCTTCTCTTGCTTGCCACAAACCTGCCTGAATTTCTCCAGCAAGCTGCTGCAAGGAAAACAGAAGTCACCTTTCCTCAAAATCAGAGCCACACTGCTCCCTCTGTACTTCTCTGACCTGCTGGCAGCTGCAGAGTTGAAGGAGAAGGAGATGGAGTCAAGAACTGAGAGGCTGAAGCCCATTATTTTCAGGAAATTGTGCTGCTGGAAGCCCTTGTAGCTTTTGTAATCTCCTCCCTGGGGCACCAAGGCAAAGCAGCTCAGCAGCAGGAGGTGGTCAGAGCCTCACCAGCAGACCCTGCACTTTTGGGGGATGCTGAGCAGAACAACAGCAGTCAGGCATCTTGAAAGAGGGAGGGCTGGGGCTTCTAGCAAATCAGGAGGAGGAGACCTGCAGGCAGCTTTTCAGCATCATCTCTTAGCTTTAGGTGGCATCCATGTGACAGATTGGACAAAGGCAGCATCCCTCACTTCCTTGCAGGTTAAAATCCCTGTCAGCTGGCATCCAAGTGCCAGAGAAGGACCCAGAAAACCCCAGAAACTCCAAAGTGAAGAGTTTGGCCCCAGCAAGAGACTTTGGGCCAAGCACCACAGAACTGAGAGCAAGCCTGGCCCTAGCTTGGCACCCACTGCCCTCACAGGTGAGACACACAGAGCTCAGAGCCAGCTCCAGGGCCTCTCCCAGGAGCTCCACAGCTTTCCTCCCACGAGACTGCAGCTAAACATGACCTCAGCCTCCCACTAACTGCAGCAAAGAGCTCTTGGGACTTTTGGCTAACTCCAAAGCCCCAGGGCAGTGTTTGTACAAGCAATGTGAGTCCATGTCCATCTCCACTGCTCTGCCTGCACAGAAGCATTCCTCTTCACTGCTCTTCCTCACCCTGTGGAGGTCAGGATACTCTGTTGTGTGTGTGCAGACAATGCACTTATGGGCCAGGAGGCAGCAGCAGGGTGATGAGCATCATGCACTGCCTGGTCCAGGCCCTGCAGCTGGTGGCTTGCCCTCTCCAGCTCTGCTCAGTGCTCACAGCCAGGCTGGGAGGAAACAACAGACATCTCTGGAAGCAAGAGCTGGGACTGGGGAAGGCACTGCTGCTCCTGCTTGCCCAGCAGCAGCTGACCCTCAGTTAACTGTTCCTGCCTTAATTACCTCTTCCCAGAATAAAGCTCACTTTGCCCAGCAGCTCTGGGAAGCTTGAGGGAAGGAAATGTCTTTGCCTTGAGCACTGTGCACACCCTGCTCTGTGGAAAGCACTGCCTGCTGCTGCTCCATGGAGGATCTGCATTTGGGAGGTGCTGGCTGAGGTTCTCAGCTGTCAGAGCCAGTCCTTCCTCCCCAGAGCACTGCCCATGTCTGTACATGCAGGATGCTGCAGGTCAGCCCTTGGGGATCAAGGCCATCAGTGCCCTCCCTCACCCCTGCTGATGGCTGTGGTCCCTCAGCTCCCTGGGCTGCTGTCAGCAGAGCAGACAAAACAGCTTGACTGCATCTTCCTGAATGTGGCCAACACTGATTTTATGATATACTTAACACTCCATCCAATAGCTATTAGTTTTACTGTCAGGCACACAATGTATGTGATCCATCTTTCTTCTGGGGAGCACCACGTGGCCCCTCTCCAGTGCCATTACTCTGCAGCAGCCTTTATTGGGTACCCTGGGGGGCTTTAAGCACTAACATTAAAGCTCTTATCTCCTTGGGTTTGTTTGTTATTAACTGCACAGTTTATTTAATTGGGACCAGCCCACAGTTCCTGTTCAGACACTGCAGAGAAGGCCTTGCCTTTCCTCTTTGGCAAGCAAGGCTCTGCAGCAAGGAGCTCCTGCCCCACCAGAACAGAGCCTTCTGGATCTCTGCTGACAGGGGACAAGGGAAAAGCCAAATCCCCCCAAAAATCTGGGCACAGACTGGAATAACCTTCCTGCTTTTGTCACTGTAACTCTCTCTGTGCATCACTGCATGGGAAGGGCACAGCAGCATCTTCACCTGTCCCTGGGCTGCAGGAGTCCTGCAAACCTCTCACCCTTGGGCTTGTCCAGAGGGGAGGGAACCAGCTGCTGCCATGCAGCTGAGAGCTGTGACCTGCATCCCCCTGCACTGGGGGGTAGGGGGGGGTAGGTTTATTACCCTTTGTATTTTGCTGTCCCATCCGACAACCTCTTGGCTGTCTCATTTCTGGACACACATTCCTGTATCCCAAGCTGTGCTGCTCCAAACTCCTTCCAGAGGGGAGGCTGGCAGAGCAAGCTTTGTGTGGACAAAGTACTTGGGGAGAATATTAAACTAAATAATAGCAATTAATTAGGCTTGTGTAAAGCTATTAACCTTCAAATCCCTGGAGGAACAATAAGCAATGCTCCAATCCTCTGGGATACACGTGATAGTCCCCTAGTCCATAGGAAAAAAGCAGCAGAGAGCCAGAGCAGGGCAATGCTTTTTGCCCAGGGCAATGCTGTGATCATTGCCAACTCCACAGAGCAGGATGCTGCTGCTTCCAGACCACCCTTGGGTGGATGGATGGAAGGGATTGCTACAAATACACGTGGCCTGAGCAGCCTGGAACTGCTTATCCCAGTCTGGAACTGCTTGTCCCAGCCTGGAACTGCTTGTCCCAGCCTGGCCCACAGCTTGCAGACCAGTACTTCCCTCAGAGGAAAGGGAGATGTGCTGCAAGAGCTTTCTCTCCTCTAATCCCCCCTGCAGTCCTGCAGCTGATCACAACAGCCTTCCTCCCACCTCCTCCTCAGCCTCAGCATTGCACCCATCAGGGAAAAGAAGAGAGGTCTGAATCTTCTCCTAAGCACTCTTCCCAAATGCCTTGCTCCATGTGCACAGGAGTCCTCACAAAGCAGCTGACCACCAGCTTAAGCTCAGGAGTCTCTCCAGGGCATCACATCCAGAGCCCAAATCAATCCTGGAGGTTCTCTTTTGTGTTGCATGGTATCTGTACAGCTCAGCCTTCCCCTGGGGCACACAGCTAACCTCCTGCAGCTTTGCATCATCTTGTGGCCTAATTATAGCCAGCACCACATCACTCTCATCTTTGCTCAGAGCACAGCAGCAGCTTTTCCTTGCTTCACCTCTTCCCACTACCTCCTGGACTGCACCAAGCACAGCTTGCTGAGTGTTCACTGCTTGTCCTGCCTTGCTCACCTTTTGGGCCAGCTTGGCCCAGGCCATGAGGCTCTGCCATACATCAGTCATGGTAAAAGCTGCCTAGAGATGCTCCCAAAGCCACTGCAGAGCTCTGCTTCCTCTCTCCTCACAGTATCCCAGTATGTTAGGGGTTGGAAGGGCCCTAGAAAGCTCATCTAGTGCAACCCCCCTGCCAGAGCAGGATCACCTAGACCAGCTCACACAGCAATGTGTCCAGGCAGCTCTGCAATGGCTCCAGACAAGGAGACTCCACAGGCTCCTGGGCAGCCTGGGCCAGTGCTCTGGCACCTGCACTGCAAACAAGTTCCTCCTCGTGTTAATACTAAACCTGCTGTGCTCCAGCTTGCTCCCATTCCCTCTTGTCCTCCCCAAGCTCACTCGCTGCAATGCATGACAAAGGCTTGGGAGCACTGAGCTCCCTCATGTCCTGAGACTATTCATTCCCATGTGGGCTCCTAATGCATTCTTTCCCAGGCTAACTCTGCACTTGCCTCCTCATGGCTTAGAAAGCACACTTCCAATTAAATGACCCCACTGCCCACTCTTTAGTTGGGAATTTATCCAGCCCTCCCCCAGCAGCATCCTTCTCCCTGGGCTCCCCACGTGCTATCACATTACCTGGGAATTTAATAGCCACCTTCCCCAAAGCTGCCAGTGTGCTGGGGTGGCTTTGTTCCCTCCAGCAGCACTAATGAAGCCTGGGCTGGCTGTTTCCATGGCCTCATGGGACAAGGAGCAGCTCTTTGCTGAGCTACCTGATTTGCCTTTGGTGGTGGCTCAGTGGCCACCAGAAACAACAGCTCTTTCCTCCCAAAAGTCTGTTCAAAACCTCTAGAATTAGTTGGCATGAGGGCTTCTAGGAGAAAGGAGAGGCACAGGATGTCCAGGAGGGCATCTCAGCAAGGGGAAGGCTTGGGCTCTGAGCATCCTTGCTCTTCAGGAGCTGTGCTGCTTTGCTGCAAGCGAAGTTCTCCTGTGCCATGTCCTGCAACAATCTGCCTTGAATGGGGTTACTATTGCAGGGGGAAAGCATTTTATATGGAACCAGGTTTACATTATCCTGCTATTGGGAGATCTAGCTTGCAAGGCTGTTCAAATCCTTTAATCCATAAATAGGATTCCAGCCAGAGCTGGGCTGCCTTCCAAAACTGTAATCTCCAGTATATGAATTATTACAAAAAGATTAGGGTGTTTCAAGTAATAACATTTCAAATAAATCAGCTTTCATGGAGGAACAACAAACTAATATCAGAAATAACAATATAAAGACATTTATAGAGCCACTTGCTGGAATCACTTCCCTAACCAGAGGGATTCTTGGCTCTCATTTGCATCCTTTCCTTTCAGACACATCCCTTTGCCTCTCTCTGTCCCTTCACTACTGAGCACACAAGATGCTCCTGGCTCCTCCAGCAGCCCACTGCTCTTCCCAAAGAGCTTCTGCTCTTCCCTCCATGCCTTCAGCTCCACATGATGCTGTGGTTGAGGATGCTCATGGATGTAAGGAGGAAAGGGTTGTTAAGTCTTGGTCCTTCAACTCCTGCAGGGATGGTGACTCCAGCAGCTCCCTGGGCAGCCTGGGCCAAGACTTAACAACCCTTGCAGGGAAGAAATTTCTCCTTAGATCTAATCCAAACCTCACCTGGTGCAACTTGAAGCCATTTCCTCTCATCCTCTCCCTGGTCAGAGCATCTGCTCTGGTCTGAAAGCAGAGGCTGGGGTTTGGGAAGGTGAGGGGCCATGTGCTCAGCACCACTGCCAGCCCTGATGCTCCAGGTGGCTTAGGGATAGGCCTGAAACCTGAGGAACCTTTGGATTGATGATGACTTTCCTGCTCAACCTCCAAGTGCCATGAATAAATGACACATCTCAGTTCCTTATTTCTCCATTTGTGAAGCTTAATGGGCAGTTGTAGAGCAGAGTATTGAGCTTTTTATAGGCTAGGGCAGGCTCCTGCCCTGATTTACACTTGCATCAACAGAGAGTGGAATATGGACTCTGCAGAGCTTATTATGCTTTTCCAAGAAAACAAAGCAAGCTGAAGAACAGAGCAAAAACTGCATTCCAAACCAAATAAACAGAGCTTGGTGCCAGCCAGGAGCCTCTGCTCTGAACTCAGAGCTGATCACACTCCCCAAAGGTGAGGAAGCTGCTGCCAGCTACAGTGCCAGGCTGGGTCCCTGCCCAGAACCTGCAGCAGGGATGCAGTGCCCAAAGGATGCTGAGCAGAGCCATCCCAGCACAGACAGAGGCAAGGCCACACTCAGCTCTAACATCTGCCTCCTGGAGCCAAAGGGCTCTGCTCCAGAGGTGTTGGTAAAGAATGGCCATAGATGTTTCCAAGATCTGGGACTCAGAGGCAGCCCAGCAAGGCTATGGAGCATGTTCCTGCTGTCTGGCATCATGGCCAGTGTGTGGGCATTGCTGTGGGCTGGCCTGGCACTGCCAAGCACAAAGCTCAGCAGCTGCAGAAAGCTATCTTGCTAGCTCATTTTCATCCATTGTTCTTCTTCTTATAAACTAACCCTGCAAGACCTTCCAAACCCAACCACCTCTGAAGCTCCTGGAGCTAGCTCTTCACTCAAAGATGCCCAGTGCCCTGTCAGAAAGAGCTCTCTGAGACCTTGGATCATGGCAACCAAAGAGCTGGATGCTTCCCATCATTTGTGGCAAGCTCCTCTGCTACTCAGCTGTGCCTGACCCAGGACATTGTGCTCTCCTCTCCTCAATTACAGCAGAGGGAATGGCAAGGGACTGATTGCCAAAGCTCCTCTGACAGGCAACAGCAGAGCCAGATTAATTACTTTTCCTTTCATTTAAAATGCTGCAGATTCAGGGAAAACATTAAATCCTGCAGATGATTTCCAAAGCAGCACTCCTATAAGGTTAAAGTGTTAAATTCTTCCAGGGGAGACCTTTTCCCTTCCTTCTGCAAGTGGTGACATCATCAGCAAAAGCATTACTTGTGCAAGCATCTCAGTCCAGATGAGTCCATTAGTTTAGCTTTTCAGTGCAAGCCTAAAATAACCTAAACCCAAAACCTCTCAGTAACACCAACAACCCCCAGGCAGGTGAAATACAGCTCTTTTTTAGCCAGCCTGTCATGTTTTTCCTGCAGCACATTAAGGTGGAAAGAAACACCTTGGTGAGGCTGTCAGCACATCCACTGCCCCACCAGGGTTATTTTTCCCTTGGAATTCATCTTTCAGCTCTTTCAAATGGAGCTGAAAGTCTGATGTGCAAGCTGTCAGGCCAGGCAAGAATTATGGTTATTATTGCCAAGAAATTCAATGAATCAAGGCAAACTTTCTGGCCAGTTTGCCCACCCATCTTGCATCAAACTCCCAGGTCCTTCCTCCCTCCCCCTTCTCTACACCTTCAGCTTTAAACAAAGCACAAATGCTGCTTGGGACTGAGCCAGGAAGGCTCCTCAGGGCACAGGAGCTTGCCCAAAGGCTCAGGGCAGGATGTTTGCAGGGCAAACAGGTCCCTGCCTTTATCCAGAGCCTGTACACTCACTTTTTTGGAGCATTTCACAGAGAACAAGGTAATTCAAGGCAACTCAACAAAAAACCACCCAAAGCTCATCCTAAAGCAGCATAACTGTTGGTGGCAATAGCTCTAGCAGAGCAGCACAAGAGCTCAAGCAATCCCCAGCTGCCTGCAGCCTATTCCCAGCCCTCCAGCAACAGGCAGAGCAGCTAACTCCTGCAAGTCCCCTCACGACTTCCCAGCTGAAACTAAAGACCCAAAGTATGGTTTAAGCAGCTCTAGGCTGCACATGGTGATGAGTTCTGCACCACTTGTATCTCACACAAAGAACTCCTGTGCCCACACGCTGATTCACTGCATCCTTCTCCTTCCCAGACTATTATTCTCCTACCTTTTGGAGCTGCAAGAGTTTTTTCATCCCTTCCAGAGATGGAGACTCCAGCACTGCCCTGGGTAGTCTGGGCCAATGTCCAAGTACTATTCCAGGGAAGAAATTGTTCCTAATATCCAATCTGAGCCTCCCTTGGTGCAACCTGAGGCCATTTCCTCTTCTCCTGTTGCTCGTTCCTTGGGAGAAGAGGCCAACCCTCACCTTTTCCTCAGCTCCTTGCAGGGAGCTGCAGAGATGGAGAAGGTCTCCCCTGAGCATCCTCTTCTCCAGCCTAACCAAGCCCAGTTCCTCAGCTGCTCCTCAGCACACTTGTGCTCTAGATCCTTCCCCAGCTCCCTTTGCCCTGCTCTGGTCACACTCCATGTCCTTCTTGGAGTGAGGAGTTCAAACCTGACCCCAGGATTCAGTATTTTGGACACACTTCCAGGAAAACCAGGGGGTTTTGAAACCTCTTGCAGCTTTTCATTGCTGGGATTAAGATCTTGCCTCTCTCTTCCCTCTGATCCCATCTCTCTCTAGCTGTTGCTCCTGCAGCTGAGCACTAACCATGCACACTTAGATTTATGGAGCTGAAGCTGTAGAAGACATCAAGGTGAGATCAGCTCTTCTGTGAATATTTGATGGCAAAGCTCAGCTCTGCTCTCTCTGGCAGGGCTCTCTTCTTCTCCTAACAACAGGGGAGATGCAGAGTCTGCAGAGAGATAAATGGACTTTGTGATGATTTGGTTTTCTACTTTTTTTGAAGGGGACAATATTCCAAGGACACAGCTTCCCAAATATTGTCCTGCTTGTCACTGAGGTTTCTGACTGATGGGTTATGTATCATCCAGGGCTGCAAAACCTAAGTGGAGTGAGTTGGAGTTATGATGACAGAGTTTCTTGTGACCCCAAGTCAATACTGAAAGCCTCTACCTTTGTGTTGTCTAAACTCTCTCTTCTTTCCCTTCTGTTGTGCAGATCAATCAATGAGACACATCATAACTCTGCTGTGTCCCTTTGGGGCAGATTCTTCCCATTTTCAGTTAACACCAGAGCAAGGTGAAGTGCCAGGAGAGCATGATGTAGAGCTCAGCTCCATCCCCACGAGCTCTCTGACATGCTGGGGCTGAGGCCTCAAAGAACAAGTCCAAACTTCCTATTTTAATATTACACAACCTCAGTCCCAGAATTCCACTTGCAGGGGGTTGGAAGGGGGGAATCATCCAGATGAGCCTGAGCTTTTCCAGTGTTCCTGAAAGCTTCCAAAGTGCCTGCTGTCATCCCTCAAGCTGCTCACTGCAACTCCCTGCTTGCCCTTGGATGCTAGCTTAGGAACATCTGAAGCTCTTTTTGCCACTTCCATGCATTTTTTGTCAGTAACTTTTCCCATTACTTAGTCTTTTTTAATAGAGCTCCTTTTCTTTGATCCTCACATGTTTTTTTTTCCTCCCAGCTCCTCTGATAATGCTTTTTTCCCCCCCCCAAGGATTCAGGGTTAGTCCTGCAAGGCCTTTGCCTATGTCCATGCTCCACTGCATGGGCAAGGGAGATGCTTCCAAACCTTTCCAGCTTCTAAACATGACTCTGCTAGGAAAAGGCAGAGAACACAGAAGACAGGCACACACTGTCAGTTATAAGGCCAAGTACAAAGGGCTGGTTTTCTTTCAGCTAATTAACTGGAAGAAGAGCATAACTAATGAACTGAAGAGAGACACTGAAGGAAATGGGAGGCTGGAGCACAGCCTGGTGACTTGGGATGCTGCTTTGCATCTTGCTGGGGATGGAGCTCTGCCAGGAGCTGCTGCCTGCCCCTTCCCTCTCCTCAGATCTGCCCTGCAAGCTGCTGGGCAGTTAGTTTGGTTCCAAACCTCCCAGATTTGGATGCTGTCCCCAGCTTCCTGGGGGTTGAACCCCATTTTATTGAGTCAGACAAGCAGCACCACAAGGAAGATTTGTTCTGTCACCAACTCCTATCCATGCATCCAAAGGATTCATCCATCCAGGGATTCTCTGCTGCCTCCAAAGCTCAAGCTGCTGTTATGTTCCTAGCTGAGTAGAGCCCATGGGGAAGCAGCAGGCTGCAGGATTTGGGGCATCACCTCTAGGGACAACACTGCTTTGGGGAAACTGAGGAACCTCAAGTGCTCAAGGTCTTCCTCTTCCCTCCCTCCCCTGGAAATCCATCAGAAGACCCTGTTTAGGGCACTAGGCTTCAAAAATCAGTCATTTGTCTGCATGCACCTGATAAGACCTGCAGAATTAATCACAATAATTGCCACTCTTTAATGGAGAAAATGGTACCTGCTCTGGCTGCCACCTCGAAAGGAAAGCAGGCAATTAAAAACCAGAGAGCTACTTAGGACTTTCCTAGGCAGATAGAGTTTCTTGTTGGAGTCCTCAATGTGGGTAGAGCTGATAAAAGGGCAGCAGGAAAATCCCTGCAGGAATAACCTCTTGTCCTAAAGGAAGAGCCATTCTGCACTGCTGACAGCAAGGCTTTGCTTTGCCATTCCTGCCCCATAGGCTGGATGCAGCCCAGCACCAGCACTCAGAGCTTTTAGTGATGGGTTGGGGTCTTGCAGAATGACTCTGAGTAACATGTTCCCATAGGCCAGACTGCCTTTCCCAGGGAAAAGCCCAAATCCCATCAAACCCTCTGCACTTCTGGGAGTTAAATCCCCTCTCCCCCTGCATGGCTCTGGCAGCCTGATGGGCAGAGCCCAGAGGATTTCACCTTCCAGTTCCCACTTGAGCTCAGCTCCACAGGGAATTCCTGACACAGGACACAAGCAGTGCCTCTCCCAGGAAAGCCCTGGGTGTCAGCAGCCAGCAAAGCCACAGCAAACAAGGTGCAGCACCAACATCTCTCATTATTCCATGCTAGCTGCTGTAATTATTCCTTGCTGTGACACCAGCAGAGAGTTCCCTGAGTGACACAGCTCTCACCCATCTGATCTGCTCTGGCCCAGCTTCCAAGACCAAACTGTCAGAGGAGCAGAGTGCTGGAGTTTAATGCTTGCAGACACCTCCTGAGATGCCTTGGAGCAAAGCTGAGCAGAGAGGATGCTTCTTTAGAGACTGCTCTCAGCTTCCTCCAAGGATGCAGCTACACAGCCATGGCTTCAGCAGGACTGGGAGGATGCTTAATTCTGCTCACTTCATTCCACAGCATCTGCTCCTGGAGCTTGCCTTGGAGGGACTCACAGCCCAAGCTGTCTCTGGGGCAGCAAGGGCTCCAATCACCCCCCCAGGACAGGCATTTCTGGGGATGTCTTTGTGAGATGGCCAAAAGGAATCTCCTGGAAGGGCTAGGACAGACAAAGCTGCTCTCAGAGCCGGATGGAGATTTGTGATTTCCCCAGTTCTTGGTGAGAAAGAAAAGCGAGCCAGGATCTCCCTGGGGAGGAGGAGAGGGAGATTTTCTCCTCTGCTGAGTGTGCCTGGCTCTGCTGGCCTCTCCCATCAGGCAGCCTCTGCTAATGAGAGGCCAGGCAGAGCTGATAGCTGTGCTCTGATCTCACCAGCTGCCCTCCTGCACCTAGCACCACCTCATTGTCATCTACTCTGACATTCTTCTTCCCATTAGCATCCAGGGCCAGAAACAATTTGTCCAGGTCCTTTGCCTTTTTACTTCTTATTCCCCCAGCAAATTGAATCACACACCAAAAAAACCACCACCAAAATTAGAGCAGGGAAAAGACCTTTTAGGCCACTCCAGTCTTCCCTCAGGGGTAAATGCTGACAGGATTCCTACAGTCTAGTTTCTGGAGCTTTAATCAGTTCCATTTTGATAGCCTGGGTCACAGAGGATTAGACAAGAGGAAGGTCTAGGGAAGCAGCTCCTTTGTATCCATCAGCAATATTTCTCTTCTGCACTAAACCAGGGGAGAACTTCAAAGTATTCTGCTGAAAGCTTGAGAATTCAGAGTCCAGATGCCAGGGAGGAAGCAAAGAGGTGTCCTGCACCTGAAAGCCTTGGTTTAGTTGGGTGTTATGGCTACAGCTAACAAGGAGTGATCATTACCCATGTGCCCAGCACCCTGGCTGTCATCACATCCCTGCTCTGCTGGCAGCTCTCCTCACCCCAGACAAGTCATTAAAATCACCACCAGATGGACTCTGGCTAACTTTGCAGAAGATAACTAAAGGATTTAGAAGCTAATTCCTCCTGTCTGTCAAACCCATGGAAGAGCTGTCACTCCTCAGCACAGGATCCATCCCCTGGATGTGCTCTCTGTTGAAATTGGTGCCAGCACTGGGTTAGAAATCCCACTGACTGCACTGGGAGCACATTTAGCTCCAGGTTGGGCTACATCTCCTGGAGCTCCAGGGCTTTTCAAAGCTACCCAGGGCCCTGGAATGCTGAGAGATGTCTCACAGCAGATTACCAAAGGCCTCTGTGCAAAGCTCAGCCTAAACTGTGTGCTCCAGACCAGGCAGAGCTGGAAATGCCTAAGTGTGAACAAGGAGAACGACATGAGACACCAGAGAGCAAAGGCTTGCTGCTCACTGGAGATCAAGCAACTTCATCTCCTGAAGGGAATGTGTGTTCCTTTGACTCCTAAACTTCAGGGCTGTGTGGCTGGCAACTGTGTGGCTAGAAGACCAAGTTGCTACCCCAAAGCTGCTGAGGGGTGAAGGAGGGAGTGGGGAGCAGCTGAGCTCTGTGCCTGCTGGGCAGCGAGGGGAGCTGGGTCTGCCAGGCAGGGAGCAAGGCTGAGCTTGGCTTTGACACGGAGCAACAGCCATGAACAAGGGTTCAGGAGGCCAGATGATGAACAAGAATGAGAACAGCTGCATCCCAAAGGAATCCTTCCTTCAGAGAGAGAGAGAATCTGGGAGCTTGCAGCTTATTCAAGTAACAGCAGCTTGGGGCAGGGTGAGATTGTTCTGCATTTTGACCTGATTTTGTAATTATCACTCCTTCCTAGAAAGATGTGTTGTTTAAATATCCTCTAATTTGCTTTCAGAGATCATAAACCCTTCTTTATTATCTGCAGTGATGTATTACAGGCAGATAATGACTGACTTTTGCCTCCTTCACTTGGGAAAGTGCATTTCATTTGCAGCAATAATGGAAGCCATTGCTCATCTCTAATACTATTTTCTGAGCTTTATTCCCTTCCACCTAATAATAAAGCAGCCTCCTCCTGGAGGTCCACTCCTGGTGCAGGCACTGAAACACAGCTGAGGGCACTGGTGGGCTAGAGATTCATCCAGAAGCACTGAACAGAACACCAGAGCATCACACAGCAATGCATTCTCCCAGCTTCACTCTGTTCCATTGAACACATGCATGCTTAGCAAGACTTGCCCCAAATTATAGCTAATTAAGGCCTTGGTCATTACAGCATGAAGGTGTCTTAGGCCATCAGCAAGTCACAGAATCATCATGAAGGTTGGAAGAGATCTCTAAGCTCCTCAAGTCCAAGCATCCCTAGCACTGCCATGCCACTAAGCCATGGCCCTAAGGAGAGCAGCTCAATTTTCTTAACCCCTGCAGGGATGGTGACTCCAGCATCTCCCTGGGCAGCCTAGGACAAGACTTTACAACCAACAAGCCCATGTTTAGCAGGATGGCTGATGGCACCTCTGCTGTCTGCAGGGCAAACCTTTCCCCAGCCCAGGTTCAAGAGCTCAGATCTCACCCAAGTTGTGCACAGGTCCCCCAGGAACCTTCTGTCTGCAGCCACAGCTATTGCCATGAAGAGCTGCACTGCATCACCCTGAGCAGATCTGAGCTGTCCAATTATGCATGCACAGCACTTTGTTTTTTTTTTGGTGCCTGGATATTTGCAAAGCTTTTAAAAAATATGACATAGTTACTGCTTGTGCTTTTCTCAAATGCACCCATTAGGTTTAATTCCTCCAAACTGCTACAGTAACATAGAGAGGAGAAAGGAAAAGGGCTTGGTTTAGTTCTTTCCCCCCATCCCCCTCAAAAATAGATTTTAAGCATCCCCAGACATGTTCAGATGGGAGCAGAACTGTAACAGCTTGTTCCCTATCTATTTTCATCTGGGTTTAATGCAGTTTCTGTTGATATATTCTATTATATGGCTAATTATTCTCTCTCTGGCACTTTGAGATGCACTCTATATTTGATTGTTCTTTGCACTGTAGTGTGATTGTTTAGCCACTCTGCAGAGCCACAGCCAGGCTCAGATGTGCAGCCTGAGCAGGCACTGGGCACCACTGCTTTGGCCTTACACTTTGGGTAATGGGAAGGAGCTAACCCCAAGGGAAAGAGGATTAATATCCCTTAAATTTAATGGGCTAATCACAGCCACATCCTCAGTTGCTGTGGAGCAGCCAAGGCACAGAATCATTAAGGTTGGAAGAGACCTCTAAGCTCATCATCCCTATCACTCCATGCCACTGAGCCATGGCCCTAAGGAGAGCATCTCAATGTTTCTTAACCTCTGCAGGGATGGTGACTCCAGCACCTCCCTGGGCAGCCTGGGCCAAGCCTTAACAACCCTTTCAGGGAAGAAATTCCTCCTTATATCTAATCCAAACCAACCCTGCTGCAACTTGAAGCCATTTCCTCTCATCCTCTCCCTGTTAACCCTGGAGAAGAGAGCTACCCCATGTCACTACAATCATGTGGCTACAGGCACAGGTGACACCTCAGATCCCAGACCTTGCCCTACAGCCCAACAGCCCTGGGGCTGCTGGATGGGAAAGAAGCCTGGAGCCAGCCCTTCCTGCAGCACAGTCCCACTCCATCTGCATTCCCATTCTGTGCTTACTAGGATGGCATCAAACTGCAAGGAGATAGCCTAAAAACCACCAGGGTCCTGCCCATTATCTCCAGCTTGCTCACTGCCTGTCCCTCCCAGTCATTTATTCCCCACAGAGCACTTGTCCCAGCAGCAATGAGCCACAAGCACAGAATCACTAAGGCTGGAAGAGACCTCTCCAGGATCATCAAGCCCAGAATCTCTGCATCCAGGACCCAGTTCCTCTGCAGGCTCTGCTATGGGGAACAAAGACCTCCCAAGATCATCACTGTGGGCAGAGAGACACTTCTGGGTGCTTTGAGGAGAGACAACTCCTGACCTGCATAGCACAGAGACAATTCCCAACCCTTCTGGCTCAGTGACCCAGCAATGCAGCTAAGAAGAGAGATAATATGTGCTGTTCAAAGGCAGGGATGGCATTTCCCATAACTGCACAGAAATATGGGACACATTCCCTCATTTTACTGTAGGTAATTGATAGGAGGCCAGGAGCTGCTGGCAGATTGCATTTTACAACCCATGACACACCAAGGCCTTGGCTCAAAAATTACTTGCACGCGCTCCTAATTATTCACATTCTGCAGTTCAGATGTTAGGGATATCTACCATTTATTTAGACCATTTATTCCCCAGGAAAATGATGTGCAAGCCCACAGCAGAGAGCCAGAGAAAAGCAGAGCCTTTGTGCTGTGGAGCTGCACAGGAGCAAGGGAGGAAAAGGAAACAAGTTCTTGGTGGGTGAAAAATCACAGAATTCCATTATGCCAGCATGGATGGGGTTGGAAGGGAGCTCTGGGGATCATCCAGTCCAACTCCCCTGCTCCAGCATCACCCACAGCAGCTTGCCCAGCATCACCTCCAGCTGCCTTGGGAATCTCTGCACACAAGGAGACTCCACAAGCTCTCTGGGCAGCCTGGGCCAGGGCTCTGCACCCTCACAACAAACAACTTGCTCCTCCTGGTTCCAGTGTGTGCCCATTGCCCCATCCCTGAGCACCCCTGAGCAGAGTGTGGCCCCAGCCTCTTGCCCCCTGCACCCTTCAGCTCTTGCTCAGCATGGAGCAGCTCCCCTCTGGCTCTGCTCTGCTCCAGCCTCAGCAGCCCCAGGGCTCTCAGCCTTTCCTGCTCCCAGAGTTGCTCCACTTAGAGAGCACAGCAAATTTCCCTCAGCACAGGGAAGGAAGCTCCCCAAGAATCCTGCCAGACTCCTGCAGTAAAGCATGCAGCAAGGCAGACTGCAGAGAGCTCCCAGCATGGCTCTGCTGGCTGCTCCCTTGTTGGGAAGAAAACACAGGAGGGAAGAGGCTGGCATTTTTCTAAATGAAATTCAGGGAAAAAAAAGAAACTATAATTATGCTAGGAGAACATTCATTTGCTTGTTAAGTGAAATTTGAAGGGGAAACTTTAATGATGCTAGGAAGCAAATCAGATTCTCTTGTTAAGCTCCATTCCAAGAGAGCTCTGTGCACGTGCTGGACACCACATTCAGCATCAAAGCCTCAGCACTGATTCACAGAAGACTTTTTTCTCAGCCACATGAATTATTTTCATGGGAAAAGATATGAAGAGATCTTCGAGGAGGACGAGGAGTGAATATTTCTTCATGGCTGTCCTTGGGAAACAGATGGTGTATAAATAAACCTCCAGCTTAAAGGCCATTTGTAAGAACCCCACAACTTTCTGTTTGGTTTTCATTATGTTAACACAGAAAAATAGGTTCCAATCCCTCAAATTCAACTTGGAATTGCAAATGGGTTCATCTGCTTGCAGCTAAGCAAAGGGAAAATGAATGTAGAGTGGAAGATTGAGATGTTTTCTCCCTAACTCCTATGGCCAGGAGGCTCTCGAGGAGCCAGCAGCTTCCTCCCTGCTGGGGTGGGAGCTGCTGCCCTCAGCCCCTGCTCAGCACCTCTTCACTTCCAGCTCCTGAGCACCCAGGAGCTCAGCTACAATCCACACCAGTGGAATGACAATCTTAGTATTCCTAATCCTCCTCTTCCTGAGGCAGGATCTGGAGATGCTAATTATCCATGAGGTGAACAAACGAAGCCTGACTTCACACCACTGTTCAACTGCTGACATCCCATTCTGTCCCAAAGAGGGAGACTGAGGCAAGGAGAGCTAAGCTGCTTTCATTTACACACTCCTAATTCCAGACTAATTCCTTTGCACTTCCTAACATGCTTTGGAAGAGCAGACAGCAAGCACACAGCAGATTCTGACACCCTTAACCTGATTTTTGAAGGCAAGGGAACACAAGCAAATGCATTTTCATGGAATCTGGCACAGGAGGCAGGCACAGAGCAGCCTGTGGGTGCCAGGATTCGAGTCTGGCCCTTTCCTTCCACTCACCAGCTATTCCCAGGCACTTCTCCCAGCATCCTTCTTCCACCTCCCACCCTTGTCTCTCAGCTGTGGATGCTTGGGAGCTGCTCTGCTCTGTTTGCCCATCCCACAGCAAAGCAGAGCTTGTGTCTCTGAGGTGGATACTAACAATTCCTGGGATGCTAATGAAGGATACAGTTCCAGGCAGTCAAGCAGTTATTCCTGGAGACACACTCATACATCCCATCCTCCAGCTCAGAGGAATGAAGGACCATCCAGGACCTACCTGAGCCCAGCAAGGGCTCAAGGTGAGCTCCTCTCAGCCAACTCATCCCAAATATCCCCATTGGATTCATTAACTGACATCTAGAGGACAGCACAGCAGAAACATGACAAGCCAGCCTCAAATACAAAGGTAGTTAGCATTCTCCTCTCTGTGAGGTGCCTTGTACCATTAATTGTGGATCCTGTGGCTGTGCTGCCATCAATCAAATCACCCCACGTCCCTCTCTCCCTGTCATCCATCACTGCAGCTTTCCAACTAGACATCCATCACCTCCCATTCCTCAGCAGTGTCCATCATGCTGCTATCTGAGGACTCAGCCATATGGGAGGAGGCACCAAGTGGGTAGATAAAGCCTCTGCTAGCTCTCCTCTCCTCCTCCTCTTGATTTTGGAGGGGGGGAGAGAAGCACAGGGTAATCTATAGAGGGTGATTTCTCTCTAACAGTCTCCTCCTTCCCTTCCCCAGCCCCCATCATCCCTCCTCCCACACCCAGGAGTTAATAGATGACATAACATTCTCTTTGGCAAAATAGATTATTCAAAGCAGACTGGCTTAAAGATTGCAATACTTCCATGGGCATGAACCCAGGCTGCAGTCACAAATAAATCCTTTTCTCCATGAAAAAACTCCCTTTAAAACACTCTGGACTCTGAAACAAGATCAGATGTGACTTCTGAACAAATAGGATGCCTGCTCCTCTCTGCTCTCCTTCCTTGGCTCGACAATGGGAGATAAATTTGCTCCCCAGGAACCTTTTGTGGGCCTTGCTGCTGAGGCAATTTGCAGTTTGCTGGGAGAAGGCATCTCATGGTCCATTTATCACCCCCTGCCTATGGCTACAATTTAAGGCACTGGGAATCACCCAGCAGAGGTGCTGAGCAGAGCTCCTGCTTGCTTATTCCAATCCTAATGGGTGTTCAGGGAAGCAGGAGACAAATGGAGACTCTAGGCCAGAAAGGCTCAGCTGGGGAATGGAAGGGAAAAGGGCCAGGGGGTAGAAAGGAGGAAGAGTAGTGGAAAAACACCCAATGAGCTTATTTCATCAAACAAGGATGCAGTGATGGAGAAGTGCTTCTGGATGGCTTTATCCTACAGCAAAGGCTGGAGCTGCCCACGTGGACACCAGCATCATCCTGGGCTCTGGGCAGAGCTCTGCTCACTGCTACCAGGGAGGCTAAATACTCTAGGTAATGCTAATCACCATTACTGTCTCTCTACCCCAAGAACAGATTGCATCATGACTAACCTGATCTCTTCCCTCTCCTGTTCCCAGGGGATCCAGCATGTCCCCTAGGCCAAATCCAACCTCACACATGGGAAAAGGAGAGATAGAGCTCAGCCAGATACCACAGTGAAGGGCTTGAACAGGAGAAGAGAGAGAGCCTTGCCACAGCAGAGGTCAAGGAGCTCAGAAGTTAATTAAGCAGCCTACAGACATTGTGTGAGTCAGTGAGGAATGTTTTAACCTGGGAAATTCAGCCTCCTTCTACCATAATCTATGGATCTATATCCTCTACCATCAACCAAGAAGCCATCTACTGTATCCCATAAAGACCACAGAAAAAGTGAGCAGCTCAAGCTGCTCAGAGGGCAGCTCTGCACCTTTCTAGAGCTGTCTTTTAAGGTCCAAAATGAAAAGAGAGATCACTTTTTCCTAAGTAGAGCTTAGAGGCAAATAATGCCTTTATCTTGCCATCCCATGCACTTGTATCCCCAAGCTCGGTTGAAAACCTTTGGTGAGTATTTTGGGTAGTGAGATGTTCTGAACAGGTCAATTGTTTCTATATTTCACACCTAGGAGGGTTTTACTTTTTGAAGAGGAGAATGAAACCCAACCTCCTGGCTGAAGATGCAGAGCTGGAGCCTCTGATGGCCTCATCTCTGGCCCTTGCCATCAACACCTTGCACAGGTACCTCCTTCCCCCACTTTCAGCCTACACTAACTCTCCTTTTCCAGAGGAAGCTGGTGGATCAGAGCTCCAAGAAGCCTCTCAGCTGGGTATTTGTATGCAGCCCCTCAGCAGAAATGCAGATTCAAGGAGACAGCCATATGCAGCCATGAAGGGAGCAGATGTTGCACAATCAAGGGTAATTTAAGAGAGAGTGGGAAGGTGAGAGAAGGACAAAATGAATCCAAAGTCAAGGATTTTGTTGTTACAAACACAACAGTGATGTTCTGCTTTGCACCTTCAAGTCCCATGCTGAATGCTCTAGCTGTCTGCTGGGTCAGTGCCACCAAATGCCACCTCTCTCTCTCCAGATGTTCTGAGCTCACAGCTGTGCTATTGTTTCTCACACTGAACACAGAGTTCATCCCATGCCTCTTTCAATCTTCCAGCCTCCTTGGAAGATGGACAATTCCTTGCTTTTCAGCCACAAAGCCTCCTGACCAATCCAATGCCAAGGGATCACATCAGCACAGCTGGCAGAGGAAGCAAACAGGAGTCAGCCATGCTCTCAGCTCTCATTCCATCAGTTTAACCTCCTGAGCTGCTTTCTCCCTCTGAAAGGTGTGAGCACAGTCATGTCCTTAAGAGAGACAATTTGTGTGCCCCAGAGCTCTCTGCATGGCCCAGCCTTCTGCCTACAGCATCCCTCAGCACTGGGCTCCTGCAGATGCAATGCTTGCTGGGGCTAAGCCCTGAACCTCCCTGCAGCCATGCCAGGGCACAGGCAAAGGCAGGATTCTGGCTCTTCTCCCAAGGAAGAAGTGATAGCACAAGAGGAAATGGCTTCAAGTTGTGCTAGGGCAGCTTCAGATCAGATATTAGGGAAAATCTCCTCAGCTAGAGGGTTCCCAGGCATTGGAGGTGATGGAATCACCATGCTTGGGAGTGCTCAAAAAGAGGTAAAATGTGGTGCTTGGGCCATGGTTTAGTGATGAGCAGGGCAGTGTCAGGTTATTGCTTGGACTCAAGGGTCTCAGAGGTCTTCTATAATCAACTGAGAAGTCCTGTGCCTTACTTGCCTTGACCAGAAGAAAGAAGCAGAGCTAAGCCTAGGTGCTGTGAAAGCCAGAGAGGATGCACTCAGGAGCAGCTGAAGGGCAGAGCCTTCTGTCAGCAACAGATCCAAGAAGCTAAGGTAGCAGCTAGCACTTTGCCTCCACTCTCCTCTCAGGGCTCTCAGCCCTTCCACATCCACAGAGATCACATTTTTGCCTTCCTTCCATGAAAAAGGCAAATACAAGTGATATTTTTTTCGCAGGGGAATGCAATCCTAATCAATTGTGACAGGATCTAGAGAAGGTTTTGCTGGTGCCAATTACTTAAAGGGCAGAGATGCCAGAGGACCATTGCAGGGAAGGAGCAGACAGCTCTCCAGGACATTGTGGAACAAGGCACTAAATGTTGTTCCACTTGCTCAGTGAGACAAAGTCTTGGCTCATTAACCTGACCAATGTCAATGTGTTGTCACGATCAAATTCAGCTCAAGGAGTGTCCAAGGTAATAGTCAGGAGCACTCTTCCCACTGAGGAATGCATGAACACATCCCTGCCTGCCAGTCAAGGGGAGCTGGAATGCAGTGATGTGAGGAGAGCTATAAAAGGGCACTCAGGAGAGAGAGGGGCAAGCCTGGCTGGGGCAGACAGGAGCTGAGAGGTGTGGAGAGAGCCCACCAAGAGATTTCTGCACTCACAGCTGCACACTCACAACCCATCAAACAGCTAAGGACAATTTATGAAGGCAAATTCCAAAGCTGTAAATATGCATCCTGGGAGCAATTGTTTGCAAACTTCCTTTGGAACAGGATCTGCTGTGTGGACATGAGCCAGCAGTGTGCTCAGGTAGCCAAAAAGGTCACCAGCATCCTGGCTTGGCTCAGCACTAGTGTGGCAGCAGGGCTAGGGCAGGGATTGTCCTCCTGCACTGGGTAGGCTACACCTTGAATTCTGGGGTCAGTTGTGGGTTCCTCACTCCCAGAAGGACATGGAGTGTGTCCAGAGCAGGGCAAGGGAGCTGGGGAAGGGTCTGGAGCACAAGTGTGCTGAGGAGCAGCTGAGGAACTGGAGAAGAGGATGCTCAGGAGAGACCTGTTGTTGGGAGCTAGGACATCACAGTGCCCAGAAAGCAACTCAGGGATCACTGCAGCTCAGTAACATCTTGCAGTGACAAGTGCTGAGAGGGAAAAAACCCATTAGTGAGTAAAATGAACAGTGTTGCAAAGGAAAAGCTTGGCACTGAGAAAAACACCAATCAAAATCCTTGGCCTCTCACATTTCAGCAGAAACTTGAGTTTTCAGGGAAAGAGAGCAGAGAATTTTCCTTCCTGATGGTTTCTGGGAGCAGGAGAAGAGTGCAAGGAGCCACTGGTTACCAGAGCTGATGTCCTTCAGTGCCTGCAATCCTAGTGCCATTGTATAATGAAATGGGAACCAGAACACACAGAGATTTGAGATATGCAGAGGTGGAAAAAAACCCCACCAGGATCTCAGGCACCACTGCCACGAGTTCTGGGCCCGTTTGTGTTTCATAATTAATAGCTTAAATGGAGAATAATTTCAGCTTGTTAATGCTTTCCACAGAGCCTGCACGAGCTCAGGTGATGTCAGACATGCTGTCACCAGCAAGGTTAAATACTCCTGGTGGATGCTAATTACCTAATCACCATTACTATCTCATATTAATTCTACCCTAAGAACAGATTTCATTATGACTAAGCTGAGCTCTTAAAGAAGGAGCTGGGAAGCAAACCCCTGTTGTTTGCAGCCAGCTAAAGGAGAGAAAATAGCCCCAAACAAAAATGCCCAGCATTGAGGAGATGCCTGGAGCTCAGCTCACAAACAGCTTCTTAGCACTCCAAGCACAAAGTCAGGGAGGCTTTAGCCTTGATCAGGCATCACTGCTGCCTGCTGAAGATGTTTTGGATTGCTTGGCTTGTAAACACCCTTGAAGATGAGCCCTTGAAGGCCTGGTTAGTGTGGAAGATCTTGTTTGCTACCTTGGCCTCTTGTTCTCCTCCACACATGGAGAACTGCCATTGTCTGCTTTGCCTCTCAAGGATCCCCTTGACAACAGCAGAGATGCTGATAAAACTCAAGCCACTCAGCTCTGTTCTCAACATGGCCAAAAGAGATCTTGTCCCTGACTTTGGTGGGCCCAGAGCTGCAGAAGGGGTGGGCTTTGTTGAAGATGCTGCCAAGGAGCTACCTCCTGGGCTAAGTTAGAGAATCATTAAGGTTGGAAGAGACCTCTAAAGCGCATCAAGTCCAATCATCTCCCCATGCCACTAAACCACAGCCCTAAGTACCACATCTAACTGTTTCTTTGTCCCCTGCAGGGATGGTGACTCCAGCAGCTCCCTGGGCAGCCTGGGCCAAGACTTAACAACCCTTGCAGGGAAGAAATTCCTCCTTGTACCAATCTAAACCTCCCCTGCTGCAACCTGAGGCCATTTCCTCTTGTCCATGTAACAGATGCAGGGGAAGAAGCCTCCTGCTCTCCAAGAGAGAGCTGTTCTTGCACCCAAAGATGCCTTGTGATGGGAGATTTCAAGCAAGTCAGTCTAGGTCTGGTAGAACTCATCTGGGGTGCAAAGCAGTCCCAGGCAGGGAAGCTCTGCTCTGGGGCAGGAGGGGAATGTCCTAGCCCTTCCCTCTCCCCCCCAGATGTGTCCTGGATACAGGGCTCAGAGCCACCAGAGAGCTAGCAGGAGCACTGCCAAGGCAGGTAGGGTTTTATGGCTGTTCTTTAGCACTGTGCTATTAATCCTTCCATTGGGCTCAGAGTGTGCATTAGGCTATGGCAGCTCCAGAGCTTGCAGCCTTTTGAAATGCTAATTGTCCAAGCCAAAGTTGAGAAAGACTCTTTCAAAGCACAACTTGCCCTTCTTTGTAGGCTGTGCTCTAAATGCAAGAGCTCAATTACCCAGAGTGTCACAGCTCTGACACCTTTGCTGAGCCATAAAAAACAAGAGAGATTAAAGAGTTTGCTGGAGGACAATCTCAGGGTTTTGGATGCTCAAGGTTATTCCCTGAGCTCTACACTGGGACCAGTCCCTAAGGCAGCTCAGGATCAGCTCAAGGTGGTGATGAGTAGCTTCAGCATCCTGAGGGGAGGCAGCTGCAAGCACTGTCTGTTAGTTCATAGCTCTAGGAGTCAGGCCACAGGCCCCACAGACTAAAAGTGACTCAGGGCAATTGCTAAAGGAGTTGGACATCCCAAATCTCCTCTACCATCTCCCAGTGCTACCCAGCACCTTCACCAGTTCCACTGAACACACCACACACAACATGTGCTGGCACTCCATCAGCACCAGCAGAAGCTTAATATGGGTAACAGCAGAGTGGTTCAGTGTCAGGATTATTAATGAAGGGGTTAATATGCCTGGCTGAACTTTTGTCTCCATCCTTCAGAGGGTTGTAGGTGCCAGGATTGGATGATCTGATTAAATGGACATGCTGGGGCACAGTTACTCTCTCCTCAGCTAGGTGACTCCAGCTTACAATGAGGTGTATCTCTCTTCCAAACAGTGACACAGAGCCAGCTCTCCAGCCCAGCTCCAATCCAGCCCTCTCAGATGAAACAGCCAAGTTCAAACACCAAAATTCAAACACAAGCCCAACTTTGTTGCTTCTCTTGGCTCAGTAGTTCTCCAGCTGAATAAAGACTCAGCTCCACCTGTTTTGGCCTTTACCATCAAGAGCTCTTTTCTTAATGGTGTCCTGAAGATGGTTTTATCCTACTTGAAAAAAAGCCTGCAGGTGTCTTTCACCTTCTCTCTTCAGAATCTTTCCTCTGAAGCTTCTAAACAAGGCCAAATGTCAACATCAGCTTTCAGCTCTAACTCACCCCATGCTGCAGCCTCTTCCCTTTGCTCCCCCCACTCCTGACATCCAGGCTGGAGTAGCCTACACAGGAGCTTGCAAGTGGTGATTTCATCCTGCTGGGAGGAAAACCTCTGCTTCTCCATCCCAGCAAGCCCTGCTCAAAGTCACCTCTGCTGCAGACAGGAGCTGGAGCAAGGAGGGAGGGAAAGCAGGAGGGAGGGATGCTCAGAATGCAAAGCTCCTCAGCTTTACAAGAAAGCATCCTCCTTTCAGGGGAAGCTTGGGAGCTCCAAGTGTAACAAAACCCTGCTCTTTCCAAGGAAAGCTTCAAGTTTTCACCTAGCTGCACAGCAGATTGGCAAACTGTCTCCCTCTCTGTTTTAAAATGCATAAGGGGTGCTGATAGGTAACAGTGAGCAGCTCCAAGATTGCCAAGGCAGGCTATAAATCACTTGCATCCCAGTTAAGGACCTGAGCCTCTGGCATATGTAATGTTCCCCAAGAAGTACACTAATGCTCTTCTGCAGCCAAGGCAGCAGAAGGATCTCCAATGGGGATGTACAATAGGGTTTGGAGTGCCAAGCTGAACACAGCTAGAATGAATCACCTGCTTCCCAGATCCAAGAGAGTCTCCAAATGCCCCTTTGGAAGCCCCAGAGCTGCTCCTTGTCCAGAGTTAGGAGGTGTGAAGCAAGCAGCACTTGGCAGTGGCAGAGCACAGGAAGGCTGAGGCTGCTTTGTGGTTTGGAGCTGATCCATGTGGATACCTCCAGGAGGGAAGATAAGTTTCACATTAAAGTGCAGCCCTTGGCCTGGATGGAAGCTTCCTCAACCTCTGGGCATGACCCAGAGGGTCCCAGATTTAGCACCTCTTGCCTTACCACATCCAGGCTGGGATGCAGCTGCAGCCTGCAGTTATATTGCTCTGTTCCAGTACATTTAACACCTCCTAAACTTGGATAAATGGAAAAGCACATACACTGCTGCATATTGCAGCTGAAAAGCTTTTTATGGTGGTTGCTTTGTTTTTTAGACTGCAGTAAATAAACTGTGCAGCCCAAACAAGAAGTGATCAGAGCAAAACCCTGTCCACAGGCACCAGCTCATCACACCTCCTCTGCAAAGAGCACTGCAAGAGCCTCCCACTTGCCAGAGCCTGAGACTAATAATGGTGCAACTGAAGTGGTCCTAAAGGAGCCCATGGAAAAACAAAGGACAAAGGGATAAAACATTTCCAGATGAAACTAGTGGCTGAAAGGAGCCTAAGCAGCTGTTGTGATGCTTTAAGAGCTAACCCAGCACCTTCTGCTTCTGGCTGGGCCTTTAATTGTTTTAGTTTTATTTCTTTGTATTTTTTTACAGGGTTATTCCATACAAAGAATAGGTTTGGTGTTTGGCCATCACAGTAAATGCCTTGGGGAAAAGCAGATAAAAAGCAGCAAGAACACAACTAATGGAAAGAAACTTGACAGCATTAACTGGTCAGGAGCACAGAAGCAGCCACCAGTGGGGGATAAGAGATGTAATCTTGATTTTTACTTCATTTTTTTTTGTTTGTTTCCTGGCATACTGCAGCACCTAAAACTCAGCTGTAAGGCCACAAGTGCCCAGGGTCCAGATAAAGTCAAAATGACTCATTTCAGACCAACAACCTGATAGCAAAGACGTATGCTGCAAACCTCCTGGTGCTAAACAAAGTGCCAGATGCTGCTCCAGGTTAGATCAGGATTCAGATTGTGCCTACTCACAACATGAACAACAACTTGTTCAATAAGGGGAAAATAACAACCAACCCCCTCGCTTTGGATTTATTGGATCACATCTAGAGATTTCTATGGAGCATCTTTATCTCCTTGCACCTTGCAGCTCAAGAGAGGATTTCCTGCCTCTGCTCTCCAGCAGCAGCAAGAACCTGCTCAGCAGAGAGCTTCATCTGAGCAAAGCTCAGCAGGGAGAGAAGAGAGGAAGCCTGGGGAGGTTTGGCCACCTGAGGTCACTTCAGGAGACAGGAATGTGTGTTCCCTGTCCCCTTCCCATAACAACATCCATTTCCTGCCTCTGGTGTCACACACACACACAGAAAGAGAACACATTCATTTCCCAGGGGTGCAAGCAGTTGCTGTTGATTAGCAGCTCTGTGGTGCTTTGGCTAGCACTGTTCTAGTGTCCCATGCTTAACCCTTGCAGTGCTGTCCTTGGGAGGGATTAGGAGGTCAGAGCCTGGTGGAATGGGACACAGAGGAGGGAGATTGCCAGCACTGCCACTCTTGTGCCTTCCATGAGGAAACAAAGGGCCTAGGGAGCTGTGGAGCAGGGGAATCAGGGGCTTGGCCTGTGCAAGCTGGTTCCTCCTCTCCTGGTGGGACACAGCTCCACAGAGCCAGCCCAGACCCTCAGCAGTGTTACTGAACTGCAGAGCCCAGGTTGCCTTGGGGAGCATCCTCTAGACCTGAGCACATCCTAGCCACTCATCAACAGTAATTATTCTAGATGCCTGAGGCTATAACAATGGATTTAAATACAGAACAGCAAGTTGGGGCAGAGTCTGTGCAACTTAGTTTGTCATTTCCTTCAGCTCTTCTCTTTAAAAATGGATTGTTATGCCCCTGAGAGTTCCCAGGCTGCCTGCTCAAGAACCTAATGCTTGGTTTCACTCCCATGAAGGTCAGACAAGGCTCCAGCAGAGCCTTTGGAAATCCACACATGGAAAAGCTCACCATGCTGGGCTGGATGGGAAATCCCTTCCCACCTTGCTGTTAGCAGGTCCAGCAGCATCTCTGCTCCACAGCAAAGCACACAGAGGCAGTCAGGGAGCTCAGCTCCACTCACTCCAGAGCTCACCAGGTCAAGCTCAGCACAGCTCAACCCCAGCTCTTTGCTCCTCCCAGTTCCATGCTTTCCCCTTCCCTCCCAAAGGCTTCCTGCCTGGGGACAGAGAGGATAAGTCTTGGAGGCACTAAAAGCTCCAAAGAGATGATTTGCTGCTCTTCCAGGGTGGGTAGGTACCCCTGACCAAACCATCCTCAGCAAGGGAGGGCAGGAGTGTGCTAGAGGATTGCATGAACCTCTCTGGGGCTGAAGATAACTGAACCAAGCAATCACTTGCTGATTAACAGGATGATCATGCCATGCTGCAGGTAATTCCTTGGCTTTCCAAGAGGACAGCCTGGAATTCACTTCCAGGAAACACAGCACCAACCTCACAAAATCCTCCCCAGCCATGAAGCTTGGTCCTTTCTCCTCCTTTCCTCCCCTGCCCTGATTACAACTTCAGTCATCAGCTAGGGAATTAGCCCTGGATGCAAGCTGCAGCAATGCTCATTTAGGCCTGCAGGCAATTCCCTCACCTCTTAAATGTTACTGAGGAATGCTCAGAATCCTTTCTTTTAAGGAAAAACACCACCATTTCAGTTAATTTAATTATAGCTGGGATTTAACGTTTAAAAGCCCTCAGCTTACTAAGTACCAGGGATCTGGATCATTGTTATCAGCATCTTTGGAAAGTGCTGAACAATGCCTGTGTCTGCAGAGAGCTCCATGTGCTTCTCTTCCCTCCCAGCCTCTCCAATCCACCTTCCTCCATCCCTGGAGGTGATGCCCATTTGCACCCACCTGCTCCATGCTCAGGCTAACATCACATCTCTAAAGGTCAGCCAAAGCCAGTGACATTTTCATTTCTTTGGAGTCAAAGAGCTCTTCAATTCCCACATTTGACTGGGGCTGAACTGAAGCCTGTGCCCACAGCAGCTGGCATCACACTGGGCTAAATCCTTTACCTAGGAGCATCACTGGGGTGGGATGTGCCATCTTCCCTCCTCTCCTCCCATCTCCACTTGTCTTGCTGAGCCATCTTTCCAAGGGAAAAGCAGGTCTGATCCTCACCTGCTCTGAGCTCACCAATGCCCAAAGCACTTTGGCCATGACCTTCCAGAGGGGAGTTGAAGCTCTGGCAGTAAGTTGCCTCCCTCCAAAGCTCACACAAGTACACACAACTCCTTCCTTGCTGCCTGGAGGATTCTCCTCCTGCTTTGCCAAGGTGTAAATCCCTGCAGGAGTTGCAAGGCAGGAGTGAGCTGAGCTGCTGAGTCCAGAAAGAGCTCTGCTGCAGCAATGGCTCTGCTGAGACTAACAAATTATCATCTTATCTCCACTAATGCTGCATTTTATTGCTGCTTAATATTTTTTCTGGGCTGCCCATGGCCTTTTATCATCTCTCCTGCTCTTCTCACAGCTTTATGGCCTGATGTTCCCGCCCCATTTTTTTGCCCTCCTTGTCTCCCTGGTCTGTATTTCTCTCTCCCAAACCATGGCTTTTTGCAGCCACCTCCTCATGTCTAACTGCTGCTGCTCCTCAAGGTTCAGTTGCTTTCTGCATTGTTATTTGCAATTTATCTGATTCCAAAACCTGACATCATCCTCTGCTGTGATCTACACTTGCCTGCCTCTTGCTAGCCATGTGCAAGCATTTCATTCTGCATTGACAAATGCTATTTATTTATTTAGCTGCCCTCCCAGCTTTCCAGCAGCATTTTGATGCCTGCAAATCATAACCCCAGCACTCAGATAAGACAGAATTCATTACTGCAAGCCCTGCCATCACAGAGAAGGATTTAGGTCAAACTGCTTTGTCCTTGGGCAGTGTCCCTGGATATCAAACTCAGTCTATCTTCCTTTCACACAAGTTCTCTCTGGAGCTCCAAGAACCAGTGACACCACTAACTTTCTCCTGGAAGCTCTCAGACCCACCAGCTTGCTTTATCAGGAGCAGAGCATTGGCTCTGAAGGGCTTGCTGTGATGATGAGACATGGTCCTCTCCACAGCTCCTGTGTCCCAATGCCCCAATCCCATAATGACTTGATGGACAGGAGTGGACTCAAGGGATCTCTCTGCATGCAGAGCTCCTAGACACCAATCACCAGCACTAGGATTTATATAGACAAAAGAGACAGAGGAATATCTGTAAGGATAATGCCTCCTGACAAGTGGCAAAGCAATCTCCCTCAGCCTGGCTTCCTCCAGACCCCCAGCTCAGGCACAGCTTTGGACCAAAGCAGCTCCCACTGATTGCCTGGATGATAGCTTTGCTGGCTGATTGACCAAGGGCTCTGGAATCATTCTGCTGGAACAAGGAAAAGCAACAAGCCAAGCCTGAGGAATGGGGAAGGGAGCAGATGTTTGTCACATAGCAGAGAGGCAGAGCTGATTAAAAGCAATCAAGGGAAGCAGGTAGGCTCCCTGCTGCCAGCTCAGGGCCACACTCAGCACAGAGATGGGATGGTGGCTTTGCCTGAGAACTGCACAACCATCTTAGCCACTCCAGTTTACCCCAGTGCCTTGCTCATTTGCACGTCTTGCAGGAAATGCACTTGCAGCCAAGCCAACAGCTCCAGTTAGGAGCTCAGTGAGGAACAAATGCACTTTACTGCCGAGCAGAGCGAGACCTGCACGGGAAGGGGAAGAGCAGGCTCTGTCTCAGAAGCAAGCTAATTGGGCTCTAACCTAAATCATAAACAGACCTGTAATTGTACTGCTCAGAATTAACACAGAGGGCTTCTAAAAAAAGGCCATTTTTGCAGTGAATTTATCCTATTATAAGACCTGTCACTCGTGAGTAATAAACAGAGAGATGTTGGGTTGGGCTCCACCTTCTCCTGGTTGCTCAGCTGCTGCTCCTGCCAGCTGTAGCCAGCAGAAAAGGCACTTTCCAATTTATTTTTATTGCTCCTCTCTAAAAGCATTCCATTACAGGAATATTACACTGGATGGAGTTTCAAACTACCCTCAGCACTTGATTTGCTTGTTTTGCTGGAATGGAATAAACAGTTATTTGCAGTAAGTGTTATTGCAACTTCATGGGGGCCAGGCTGCTGTTAAGGGTCAGTGCCTGTTGCCTCTCACTTCTTCTCCAAGGGCTTTAGCCTTTGCTTCAAGGAACAAAATGGGGTGGAAACTTTCCCTTTTGGTTTTTCCAAGTGGATCTGTGAAATGAGATTCACCAGGGGAGGTTTAGATTAGATAGAAGGAGGTATTTCTTCCCTGAAATCAGCCCAGGCTGATGCTGGAGTCACCATCCCTGGAGGGGTTAAGAAACATCTAGATGCTCTCCTTAGTGGCATGGAGTGATAGGGATGGTTGGACTTGCTATTCCATAAAATACACAACCAGCTCCACCTTTCCAAGTCTTTCAAATGCCTCTATGAACTAATCTTTTGTCTGTGGTGTTGGACACAACAGTTTGTTATTTTATTGCTGTTAGGGTCAGAAATTCACTCACTGTATTAGCAACTCAAGGGGAAAACACTGGAAGAGAAGATTTGTGTCTTCTCTGGACACTAAAGGCAACAAATCTCTTCTACTGCTTGGCCAGAGAAACACAATTAAGTGGACTGTAGTGGACTCTCTTGGAAGAAAATTGTCTGGATTGAGATGTGAACAGCCTAAAAGCCAAGTGTGTAAAAATCAATCCTTCCCAGCCCTTTGGGATGTGGCTGCTTGGGAAGAAGTTTGCTCTGATTTTCTGTGTGTAATTCTTAAAACAATCAATACAAGTCTCTGAAATGAAAAACTGAAGCTATCAAAGCCCAGAACATCTCAGAGGAGGAAGCTTTGCACAGGTTTGCTGGGCTGGCTGTCAGATCTAATGCTCAGAGCCCTGCCCTGACTAACAGTGGCTGTGATGGAGAGGAGGTGAGGCAGGCTTAGCTCAGCTCTGCCTCCCTGCCCAGCAGCTCCATGTCCTCCTGGGATGAGCAACCTGCATGGCAAAGCCAGCAGAGGCTTGCAGCCACCCCAAGGGTGATGTCCCCTCCCAGGGAGTGGGGACAGGGATTTGACACTGTGTGTGAGCCCAGAGCTGCTCTCACAAGCCTGTGCTCCCTCAGGGATCTGTGCAGCATCTTCCTAAACCCCAGAGGACTTCAGTCACCCAGATCCCAGCAACACATCTTTCCCAGCCAGGTCCAGTTAGACCAAGCCAACAGCACCTTCCCCATGATTTCCAGGAGCTGATGGCAAGGAAGCTCAGCAGGAGATTCAGCCTTTGTTTTGCATCATACAGAGGAGATCTGACTGGAAACTGGTGCCAGTGTCCAGGAGAGCAGCCCCACACTGACACTGACACCACACCAGGAGCAGGCTCAGCAAATCTAGTGCCAAATTGCCTTTTCCCCCTGACACACTTCCCTCCTTCCTGGAGATTCTTGCCCTGATCCAAGAGGAGAATCTGTGTCATATGCTGAGCCCTGCAAGCATTTCTGGCTCACATCCTGGTGCTGTTACCAGCTAGACAGAACCAAAGGCCAAAACACTGAACAAAATGCCTTCCTCCAGCCTATTTTCCTATTGCTTGGATAATAAATAGAGCCATGAAGAAGGAAGGACACATACAAATTGCTGGTATCAAAGAGCTGCTCTTTAATGCCAAGCACTAATGTCACAGTCCTCAGTCTTCCCTAAATTCAAATGATTAGCAATGACCAAGCTCTGCTCTCCCTTGATGCATCACTTAACCTCCTAATCAGAAAATCTATCCCATTCTTGGGCCTAGATGGATGATGTCACATGAAACTTGGGGCTTTTTTCCAGCAGACAGAGCAATCCTCCTGCAGGAAGCCAGGCCTGGGCAGAGCTGCCTTGTGCCCATCAGCAGCATCTCAAATGGCATTGATCCTGCTGGGAAGGAAGCAGCACATCCCAGAGCCTGCTGCTGTGTTTAGGGCACGTTAAGATGTCACAAATGGTTTGGGCTTGTGTTTTGCAATGCATAACTTCATTAATCTCTTTAATGTTATCAATTACTTTCATTTAAATAAAAGCAATACAAGTATTCATTGATTTCTCTCTCTCCTGGAAGAAACTTTGGGCTTGTTTAATGGGAGCTGTAGCTCTCTTCTGGCAGCACAGAGCCCTCCTGGAAAAGCCCAGCAGAGTGACCCCAACAAAGGGGAGAGGACTCTCCTTAGTTGTGTCCATGCAGGAGCTCCCTTCCTGCGGCTCAGGGTTCCAAAAGGATGATGTATGAGCAAGCTCAGTGCTTAACTCACCAGAACCCCTTGAGATAAACAAGACCTCTCCCAGCTTCACTCAGGAAGGCTAAACTCTTCACAGCTGTGGCTTAGGAGGCCAAATTTCACCCTGTTTCAATCCCCAGCTTCCAAACAACTGCAGCCACAGAGCTGAGCATCCTCAGCTGCTGAGCAGTGGCAATCTAGCCCCATTGGTCCCTTCTAGAAAGGGCAAAACAACTCCTTTTTGAGGTGAACTGACATCCCAGTGATCTCAGTCACCCACATACAGTTTCTCCAGCAGAAGACAAGCAGATGTGAGAAAACAGCTGCTTGGGATGCTCTCGTGTCAGTTCTGACTTGGATTTCAAACACTCTTGCTTTCCCTGAGCTGATAGAAAGATGATTGCATTGAAGCTACAGCAGATCCATCACTCCTGTTTCCTAGCAAACCAAACCAAAGAGACTCTGGCCCCAGAGAGTCCCTGCAAAGCTGCATTCCCTAGACAAGCTTGGCTTCAGATAAATTCAGATCAATACCTATTAGCTTAGCTCTACTCCAGTTTTGACTCTTAGCTGGTTTTAGGCAGATTAAACTCCCAGGGTTGGATCCCTCCCAAGTGTAAGGGTCAGGCAGTTGCCCAGGGATTACAGAAGCAGCACAGCTGGAGCACATCACTTGGAAGGAAGAGCTGGTCCTGCAATGCCAGCTCCCAGCACTCTGCTCCTGAAAGCATCCCTTTATTTCTCCCAGAGCAGGAGGTAGGCACACCTCTATCTGAGCATCTCCCAGGCTTACAGAGAAAGCTGGAGGCAGTTACCTAGAAGCAAAAAGCATCTGAAGTGCTCCACATCACAGCAATTTTCAGGTTAGTAGGTAAAGCTTCAAATTCTCCACCAAGGCTAAGTGCTGCCTTCAAGATACTTCAAGCTACTCCAGTTTCCATCACCAGCTTAAACCAGCAGGAGCTGAAACTTGCTCTGCTGGCATTAGAGAAGAGCTCAGCTCCTGCTCTGCCCTCCCAACCCCACCCTGGGCTGGGGCATTGCTGCTCAGAGCCTGTTCCACTCTGACTGCCAGGAGCATCAGGCAAAGTGCTGCTGCCCATGGCCCAGCCACTGCCTTTTCCACCTTGGCAAACTCCAGGCTTTCTGGCAAGTGACAGGTTCTTCATTATTGTTATCATTTATTTAGTGTTTACTGACAAGAGCTCCCAGCTCTTGTGCAGAAGGAGCAGCAGCAGTGCCTCTAAGTGCTTTGCTGGAGCACATGGACACTGGTGAGCTCAGCACATGATTAGCTAGGAGTATCTGATCAAATTGCCTCTCTCAGGCTCTCCAAGACCAAGTCTTGATGTTCTCAGCTGTCACTAACTCTCAGAAACCCTTTGGTATTTTTAAACCAGTGGTTCAGTTCCCCCAGGGCTCTCCACAAACATCATCTGCTTTGATTTTGCTGCTAGCTGATGGTGTTATTCCTGCCCTGCTGATGAGTGCAACTACTCCTGCCATCAATCATTGCTCTAGCAACATCTAGAGTTAGTTTTCCTTTAAAGTATCTAAATGCAACTTTGGATATGAACAGCCAGCCTTGGAGAAGCCTGATTCCATGATGGGCTGATCAACACCTCTCCACTTCATCTCCTCTAGGGTGATATTTCATTCACCTGTAGGTTTTTGAGGGCAAACCAGTCTGAAATCAGTGCAGCTAATCTCCTTTACAGCCCTGCCTGGAGACTTGTCATCCCCTCACCATTTCTTGGAGCTTAAAGGAAGTTATGTGAAGATGAGAAGCAAAACTCCAGCAGATACTCTGGGGATCACAGGGACTCACTTGTGTGTCCTTCAAGTCATTTCTGCTCCCTACATCTCAGTTTGGCAGCCTCTCCAGTGTCCTTTCTGTCCTGGGTGAGGTGCACACAACTCTTGCCATGAGCTCTAGGCAGCACTGCTCTGGCACAGCTCACCTGTGCCACCTCCCTCTGCTCTCAGCCCATCACCCTCCAAACCAGGCCAAGCTTTTATCCTCCACTGGCCACATTGTAATTAATAGATTACTGAGTGGAAGAGGCTCCTTGAGGGGAGGGAAGTGCCCTGATGGCATTTTCTCCTGCCAGGCTGGCCCAGGCTCACCAGCTGTCCCTGCCAGAAGGGCAATTCCCACTGCAATCCTAGCTCAATGAACAAAAAAACAACCCCCAAAAATATCCTCCAGTGCTTTCCTTCAGCAAGAGAGAGGCAGAAATCTCCTCATTGCATTTCCCAGCACAGCCCATGCTGCAGCAGCTGAGCCTGGATGCTCCCAGGGTCACACTCCCTGCTGGAAGCATTTGCATGGAAAGGAGTTTGGCTCAGCCCAAGTCAAAGACTAACTTGGCCTCACTATGCAAATGTATTTAAATGAAAGAGAGCCAAAGCTGCTCAATTAGATTCAGAGGAAATAAAGTCCAGGGGCTGCTTTATAGCCTTGATTGAAAATTGTTTTTCATGTGACAGAGAAGGTGCTTAAGAGAGTTAGAAAACATAAGATCATTCAGTGAGTTAGAAAATTACTGCAACCTCTAGACCATGTCAGAGTAAATCTAAAGCAAACAAACGATGGCAAATGAATGAATAATTGACAGCAGCAGCAGCTTACACAGCACAGCAGCAAACACACACACACACACACACACACACGTGGAGCCTGGCAGCTCTGCCCTCACCAGGCCCTGGGCTGGCCACGAGCTCCTCTCTCCTCCCTTGGAGCCTGCTGCAGGAACGAGCCCACCACAAACAGGTCCTCTCCAGGGATGTTTCCCAGGGGCAGATGCAGCAGCATTTTCTCCTTGCCTCACTCCTCAGGAGCTGTTTGTGTCCTTCCCAGTGCAAGAGCAGAGTCAGCATCCAGAGCCACTGCAGACAGCCTTGGGCTTCCCAAGGCCAGGTTAGCCCTGCCAGGAGCACAGCTCCTGCTAGACCTCCCAGAAGAGCCTGGGGAGCCTCGGCTAGAGACTGCTCCTGCCCAACACCTCCTCTTTGGAGCTCTTAACCCTCAACTGATCCAGGAACAGAGGAGCTGCACCCAGAGGGTTCTGGGTATCTAAGGGCAGAGCCAGCTGATGCTCACTGGAGCTCCAGAGCAGCAAGGTGCTGAGCTCCAGCTAGGAGTAATGATGTCCAGCTGGGAGCAATGATGTCTAGCTAGGAACAGTGATGTCCAGCTAGGAGCAATGATGTCCAGCTAGGAACAGTGATGTCTAATTAGGAGCAATGACAAACAGCTAGAAATAAAGGATCAGAAAAATAACATCTAGGAGAGGTGGACCCAAGATATAAACAGAGAGAAGATTCATTTTGGATTCCCTTGCACAAAGGAATATCTCAAATAAACAGAAGGAGATGTCTGAGGATAACCCCAAGCTTGTGGAATTCAGCAGCAAGATCTCTCTCTCTGCTTCAGCAGCTTGGAGACAGAGACAAAGCTAAAGCAAAGCCATCAGAACCTGGGCTGGGATCAGAACATGCAGCAGATGCCAGATTTCTCCTGGTAGCTGGGGGGGTGATGGGTCACTGGTGATGGATTGCAGAGGAGGAGCCAAGAGTGATGACAGAGGTCTCCTGGCCCAGGGCCAGTGGCTCTCAAGAATTTGGCTGAATTTGAAGGCAAAGAGCCAGGCAGTGACTGGGGCAACTTGTCTGTGCCAGTCTGTTTATCAGGACAGCAATACCTGGATGGAAAACACAATCTCTATGACATGCCTGTGTCTAACATTAATAATCTGTCCAAGCAGATGACAACCTTCCTGATTAGAGAAATGGAAAGGAGGAAGGGCTCTGGGTAGATTTATTCAGCTCTGTTCCTCCAGGCTTCCCTTGCTTTGTTTAACATTTACCTTCTAGGAGGTAGACCTGGTGGTGCCTGTGGGTTAAATGTCACCCAAAACAGGGAGAGGGGCAGGGAGCTGGCTGAAGATTCATCTCCCTGTTGGTTAGGTGCTGGAAACAATAACCATGGATCAGAGTAGACAGAGAAGTCAATCTGTAGACTCCTTGCAAGGCCCTGGGGCTGCAGGGAGAGAGGAGAACAAGGTCTGGGCACAAGCAGCACAGCTGGAGGAAGATGCTGGAAGAAAAGGCAGCTAGGAATTGGCCAAACCTGGCACCTAGAGCTGAGATGTTGCTGTAAATGGTATGTGGGCTGGAGACAAGCATAAAGCCATCTAAAACTAAATGTACACCCCTAAACCACTCTTCATTAGCAGAGAGCCATAAGAGCATCAGCTTCCAGCCACAAAACACTGAGACAAACTGAACTCCACTCTTGTATTTATCTTCTGGAGCCAAAGCAAGCTGTCTGGAAAGCTTTTAACTCCTCAAATAAAACAGCTACCCAATTCCTGACAAGCTAATGGAAATAAACCTATGACCAACTTCCCCCCCAGACAAACCCTCATCTTTTGTTTTAAGGACTTCATTTGGCAAATAGATTGTTTTCTTCAATAAAAGCTAGAGGAGGAAGTCAAGAGTCAAGATGAGAATGGACATTTAACTGAAGCTCTAACTACTTTGGCATCCAATGTGTCCCCAGTAATAGGATGAGCATCTGCAGCACAGGCCTTGGCACACAAAGCACTCAGCACTGCCTGTACACAGGGAGTAAAGGCAAAGGATACTCTCAGCTCTGGGCACTTTGTACATTCACAGTCAGCTCTGTTTGCATTGGACTTTCCTCACATGGCATTTTGCATAGCAAGTGCTTCTCAGAGCAGAACTGAGCTGTGCCATGGAGCCCTTGGCCATTCAGGTAGGTGTTGATGGAGCTGAAAGCAGAATTGAGCTGTGCCATGGAGTCCTTGGCTGTTCAGGTAGGTGTAGATGGAGCTGAAAGCAGAACTGAGCTGTGCCATGGAGCCCTTGGCCATTCAGGTAGGTGTTGATGGAGCTGAAAGCAGAATTGAGCTGTGCCATGGAGTCCTTGGCTGTTCAGGTAGGTGTAGATGGAGCTGAACCTCACTGAGAAAGCAAGAGCCACTGCCTGAGGAGCTGAGCACAGGCTACTGAGCAAAGGGTCAGCTAGCCAGTGGGGAAATGAAGCATTCCTTCAGAACTCAAATGATAACACATCATGCATTGGATCAGTTTGCCATCTCCTGAGCCAGGGCCATCAGCCCAGTGAGCCCAGTGCATCTCCCTCCCCTGCTGCACCAGCCCAAGGGGTTGAGCTCTTCCTCTTATTATCAAGGCTGTAAGTTCAGCAAGGCTTGAAGCACTGATGGCATGTTTCCATGGCTAGGAGGAATGCACAAGGGTATGATAATGGAGGTAAGGAAGATTGCCAGGACATAGTAAAGCTCAAACTGTTAAAGCATATCTCTCCTGAGTCCATGTCATTGCTTCCAAGGCTGTGGGGCTAACCTGCATTTTCTCTGTAAGTGCTTCTGATAGGGATTAGAGAGGTGAATATTGCCTGAGCAGCCTGGCTCTGCTTCTCCCAGTAGCTGTTGACCTCAGAAATGCTATTATTTTGGAACAGGAGGCTTGCAAGTGGTTTCCACAGTGCCTTGCTGGGACACAGCCCTGCACTCAGCTCCCTCAGATTGGGCACTTCCTTGGGAACAGCACTGAATCATGAAGGTTGGAAGAGAGCATCACCACTGCAAGTGGTGTTTGTCTTCAGTGTGTCTCAGAACCTGATAAACATCTCTTTAACACCTCTGTTAACTTAAACAAAGCAACCTGATCATCCAACATCCCTGTACAGCTTTTGGTTCAAACAACTGCCTCCTCCCCACATCTGCCAGGGGTAGGTGATGCACAGAGATGTTCTCCCATCTCCCTTGCATTTCCTGTGCTGCTCCACATCTCAGATTCAGCTTGATTAACATCTCCTGCTCAAGTTAATTAAGTCTATAGGGTGTAATAAGGCTAATATGTTTGAGTTCTGGCCATCACAGATCCTGGTGAGTCAATATTTGAAATGAATATGTCAGAGAGGGGGAAAATCCTCAGCAGGGATGGCAAATGAAAGGCAGAGGGAGGGATCCACAGCACAGGGCCCTTGGATAAGCACATCCCAGGGACAGCAGGAGTGCATCACTGCATCTGTCCTGCTCAGCACACTCAGGAGTGTGCCCTGGGCTGGGACTCAGCTGAAAGCCTCATGGTGTGCTCAAGGGTTAGGCAGAAAGCTGCAGCTAAGCCTCTCACTCTGAGAGCCAAGGAAACCTGGGGGATTTAAGCCTTCGAATGACTTTCCAGGTGATATTTCCCAAGGAATATCCACTTACTGTACCTCTCTCAGCAGCTGCCAGCTCCTCACATGCTGAAGCTCACTCAGCTCAGCAGACAGTGACCTCTGCTTCCCAGGGTGGTGCTCAGCTAGCCTGGATTAAACTCAGGGCTTCTCCTCCTCTGCTCAGCTTCATTGCAACTTGATTGAGCATGAAAAGCTGTAAGAAAGAAGAGCAGTGAGACTGCAGGGAAAGGAGCAGTGCTGGCACTGCTTTGAGCTGTGCTCCATACACATCAAAGAGGATGGGAAGGTGGCAGCTGAGCTGCAGCCCTGCTCAGGATGCCCCAAAGCATCCCCAGTTTGGGCTAGGCATCTCCCAGTTCAGGGCCAGAGCAGGCAGCCTGCCCCAGCCCAGCTCTCCTGCTGCTCAGGACACTACCAGCAAACCCTGCAGAAAGCAAAGCAGCAGCTCCCAGCTCTGCCAGGAGCTGTCAGGGAGTGAGTTGAACCTGTCCCCAGTGCCCCATGGCCAATGCCCAGCCCATGGCCAACTGCTGCTCTGCAGACATCAAGAAAAGGTGAAAGGTGGCAAGTCACAGCACAGCACAGAAGGTAAAGAGGCTGAAGTCACAGGGAGCCTGTCCCACATCAATGTCCATCCTCCAAAAGGCAAACACTAACTGCACAGCCTGCTGTTTGTCATGGGGCACAGCTCCAGGAGCTCTGAGGAGAGGCTAGGGTAGGGAAAAGAGAACCTGAGCCCTAAGCAAGCTGTGGCCAACTCAGCTTCTGGCTCCTCTGCCCACAGGGCAGATGTGCTTTGCTCTTGGGAGGCTCAGTGAGCCTGCTGCTCCATGCCTAGCCCAAGCAGGGGAGGGAGGGACAGCATCAGGTAGCCCAGAGGTGCCCAAGCTGGTGTCAAGGCACAGAAGTTTGTCTGAAGAGCAGGAACCTTAGTGCCTTTGCAGCTGCAGCCACAGCTCTGCCCCTGGGGATGCTGAGTGAGCACTCAACTATCCCATCTGTTGTTTCCATAGCAATTTTGCAAGGGGTTAAGGGAGAAGTGGAGACACTTTTCCTCTATCTTTGTCTTGGGGTTGAGCTGAGAGTGTTCTGTTTGGAAGCAGCAAGGTCTCAGGCTGTGTGCTCACAGGGGAGCTCAGCTTTAGAAGAGAAGGGGAAAAAAGAAGTGTTAATAAAGCAATTTTAAAATTTAATCTGAGATTTTCTTTCCTCCTTTGCTGCCTTCTCTCCCCTGGGGATAGGTTTCTTTCTTGCCCTGCAGAGGATTTAGTGTGAAACCTTTCCTTTTGTCTGGAGCCAGCAAGAGAGAGTCAGGAGTGAGAAGTGTTTAGCAATTCAGGGGTCAGAGGAATGATGGCTGCTGACCTCCTTTGTTCTGAGCCAGTGGCTTAGGAGGGAATGCAAGCAGAGGAGAGACCTCCAGCCTGTGCAGCCAGCACTGCCCCAAGCTTCAGCTCCACTTGGGTAAAAGTCATTTGCACTCTGTCTTCAGCTTCTAACTCCTCCCAAGCTCACGGAATGAAACGGAGATGAGAACTCCAAGGCAGGTGAGAAAAGCTCTTGGGGCTGAGCCCAGGAGGAAGTTGTGGAGATGTTCCCCAAAGGCCAGAGAAGGGGAGATGCCTGCCTGGATGGCCAGGCTCACACAGGCTGCTGCTGAGCAGCTGAGGGATGGATTGCACAGCTGAGCCCTTGCAGAGCCAGCCTGCAAGGCCTGGCTGCACTGCACTGGCACCAGCACTAAACACTGGCAACTTTCTCCTCTCCCTAAGCTTTCCACTGCTGATTTGTCCCTGGCACTTGCCCAGCTGAGGTCAGCCATGCAAGTCACAACCATAAACACCCAGAGAGATAATTGCAGTGACAAAGCTAGCAGGATGTGTCAGTGCAGGGCACAGATCCCCTGCCAGCATCCTCTCATGCTGCTGCTTGCCCGTGTGCCCCCGGGACAGGCTCTGCCTCCTCTGCACTGCAGGGATGCTCTAGACCTGCTTTTTGGTGGCTGCAGCTCCCAGTGACACTGATTTCTGTGTCTGAAGAACTCTGCTGTCAGGCTGAAGCATGGTCCTGCCAGTGAGCAAGCTTATTTTATGGCTTCAGGGCACTTGCTTCTGCTAACCTGCACCCTGGGTGTAAATCACACTTGGAGAAAAATCACTGCTGGTGTGCTGCCATAACTCATAAATTACTAGAGCCTGGATTGTGGAGAGATTCCTCCATTTCTCTTCAAACTTTTCCAGTGATGGATTCATTAATTAAAGTAAATAAAGCTTGCCCTGAGCTTTGTGCTGGTTGTGAGCTCTGGAAGCAAGAGTTGGGGTGAAAGCAAAAGAAAAAATCACTGTAACACTTGATGTTTGTTTTTCTCCTGACATGTTCACACAGTTTGGGGCTGATGTTGACATCAAGACAGGATCTGGCCAAACCTCATGGGAGCAGAGGCTTTGGCAGCCCTAAGCCCAGCTGCTCCTCGCCTGCAGCCAAGCAAGGAGCTGGGGACAAGCTCTGGGATGCTGCAGTGGAATGGGAGAGGTATGGAACGTGGATCAGGTTTCATCTGGAGGCAACACAACTGCTAGGAGCTGTCGGAGCCTTTAAGAAAGCAGAGTGGATTTGGTCCTTGCAGGAAAAACCCACAAGGCAGCAGACAGACACAAGGTCAGGCACAATGAAACTGAACTGTTGTCTGTTGACCTTGGCTTCATGGTGCCCAGATAACGTGGCTGAAGGAGGTCTGGAGTGACCTTCTCAAGGAGCACAGGGACTCTGGGACATCTGCCTTTCCCACAGGGATGCCAGGAGGCATTGAGCAGAGCAGCATCATGAACTGCTGCCCACATCTGTGTCCCAGGGCAGAGCTGCTTGGGAGACCTTGGCACTGTGTGAAGAGGAGGAAAAGCAGCAGTGTGCTTCCAGAGTTTCAAATGACTCCCATTAACTCCTTAGCCAGGGAAGAGTGTCTGGAGTTTCAAGAACATGCCCAGAGGAGCCATAAGAAGGAAGATTTAAGGAAACCTGAATCAAATCTGACTTTCATTTCAGCTTGCTTATGATCAGGGAGGGAGGGATGCTTTGTGCTTAAGAAGGGTGGTAAAATAAAAACCCTAAAGTGCCCTAGAAATACTATTTGGAAAGTGATGCTCTCAGGGAGGATGAAAGCCATGTGGCTCCCACTGAGATCTGATGCTCTTGGGAATGTGGGATGGAAAAGATGGTTTGGGCTGCTGAATCCTCAGCTCACACTGATCCGAGCTGGATGAGCCTGGGAGCAAAGAGCTGCTGAGGGGGTGAAAGGCAAGGAGGCCAATGGTCAAGAGCATTGCCAGCAGGTGGAAGGAGGTGATCCTGCTCCTCTGCTCTGCCCTGGACAGGCCACACCTGGAGAATTATATTCAAGTCTGGGCTCCTCAGGACAAGAGAGACATGGATCTCCTGAAGAGAGCCCCACAGAGAGCTCCAAGCCCTGAGGTGCAACTGAGTTCACAAAGCAGCTGAAAGCTCCAGCCTGAGCTAGGCTAGGCAGGGGAAGCCTAATTGATCCTAATGATCCCTTAAGAGGTGGAAATCCAAGCGTGGGGAACCCTCAATGTGTTTCCTAATGACCAAGTGTGTGTGCCATTAGAGCATCCTTTGTGCTCAGCACTCCTCTGCCTGGCTGAGTGCTTGTGCTGCTAATCCCTGCACTAAACCCGAGCCTTGGGTGACCACTGCCAGAGCCAGGCAAGGTGCTGAGGGAAAAGGAGCACTCTGCTACCCACACCAGGCCCTTCAGGGAGGCTTTGGGGGAGGTTTTCTCCAGAACTAGCTTCACTTTCACAGCTTGAAAGGCAAAGCCACATCCCTCCAGCTGCTGAGCTACAGAGAGCATTAGTCAAATGAGGTGGGGGGAAAGAAATGTCATCACATCCCCAGCATCAAATGCTGCCTCCAGGCACTTGCATATTCCAGGAGTCTGCAAACACAACAATAGCAACACAACAGTTCAATCTTTCATCTGCCAGCAGAAAAAAATGGTCATTTAAATAAACATTAACTAAGCTGAGGCACAGGGATGTTGCAGCAGCAATTTGTTTCTGACAGACAAGGTTGTTGAAGTCTTATTCTTGTTAATAGGAGCTGGTTTAGGGAGAGTCAAGCTCCTAAGCTCTCCTTGCCCTTTGCTGCGTCCCTCTGGCTGCTTGGCCTTGGCTGGCTGGGGTCAGGGAAGGGCAGGGTGAGAAGCAGCCAGCCAGCCCGAGCATCTGCTGAGCTCACCTGGCTGCTCTCCCTAGGCAGACAAGTGCTGTGCCAAACCTGTCAGCATTTGCTTTTGCAAAGATGGCAAATTGTCTGTTTTCTGCCCCACATGGCATGGCTGTGGGAGTCCCTCCTGACCCATGGCACTGCACAAGTCACCCCTGAGCTGGCACCAAGGAAACACCATGGCCAGGCTCAGCCTCTGGCTGTCAGCAGGAGAGGCTGTGCCTCAGCATTTCTTAGCTGTGTTGGAGCTCCTGAGATGCTGCACAGGAGCCCCAGGGACACAGCAAGGACCTGCACCTGAAGCCCAAGCACACAGTGTCTCATCCCTCAAGCCAGGGCCAGGGGCAGAGGAGAGAACACAGGCAACAGGCACAAACTAGAAGCCAGGAGGTTCCATCTGAACAGGAGGAGAAACTCCTTAGCTGTGAGGGTGCAGAGCCCTGGCCCAGGCTGCCCAGGGTCTCCTGGTGTGCAGAGATCCCAACCCAGCTGGAGGTGATGCTGGGCAAGCTGCTGGAGCAGGGAATTGGCCTGGATGACTTGTGGTGATCTCTTCAACCTTAGCCATGCTAGGGCAGTGTGGTGGCTGTGTGGCAGGAGGGCACAGAGCAGAGCACACATTCCACATGGCTCCAGCTTTCAGGCCAAGGATGTTTCCTGCCTCTCCTCTCAAGAATGGACACCAAAGCCTGGCTAAGGCAGCTGGCAGTGGGGCTGAAAGGAAGCCAAGTCTTGCAAACTGCGATCTGTAAGCAGCCACAGGAGGAAGGAAACAAATTATGTATATCCCCAATTTGATTTGCAGCAGCTCCTTGAAGTCTAACCAGAGGCAGGGAAGCCACAGAGTGTGCTCTGCACAGAGCAGAACCCAAAGGGAAGCTCAATGCAAACATCTTGCTCCGACAGCAGAGGCAAAGCCTTGCCCTGCCACTTGCAGCCTTCCAGCAAAGTGCTTGCAGCTTCTGAGGGCTCAGGCTCCCTCAGCAAGCCCAGCACTGACCCTCCAGCCATGGCACATGAAACCAGCTCCCAGAGCAAGGCCTGGCTTGGAGGGAATATGCACTAGGGAAAGAACAAAAGGATCCTTGGATCTCTTCCACCACATGATGCTGAGCACAGCAAAGCAAATGTTCTCTCCTGCTGCACAACACTTCCCAATGTTGAGGCATACACAGAGGAGAAGAAAGGAGGAAGAACAAACTACAACACTTAACAAGAGGACAATTTAGCCTGGTGGCAAGTGCTTTAAGTCTGGCTCATGAAAAATTACTTGCACAGTTGTGGTTTGGGTGGTTTGGTTGGTTGTTTTATTTTTGGCAGGGTTTCTGGGCTTTTCTGCATCAATCATGCTGTTGATTCAGTGTGAGCCTCAGCCTGACTCAGGGGTACAGCTGCATGTGGGCACAGCTACAGCAAGGAAGGATTGAAGGGGCAATTGGAGAGGAAAGAAAAACAAGCAGCCCCCCTGTTGCACCTACAAGCTCAGCTACAAGTGCCAACCAGCTGGAACAAGGGCAGGATGCTCACTACAAGCTGCTGCTGACCACCTTCTGCAGCTCTCTTAGGAGAACATCCAGGCAGGAGACAACTGCTGAGCTCCAGGGCTTTCCCCACATATCCATGTTTCTTCCCTGTGAGCTGGCACTTTCTATTCTCTTAGAGAAACCAGAAGGCACTGGGAGCCCAAGGATGGGAAAGAGGAACCAAACCAGCTGCATGCTGCAAGCTACAACAAATATTACAGCCAGGGGAGGGAGGGAAGAGTCAGGAATAAGCCAGGAGAGCTTGTTTTGGGATGCTCACATTGGCTAATCCACCATTGTGTCTCTTAACACAGAGGGCAGAGCTGCTGCAGCATCCCCATCCCTGCACAGAGGAGATCCAGCAGGGATGCTGGAGCAGCCAGGAGAGCTGGGGAAAGAAAAGCAAAGCCCTGGAAATGAAGGCAGGCACAAAGGAGCTGGATCTCTTGCACAGAGATGCAGGAATTCACCTCAGGTTTAGGCATGAACTCTTGCTCTCTGAAGGACTAGCCAGAGGAACAGATGTCCCTGGCTGCTGATTCTGAGTGCTTGGGTGCCTGAAGATGGATGGAGCAGAGCAGGACATCTTCAGCCACTGTGGCATCTCAGGAGCAGCCTTCATCTGAGCTAACCAAATGATGACAACCCCCTTGAAAAGAGAAGTAATTCCCCAGTATGGATTGGATGTACCTCTGAGGAGATAAGGACTGCAATTTGATTATCTAAACTCTCCTTAAATGCTTTATGATGAAGTTAAGGATGAATATTGCTTGGAAAGCAATTCAGCCACAGCTTGCCCTCAGAAGGAAAGGCCTGAGGCATGACACAAACAACCAAAGGCAGCAAGAAGGAATTGTCAGCCTTGGGGCCAAGGTCCTGCTTCCCTGGCCTGGAAAGGCTCCTTCAGGCTGGAGATGAGCACTAATAACTCCCAGAGGAGCACTGCCCTCCCCTCCTCCCTGCTCCAGCTCTGGCAGGCAGCTGGAAAGAGCAGAGGTAGATTTGGATCCTGTTTAAATATTGATCACAGCATATTTTTGCTAAACCCAAAGTCTATTGATTCACCCCTGAGTCTGCAGCCTTGATCCTTGGCTGAAGGCTTTCCTGGAGCTGGGAGAAGGCTCCCTGAGTTATGATCTTAATAAGAGGAGCCCAGGAGGAGTCCCTGATGTTCAAACCACAGCTTCAGAGGGAACATTTTTCACTGGCAGGGACCTCTGGACACTCTCTGCTTCTTAATGTTGCTCCATCCACTCTGCTGCTGAGCCTTGAATGGCAAAGGAGTGGAGTGCAGCTGTCTGCAGAGCCTGCCTCTGTGCTGCTTTGGGGCTCAGAGCCATCTGGAGCCAGGCAGGCAGCAAGGCTGCTGCTGGGGTGCCCCAGTCCCTGTGTGTCACAGGCAGTCCCTGCTCCAGCACTCTGCTTAAGCATCTCAGCAGCTCAGAGCATGTCAGCTCTGCCATCACTGGGGAGATCTCTGCTGCCCTGCAGCTGGAGCTGTGCAGCCCTGAGATGCTCCAGGTGGGTGGCAGAGCAGCCATGGGCATCTCCATCACCATGGAAATGATGAGAGGGAGGGCAGAAGAGAAAAGCAACCCCCTCCCCAGGGTCTCTCTGCCACTATCTCCATAAGCTTTTGTATTAATAATCAGTTAGCCCGAATCACTCCCCAGCCTAACTTGAGAACACCACAAGGCTTTTCTGCTATCAGCTATGTGTCTGGCCACCTCCTCCCCAGGTGCAGAGCTCTACCTTGCTATCAGGAGTGTTCAATGCACAGTGTTCCAGAGAAAAACAAGCTCCCCCTCTACCTCTCTCTATTGCATTTGCCAGCTTGGAGTGCACTGAGCATGGGGCACAGCAAATCCTGCCTGTCCCAGGCAGCCTTTGGGCTACCAAGGAGCCTGAGGCTTGCCTAATCTGATTACTTCAAGGACAAATCTCTCCTCCACATCTGTGGCTGCAGAGAGAGGTTCTCAAGGGGAAAGGCAAATTAAATCCCACCCTTGGCAGTACTCATGGTGGGAGAGGAAGCTGCAGCTCCAGCACAAGAGAGCAGCTCTGAGCCTTCAGTCCTGTCTGACACTGATCCACTCACTGGCTGCAGAGCAAAGCACTCCAGCTCTCCATCTCTCACTCCCCAAGCTGCAAAACCAGCAGTAAGATCACCTGCTTCTCTGGGAAATGCTGGGGAGGAACCCTGGGAGTGCTGGGAACAGGAGAGCAGCATCAAAGCAGCCCAGATGCCCTCAGAAATCAGTGCTTCCAGAATGAGCCCAGAAAGGGGAAACTCCTCTTCCCACTGCATTCCTGAGCACCTGAAAGGAGAGGAGGAAACCTCTCTCCAGGGGACACCAAACCTGCCAAAGCAAAGCACTGAGGCCAGAGAAAATGAGAGGAAATTGGACTTCCAAGCTGCAGTGTGTCTGCTGCCCTCCCTCCCAGCATTGGCTTCATGTTCTTAAGGAGAGGAGGAACCCATCCAGGAGAATGCATGCTGCTCAGAAGATAGCTAGAGGCTGGCTTGGATTGGAATTCTGATCCAAGTTTTTCCTCATTTGACATGCCTTCCTGTGTCACCAATCTGCCTCTGCTGCTGAAAAGAATGCTTGCCATGGAAGAAATCTCAGCCACCACACAGACCAAGGAGCCCATCCAGGAGCCTCCACCTCCTCCCTGCACTCCCCAGAGCATCAGCCTGGCCCAGGCACCAGCACATCTGTCCTTCTGCACGCCTCACTTCTCCACAAGGAAGGGAAAACAAGCCAATTTACAGCTAATAGCACAAGGTCCTCATTCCTTACCCTCCCTTGAGGTTCAACAACCCCATGCCCAGTCCTCCTTCTCCTCTCTTCGTGGCACACAGAGGATGTACCAAGAGCAGAAGCTAAGTGTGTTGGCAGAGAAGCTGTTCTCACCTCCAGCTCTGCTGCAGGACATGGGGCTGGAGCTGCCCAGGGGGGGTTCCCTTCCCTTCCCTTCCCTGGCTGACAGGTGCTGGAGAGTCTCAGTGACTGAAGAGTGACTGCAGAGGACCAGGAGTAGTTCACCTGCAGCCACTTGGTTCCATCGGATGGAGACTCGGACACTCAGCTATGTCTAGTGGGAGGCAGCAGCTTTCCCACTCAGGCTCTTCACATCTCCTTGCAGGGAAGAGCTGGGAGGCCCAAAGCCTTCTCCATAAAAAAACCACATTATTATCACTCCCTCCAAACACTGCAAAGCCACTGCAAGACTTCCATCTGTGGATTATCTCCAGCTCCTGCTCCTCTTGATGGTTCCACCTCATTTGTCTTGCTGCTCTCATTTCCTTAGCTGTGTGTTTTTCTTTACAGGCTGCTAACTGCAGAGAACTTGAAGCAATCAACTGAAGTTTATGCACTGACACCTCACTTTATTAGCTGTGAACTCACTTCCAAGGGGGTGGGGAACTTGGATGGAGTTGGCAATGGAATCATGCTGTTGTGTTCAGGGACAGGCAGGGATCTGAGAGTTGTCCATCAGAAAGGCTCCTTGGCCAACCTAAAACCAGCTTGATCAACCCTCCTCGTTTCCTTATGGCATCCTTCCCCTTCCTGAAATATTGGTGGATCTATTCCAAAAGGAAATTTTTCCGAGTTTCCATCATTTCAACCACTTTTGCTTTCCTTGCAGTGCCTACATTTTGCTGGGGCCATTTCTTGCTCATCTTCTCCTTTTCCAAAGCAGACCCAAGACTGACCCTGCTGTGTCACCTCCCTGGAAAGCTCCACAGAGCTCTGGGGATGTGCCTGGGCACACACAAAGAGCTTGGAGATGTGAGTCACATTGCAAATGCAACTCTCATCTTGGAAGCTCAGAGGTGTTGCCATAGAAATTGCAGCAGGAGAGTGCCCAGCCTGGGAGCTCCTGTGCTCCAGGAGCAGGAGTGCTCAGCAGGGGCACAGTGGGCTCCTGCTCCCCAACCAAGCACTAGTGTGGCCCAACAGAGAGCTACAAAGATGAGGAGGGAGCTGGAACATCTCCCTTGTGAGGACAGGCTGGGGTTGGCTAGCCTGGAGAAGAGGATGCTCAGGGGAGACCTTCTCACTCTCCACAAATCCCTGACAGGAGCTTGGAGCCAGGTGGGGGTTGGTCTCTTCTCCCAGGGAAAAAAGGAGAGGAAGTATCCTCAAGTTGTGCCAGGGGAGCTTCAGGTTGGAGCACTTTGGGGACTGTGATGCTCCAGGACTCTGCTCACTGCCTTGTGCCAGAAGCTCTGCCCCAAAGCTGAGCCACATCTCCAGTCTCAGTAGGTTTTTTGCTGAACAAGCTGCAAACCATTTCTTTCAGAAGGCACTGCTAAAAAAAACCACATTAAACACCTGAGGCCACTGGCTAGCTCCTCTTAGTGATGGCTGGAGTGCTGGTCCTCCAGCAGACCCTTCCAGCCAGCTAAGAGGCAATGGAAAACTTGTGGTTGTTGAAGGAATTTGGCTGGCAAGCAGCACTTGGAGTGGTCTGACAGAGTCTTCTTCTGAACAACCTTGTTTCTCCCTGGATTTGTTCCCTGGGCAAGGTCAGGCTCCTGCACTGCATCCTGCATTATCTTTTCTCCCAATCCCTGGAGCAATCCTCCTTTCAGCACCTTTCCTGTGAGCCTTTGACACTTCCCAATCCAGCTGAGACATCTCAGGACTTTCATTAATGAGATCACAAAAGGGAAAACACCCAAAGAGTGAACCCCTGAGTTGAAGACTTTATCTGCTCTTTGCAGCTGCATCTTTTTTTCTCTCTCTTTCCTTTTTTTCCCCCCTTTTGGAACTGCATTCCAGCTTTGTCAATACAGCTTCCCATTAAATTAAATAGCTTATTGACTGGTGTGAGCTGGAGGCAGCAGGCCGAGGGATGCGAGCGCGCTGCTCGCTCCCTGCAAACAATCACAGGTCACTGCACACTAAATCAGTTGGTAATGGAGTTTGAACTCTCAGAATCAGTTCTGTGTACCCTTTTTATTTGTTTTTAATTTGTATCAATGGTAATTCTGTCTCTTTCAATTTATGTGATGGCAGCAGGTCGTGGAGCAGGGGAAACACCATTTCTCTTCTCGTTAAGCGTTGAGTTCAGGGTGCTGGGGCAGCCAAGAGCTTCTGAGCTCTCTGGTGCTCAGGTTCCTTGGCACCAGCACAATCCTACACTGCTTTCTTTTTCCCCTGCCTCACTCTTCCATCAGGGATACCATCAGGATCAGTTCCTCCCTGGCTGTCCACCAGTGGCAGAGCTGTTGGGCTCCAGCTCTGCCTGCAGATGCTCCTTCCCTGGCATGTTTCTCCAGCTTCCAACTGCTCAGGGATTTCCACCTGGATCTGAGAAGAAGGTATTCATTAGTGACTCTCTGAATTTACCTCATCCCTTTCTGAACCCATTTATGCTGTTAGCATCTGTGATAGCTGGTGGCACAGAGCACCACAACTTCATTATGGATTGCAGAGCACGACGATTTCCTTCTGGTGCTGTGAACTTGCTGCTGGATAATCCTGGCAGGTGTCTCCTAATATTTGCTATGTGAGAAACAACGAGTAATCACTCCTGACACACTTTCTAAAGCTTCTCATCCATCATTTCTGCTCCAAGGTAAGGGTTCTGGTCCAGCAGCCTTCTCCAAAGCAAGCTGCCTGGTCCCTAGGACATCCCCAGTGCTGCCCTTTGCCCCTCTGCCAGTTTTGGGGTGCCATTCTGCTGCTGGGAGCATGGCAAGGCTTTATAAAGCTGCCTAAGGTTTCTTCTGTTTGTTTCATTTTCTCTTCCTCAATAATTCATGAAGTTCTGCTTCCCTTTGGCCTTTGCTGAGGCTCCAAGCTTATGACTTCAGAGAACAATCCACAAGCACCTCACAGGCAACATGTGAGCAACAATGCTTGGCTCAGGGGCCATGCTGCTCATTGCTTGGACACAATTAGGGCTCTGGTTCCCATGTGCATTATTTTGCACGTGAAATCACTGAATTTGACTTGTCTCAGACACTCAATATGCCAAGGTGCTCCAGGAGCTGCTCCACTCCTGCCTTTTGGCTTAACCACTGCTGCTGTGCTTCACCTCCCCAAGCAGCACAGCTTCTTGCCTGGGTTCCCCTTCACCTTGCACTAACACAACCTTATCACCACTAACTGCCTGAGAATGGCCAGGGAACCTCTTGTGATCTTCCAGCAGACACCAAAGCATGTCTGGGATGGTTGGGAAAGCTTCTGCCAGGCCAGGAGGCACAGTTTGTTTGCCTGGGTTACAAAGGGGAGATGCAGCCACACACAACCCCAGGCTTCTCCTCCTCCACAGCATTTGGGGAAGCTCCAGAGAGGTGTTAGGAAAGCTGTCACTTGCAGAAAGTTCTGTGCAACTCGAGTGTGAGCTTGCCAAGCAGACCAAGGAAGCTCATATAGATTTTGTGATCCTTTCTACCACATAGCAAACAATCCTGGGTCACAAAACTATAAATCAGAGGCTAATGGATTTCCAACCATGTGCTTTGGCCCTTTGTACATTTGTTTAATTTGCTTTTAATCTGTATTGATCTCCCCCCCCTTTTGCTCCAATCCCTCCTGTGTCAGCAGGGCAGGAATGATGCCAAGAGGAAAAAAACCTCACAGGAACAGAGAAAGGGAAAGCAGGAGTGGATAGATGAACATCATCCTCCTCACCCAAACAGCAAAGGGCTCAGCTCCTCAAAGAAATGGCTCACAACACATCATTTGACCAGCTTAGGCCCTCAAGCATGAAGATTATCAGCCCCATGTCATTTTTCTCCTAGCAGAGACTATTCATATTCATATAAATGTCTAATCCTCTAATCTAATCCTTTCCTTTTTTTTCCCCCTGCTTGTGCTAAAGCTCCACAGCTGAGATTCCAAAGCCTCTGAGCAATGGAATTATTGATCAATTACTGCAGAGAGGAGGAGCACAGCACAGACACCAAACCCACCAAGCTCTGCCTCTTCCCAAAGAGTTCCCAGGCCCCTGCTAGGAAGTCAGAGAGTGAATCTGCAGGACAATGGGAGATATTTTTCCTCCCTGCCACTGTTCCTGCCCATGCCTAGTGTCAGAATGAGGTGATTATCTTCCACTACAGCATCCAGGGAGCTTCTGGAGTGCTATCATTTCATCACCATGTCAACTAAACTTCATCACTGCACATAATACAGGAGTCTGTTAGCCATAGCATCTCTCCTTCCTGAGAGAGGGAAGCTCTCTGGAGCCTGAAGCCAGCACAAAGATGAGGTGCTGAGTCTCACACATGAAGTTTGTGCTCCCAGAAGAGCTTTGGGGCAGGCACAGGGAGTTTTGAGCCAGGCACAGGGAGCTTTGAGCCAGGCACAGGGAGCTCCTCCTGAGCTAAGCACAGCATCAGGGCACCTGGTGTCTTGCCTATGGCACAAGCCAATAGGAGAAGAGAGATGTTCAGCATTTAGATCCTTTTCCAGGCTTCAGTAAGACAGCAGCAACATGGCTCAGCATCCCAGAGCAATGGCTGCTGCAGGCTGGGCTGTGGGAGCAGGAGTGCTGGGGCAGGAGCTGCTGTAAGTGCCCAGGTTAGAGAGTGACTGCTCAGATGTGCATCTCTTCCCTCCAGCACTGAGCAGAGAGTGGCTGACAAGGACTCTTCATATCATCTCCATCACTTTCTGTCCTGCTTTACAGGTGACAGGCTGTGTGTTTTCTTTCCCATCTGATCAGATTACTGGGCTGACAACCTCCTGCTGCATTGGCACAGGTTTCCCTCTAGCCATCTAAAGTTGGTGCCTGGGAACTCTTCTCTGCAGAGCCTGCAGGAGCTGGAGGGCCTGGGAGGGCTTGGCCAGGGCCATTGGACACATTGAGGCTGCACCAGGCTCCCATGCCCATGCTGATTTATCCCCAGCCTCCCTGCTGCTGTGTGTGTGTGCAGCATCCCATTTATCCATGGATACTCCACCTGTGCACACTCTGGGGTCATTCTCTGGACAGGAATGATCACCCCAGGCACTGTTCATGGCCTCTCTGCATGATGATCACTCTGGAGCTAGTTCTCCCTCAGAATCAGGCTGAAACACATCAGTCCATTAGCTCCCTTAGCCCAACAAACAAGCATCAGACAGGCACCTCTTTCAAATCACTGTGGCCCTGGACCAATTTGGAAACCCTGCCCTACAGCAGCAAGACTTAGCATCCTATTTATTAGCCCCTGAGGCCAGCCAGCTTCTCCATTAACTCTGAGCTCCTACTAACAGCACATTCAGCAGCAATTTTGTGGGTGGCTGTATGTGAGACTTGAAGCTGGGTTGTTGGGTTTTTTTTCCCTTAGAAATGATCTTTTTGCTTGATGAGATGGAATTATTTAGATTACAGCTCTCCCATGAAAAGCACCTGTGCTCTGCTAGACAAAGATGGGGTTTTCCCAGACAACACTGCTCTAAAATTGCTCTCAATCTGCAGGCTCCAAGGGGCAGAGCTTTGCCATGCAGACTGTTACTTGAATATTGCCCTTGCACAGCTCCTGCAGCTCCCTAGGCTTTTAGCTGTGCTGTCAGAGGAAGCTCTTGTGTTGTGTAGCTCTTCCACATGCTTGCCACAGAGACTGAATGGTCTGTAAATACAGATTATTTGCTAAATGCTTCTTTCTGTCCCCATTCTGTGGCCATTTAGTGCAGGTTGAGCTTGGCTGTGGAGAGGGAGAGCAGCTCCACTGCCTTCCAGAGCTCTTCTTGCTTCCTCTGCTGCACTCAATGGAGCAGAATGGTGTTTGTGTGTGCTTGTGAGTGCTAACATATGCACTTGTCCTTCACCAACACATGGGATGCTCCAGGCAGCCTTGCTGACTCAGTGCAGAGCTCTGGGAAATGCATTGGGACACATTTCCCCATTAATCCAGAGAAGAAAATGCAGCTAAGTACAGAGACATCCTGCAGCATCCTCACCCCTTCAGACAGCAAACTCATTCATCTCCCTCTCCACAAACACAGCTAACCTGCTTGGTTGTATCCCACTGGCTCATTTGGGAGAGGTTTTGGTTGACACTTGTAGAGCAGAGCAGAGCTTGGCCCCAGAGGTGCCAGCCCCAGCAGCCCTGGCACCCCAACCCATGGCACAGCTGATGGGAGCACAAGTCCCTGTGGAGGTGATGGAGAACAAGCCCAGCTATGTCCTGCAGGAACCCAACATGTGCCAGGAGCAACAGACAAATCAAGCAGTGGAGAGGAAACATCTAAGAAGAGCTGCTAGCAAAAGAGAGTCACTACTGGAGATAAGTCAGGAGGAGAAGCCACTCACCTGGAGCCTGCTGAGCCTGGGGAATGCCTGGGGCACTTCCAGCTTCCTCAGGAGGGGAGGCAGAGGGCAGGAGCTGCTCCTTCTCTCCGACAGCTTCTCCTGCCCAGACACCAAGGCTTGGTTGTCCTGCAAAGCCTGCAGGTACTTGGCACTTCTCATATCACTTAACCTCCATCCCTGGATCTGCAAGAGGGAGAAAAGCCTATTTAGAGGCTGGAGACCTCCAAATCACTTCAAACAACTTGGAAAGCCAAAGTTCACTGAGTGCTTCTTGGGCTCTTTTCAAGACCCTGCTGCCTGCTTCTCAGAGCCTGACCTTTGGCTGGGGAAGGCAATAAATAGACATAAGGCATAGACAATGGCCCAGATGAAAACCAAAAGTGTTGACATGAATAAATGATGAAAGGATTTTTATGCCCCCCAGCAAGCACAGACCTTTTATCACTCATTGCTAGCTTTGCATCTGGCAGCTAAGCCTGGCAAAACAACAGCAGAGTATTTGTATTCTTCTGCTCTTCCATAAATCAAATATTGCTGTGAGGACTGAGCTAATATTGTGAGAAGGGAGGATGGGCTTGGGTCTGGCTGCCTGCATGCACTGCATCTTGGGCTGCTCTGATAGGAACAGGCCAGGAGAGATGAAATCCAGGGAAATAAGGAGCCTGAACTGCATCACATCTCCATGGCTTTCAAACCTCTCCAGGGATGGAGACTCCAGCACTGCCCTGGGCAGCCTGGGCCAATGCTGAACCACTCCATCAGGGAAGAAATCATTCCTAATATCCAACCTGAGCTGTAGAGAGGGAGAAGGTCTCCCTTGAGCCTCTTCCAGACTGACCAAACCATGGAAACCATAGATCCATCCCCACTGCAGAGTCCTCCTCAGTGGTTTTACCCTCCTGAGCACCATGGAAACAAGGGAAAGGCCAAAAGTGTCATGAACCATCTGAGATGGAGAGGCCCTAGCACAGACCAAGCTATCCTCCAGCACGCTAAACAAGCATGAGAGCTTAAACTTTGGGTCACTTCTGGAGCCCCAATTGTCAGATCCTGTGACAGCAGAAGCAGCTCTCCAGCCCCGTGTACTCCAGCAGGGAAGTGACAACCTTCCTGGGCACTTTGATTAGTTCTTCTCAGCAAGGACCTCAGAAATGCAAATGCTTGTGCAGCATCCCTGGGGCTCCAGGGAGGGGATCTGCTGGAGCCTCTTGCAGGAAGCAAGCCCTGCTTGTTCCCAGCCTTGCAGGGAAGGCTTCAAGCAGCACTCTTTGCAGGGGGAGGTGACCTTTGAAGGTCTGGGATGTGCTAGATCTACTGATCTTCTCTGTAAAATGGGATGAGACAGAGTTTTTCAGGCAATTTCAATCCCTCACCTCTCAAAGAACAAGGCTCCAGGTTAGTGTTAACCATCAGACTGTAAGCACTAGCAGCACTGGAGTGCCTGCAGACCCTGGGGAGAAGAACAAGGCTCCTGCACCTCAGGGCCTGGATGTGCACCTAACCTTGAGAGAAAAAGACACATTGCCTTTTTGCAGCTCCAAATCCAAGTGCCCCAGGACTCAATTACTGTCCTGTGGTCAGCTAGGCATTTCAGCTCAGCATCAGGCATGAAAGCTTCATCCCATCTAACGGGAGCACAGGAGCACAAGCATCCTCAAGCATCCTTGCTCAGCCCATCAGCCCCTGAGGGAGTCTCCTGCATCCAGCCCAGCCCTGAGCTGCCTGGCCCACTGCATGCTGCCCCAGCCTGGGCTGATGCCACATGCAACAGCAAGCAGCAAGGTTGGGTTCATGATTTTTTAATTAATTTTAATTACTTACAATGGTTTTGGGTTTGGTTTTTTTGGAGCAGTAGCTTAACCTTGCTGAATCTCAGCTCCTCTCTGATCACTCTGGGACTGCTGCCAGCTTCCTCATTACAGATCAGTTCCCCTAACACCATTTGATAATGAAATGGGTTTTAAAAGAAAGGGACAGAGAGAAGAAAAAGAATCCAATACCTTCAGCAGAACCCCAGGGAACTGGAGGAGGATTAGGATTTGGCATGGAGATAAAATGATGGGTTCTGGGGGCTTGCTTTGTGGATAACATTGTACCTGTGTTGAAAGTGTCCTACTTTTAAAAACACAAAAGTTATGGGCCTGCAAGGACTTTCTACCTTCCTGGCTGCTTCCAGGCTTCCTTCCCTAGGGATGAGCAATGCAGAGAGGCAGTGAAGGCAAAGGCTTACACCTCGTGGAGCTGAGGAGGAGCACGAAGGTGAAGCTGCCCTGGACCTGAAACAGCTCAGAGCATCAGCAGCTGCTTTCACCTCAAGAAGTGGGGATCCTGCCTGCAGCTCCCCTGCCCAGCAGAGCTCTCTCATCCTCCAGATACTTGGCTCTCCCCTGACAAATCCATCCTGTCTCCACTCTCTCCCAGCTCACCCTTCCCCAGCCTCCCCAAAGCCCCAGGGTTATTTGTTAGTTTACCACAGAACTCACTCCTTTTGCTCTCTCTGATTCCCTCTTTATGTTTTCCTTCCAGCTTCTGAAAGATTTATTTACTTATTCCCTGCCAGTGAGATCTTTTTGCACCTGCACCTCGATCAGAATCCAGCAGCAGCACCACAAAGCACTTGCAAGCTGCAGCTCCATCCCTAAGCTCTCCCTGGGATGCAGAGGGAGGGAGATGCTGCTGGCCCTGCAGTGGCCTCCTCTGAACATCCTCAGCCAAAACCTCCTCCCTGGGGCTCTGCTCTCAGCCCAGCTCATCTCCTGCCCAGCAGCTCTGGGCAAGCTTCAAAGGAGCTGATGTTTGGGCAGGGGACAGAAAGGACTCTGTCCTTTTTGGATGCTCTCCTACAGGCTTATCTGCAGCTCAGTGCAGGCTCTGAAGCTTGAGCTCCAAGTCCCCCAGGAGCAGATTTTCATTAGAGATGCTTGGATGTCCACAGCCAGAGTTGGAAACTCCTCTCAAAGTATAAAACTCCTTTTGTGGCCTTGCACCTTGGTCTGTGGGCACCAAAGAAGCAGAAAGGAAGAGGAGAATGTTCTTTAGAGCACAGGAAAAGTGGGAAAAGAACAAAATATTGCAGATATTGGTTAGAATTCCTGCCTGGATCAGGCTTTCCCAGCAGAAACATTGCTGGTACCACAGCCACCACCAGCTTCAAGGATTCATCCTCTGCCCTGGCTCCTGTTGGTGCATATCAAACACATCTTCACCAACTCACATCAACCAGGCAAGGAGCTGCTGGGAAGCCTCCAGCTCTGCTGGGACTCTCCTAGCTGAGGATCTGTCCTGAAGCAAAGCCAGGATGGAGCTATGTCCCTGCAAACAGCCCAGCTAGCTGCCAGGCCAGTGTCCCCTGCCCAGGAAGGTGACAGCCACCAGCAGCTGGAACAAGCATCAGAGAGAAGCAGGCAGTGTGAGCAGAGCTGAATGGGACAGTGGGGCTGGGCCCAGCTCCTCCCTGGCAGCCATGGGAGGGAATGTGCATAATTCATAGGCCAGAGATTGTATATATCTCCCTCATGAAAGTTTAAGCAGCCTGGTTATTACTATTGACCATTAAAAGGCCATTTTTCCCCATGTGTGACAGGGACTATTGGCATTCCTGTATCCTTGGGAAAAGGGAGAGATGCCCTGAGCCCTGCAGAGTCTCCCATCACTTGTGCCCACAGGAGCTGTGTCTCTGAGCCACCAAGGAGGTGACAAACCAGCCACAGGAAGAATTTGTCCTGTCTACTGTTGCAGCTCTCAGCAGAAGGTGACAGTAATGCACTATTAACCATGGACAATCTGCTTTTAGGTGTTGAGACCTGATGCTTTATCACTACAGAGGTGAGGCAGAGCTTTCTGTCTGCCACAGGCAGCATGAATGGGCTGAATTCTTTTGCTCAGTGCTGCCAGCATCCTCCTTGCCTTGCTAACATCTGTGGGTCTCTTCTGTCTCCTGAAGGCTCCTGTTGCAGGGCTGATGTGCAACATGCTGAGCAAGGGTGCAACATAGCCTCAGGACTTCAAAGCTTGCTGCTCTTTGAAGCCTGGAGCCCCAGAAAGTGATGCTTGGAGTTGCCCTGAGAAGCAGTTAGTGCTGAGAGAGGGAGGCTGATTTTCCTTCTCTCTGCAGCCTGTAAGGAAATTAAACTCATGCCAAATAGGCCTAAAGACTCTTGGTAGCACTGCAAAACTGAGCTAATACCTTTCTGATGTTTAAACAAGTCTTTTATGCCAATCTAGAAGAAGCTCTAAAGGTTTTGGCACGGCCATCCCAAACTGGAAGTGATGGAAGAGATGAAAGGAAGGGAAAATCTCTCACAGGGAGTTCTCTGGAGAACACAAAGCCATGATGTTACACCACAATGATCCTTAAAGCTTCCTCTGCCTCAGCTGCAGAATGAGGAGGCTAGGATCAGACACACTGAGTCTGTTGGGGCTTCTCTGCCCTGTTAGAGCAAATAGACAATCTCCTCCTGCAAACACAACAATCTGTCCCAGTTCTGAGCCAATCTCCATCACAGCAACTGAAACTCCACTTTGTATTTACAGCACGGAAAAGAAACAACCCAAACCAGTCAGGTAAAAGCAAGGCAGCAGAGGCCATCCAAAAGGTGGGCAGAGGCTAGAGAGGCAGCAAAGAGCTTTGGAAGGTTATCACTAGCTCCATTCTCCCTCTTGCCTCTGGAAGCACCTATGGGGAAGAGGATTGCTTCCCTCTCAGAGGGTTGCAGGGGGGAAGCAGGAGCAGATGCAAGCTGGGCACTGCAGCCTCCAGCAGATCACAGACAGTTACAAGCAGAACATGGAGCTGCTCATGGCCTGCAGCTTTCCCTGGGGAGGTTCAGCTTAGCTACTGGGGGAAAGAGAAGGGAAAAAGAAGAGTTGCACCCTCCCCTCCTGGCAGCAGCTCCTGGTGTGGCAGATCTGCTGACTCAAGCATCCCCCAGCTCCTTGCAGCCGTGTGTGGAAATGCTGAAAGGCTCCATCGGAGCCATTTGTTCCTCATTTTTCAGCTCTCATTAAAATAATCTGTTCTGATTGTCTGGGGGAGCTATTTTTTGCTCCTGTAAAACGGTTGCAAAAAGACAGCAGAGATGAGAAAAGGAGAATCAACCTTGTGAAGCCTGTGACTCATCAAATCCAGGCTCCTCTTCTGGGAGGCAGCTTCCAAAGCAGGGAGAAGCCCCTGGAACATGGCAGAGGGGGAAAAGCCAAGCTCTGTCCTGCCCTTTGTGACCAGGAGGCTGGGAAAAGTGTTGCCTCCATGGAAGTGGCCACAGGGGAGATAGATGTCAGCCCTGCACTAGGTGCTGGCAGGCTGCAGGCACAGGATGCTGTCTGCAGGCCACGCTTCCCCCCTGCTCCAAACACTCACTCAGGATGAAAAGCTCTTGCAGTGATGCTGTTCTTGCTCCCAGAGAGGCTGAGAGCACAGGGCTGTGCAGCCAAGCCAGGGAAGAGGTGGTTCACAGCAATTGGTGAGGATCTCAACAGAGTGATTTGCTATTCCAGCCATATGGAAGCCAGAAAGGTGCCAGGAGTGAGAACATGAAGTATAACTCACTCCTCCCATCCCTCTCTGTGACTGCCTCCTCCTGCTCTGCCTACAAGAGCAACCTGGAATGCTTTTGTCTGTCTTCTCCTCCTCTCTTGATGGAAAAGTGCAGGAAATGCCTTTTGTTCTGCTGCCATGCTCCAGTGAATCTGCTTCTTCTCTGGGCATGGCAATGTCCTATCAGTGACATTTTTAAAGCTATGAAAAAAGACTTTAATTGGCTGAAATGCTGATTGCCATAACAACTGGCTAATGAACCATCTGTTAGCATATGTAATATTTATTTATACACGTAAAAACACAGCTAGAGCTCAGGACAGGCTCTTTGTCAAGGACAGGGGCAGCTCACTCCCCATGCAGATGGGCAGGGAAGCACCAGCCTGAGTTTTATGGACTGCAAGGCCCACAGAGACCATCACAAACCCCTGGGCCACCTCTTGTAGAGGCATCAGTGAGCTGTGAACTTGTCCTCCAGCCAAGTTCAGCAGCTCCTGAGGGGTGAGCAGCAGGGAAAGAGCCTGCTCAGCAGCACAGAGCTGCCTTGCTCCACAGCATCCTCCTCAGCACTCACTGCTCTCCTCCCCTTGTGCCTCTCCGGGGGCAGAAGGACCCAAGCCCAAGAGCTCAGTGGTGATGTGCAAGCTCACAGTAGAGATGAAAGTAAGAGGAGTTCCCCTGGAGCCATTCACCAAGCCACTTCCATTCCCATTTGTAGGAAAAACCTCTCCCTGGCAGCTCTTGGCTCCCATGTGCCAGAGAATATCCATCTCTGAGAAACACCTCAGGGGGCTGATCCTCACCCCAGCCCCTGCTCCCCTCCAGGGCTCATGCAGCGAGCCCCCAGCCCCTGCTCCCCTCCAGGGTCTCCCCTGGTGTCTGAGGGGAGCCCCCAGCCCCCACTCCTCGTGCAGGGATGCTGCTGAGGTTCTGAGTGGGTCTGGAGCTGTATTTTTAGGCAGGAGCTCCAGAGGGAGGGAAGCAGGGAGCAGAGCAAGCTCCTCTCCACACAAGCCACATGCATATGCAAAAGGAGCCTAATTGCCCCTCTTTAGAAACTAATCATTTGGGATTTTACAAGCCACATTGTGCAACCTGACATGCTTATTTTTCCTTTTATGATGTTTGTAAGCAGTGATCCCATTGAAAAGAAAATCAAACCCTATTTTTACCAGTCACAACCATCTCCCTTTTTCTTTCTGCCGGCTCTATTTTCTTTCCCTTTCTTTCCCCCAGCTGAACAGAGGCAGCATTTTTATGTCTATTAATTGCCCTGTAAAATGCCCTCCAAGTCATTAGAATTCCCCATTCAAAACTATTATCTCTGCCATTATGTCTTTGCATTATATTTATTTAAATGGGCCTCTTCTGAATTAGCTTATTTTTAACAGCTAGCCATGCCTGAAACATTGTTCCAGGCCAAGCTGTTCCCAACTGTTTATTTTATTTTCCTTTAAATGATAACTTCAGAGCAGCTCTCCATGCTTTATCCTGACTGCAATCCTATTTTTAGCCTTTTAACCCTCTTTTTCTGGATGGAATTATTTGGTGAGGCCACAAGACTTTCTTTCAGCACAGCTAGAAGGTTTAGAGCTCTCACACCAACTCAAGCTGGGGATTGGGAGGATGATTAAAAACAAAGCATCATTTCCTCACTGTCATGCAAAGTTGCTCTTCCTCCTCCAAACCTTTTCCAGCCCCATTCCCTTGCCTCCTGGCCACAGCAGCTGGGTGCACACAGGCTCTGTGTGGAGGCAGGGAGCACATCCTCTGTGCCAAGCACCTGAGCAGGGCAGAGCATCCTCTGCTGCTTTGGGAGCATCACTGTTATTCCTACAGAGCAGCAGCAAAGCCTCTCAATGCTAATCCCATCCCTCATCAGAGTTCTTTTGAATATTTAAGAGGAAAAGCCAGTGCTGAGATGTTATCTGGTGTGATATCCTCCTTCATTTCCTTTTACAGCCTCCAGGATCAGGCAGTGACCCACAGAGGCCAGGAGAACTCTATCAGAAGATGGACAGATAGTCCTGACAGCCCCAGAAAGCCTCTGCTCTGCTAGCTAGCAAGTGTTCCCCCAAAGGCAGCTCAGGCAGGAGCTTTAGGACCTCCCTGCCTGCCTCATCTGGCAGCACAGCAGCTTTAACCCTTTCCTTTCTCTGGCTCACTCTCTGGATGCACTCAGGTCAAGTTTCCAGCTGACATCAAAGCAGCTTCGCTCAGCTCTGATCCAGACCCACCAGCTTACCTACCAGCATAAAATAAGAAGGTTTTTTGCCACTAGATGGAGTTTAGAAAGCCTCAAGACACCTTGTCCTCTCTCTGCACCTCCCTGGGCTCCAGCAGCACCAGGAGCACAAGGCATTCCTTTGGGGAGCAGCCTGTGGGCCATGGGGCAGGGCAGGGTGGCAGTGATCTGGCAACTCAGGGGCTGCCATCTCCTTGTACACACACACAGAAAGCAACAAGAGAAACCACAGCCCAGCTGAGGCCTCAGCACCATCCCAGCCTTTCTCCAAGAGCCAGGGAAAGGGACAGAGCTGCAGCAGCATGGCAAACACAGGAGCAGGGACAGGAGGCAGCATGTGTCCCCTCAGCCTGAGCCACCCCAGCCTGGCAGCTGCCACAGAACCCCACAAAGCCCAAGCACACTGGGAAGGTTATTGATCTGCAGATTGCACTGACATTTACAAAGAAATGATGTATTGCAGCTTGCAGTTTGCTGGCTGAGCTGACCCTGATGGCCTTTACATAATTTAGCTTTGATTAAAGAAGTGCTTTGATGCACAGAACTAGGGGGGGGGGAACAGAGAAAAAACATCATAAAGTAATCAATACAGTTATGAAATCAGCTTTAAAACAATGGGCATGGCTGGAATAAAGGAGAGTCAAGTGCTTTGAAGATGCTCAGGTGCAAGTGTGATGGCTAAAGACCTTGGGGATACCAACAGATTGGCTGCTTGCTGAGAGCTGGAAAGGAGCTAAGGATCTCACCACACAATCAACACAGAATCAACACAGAATCAACACAGAATCGACACACAATCAACACAGAATCAACACAGAATCACCAAAGAATGACACAGAATCAACACAGAATTGGCACACAATCAGCACACAATCAACACAGAATCAACACACAATCAACACACAATCAACACAGAATCAACATACAATCAACAAACAATCAACACAGAATCAACATACAATCAACACACAATCAACACACAGCACCACAGAATCAACATACAATCAACACACAATCAACACACAATCAACACACAACCGACACGGAATCACCACACAATCACCACACAATCACCACAGAATCAACACACAATCACCACACAGGCTGGAAAAGCCCTCCAAGACCCTCAAGTCCAGCCTATGACCCAACAAGGGTCCTGAGGACACAGTGCAGCTTTCAGAGGGAGGGACTTGAAGGCCAGACACTGGCAGAAGCTTCAGAGATGGTTGTCACCTCATTGTCACCTCATTGTCCCCTCAGCCTGATCCATGGCAGTGTCTTCTCTTCCTAGCCAGACATCACTCCCTTGCAGAGGAATGGGAAGGAGGAGCAGGCTCCATTCATTCATCCCTCCCTTTCCCTACCTTTCCCTGTTTAGCAGAGTGCTCTGCAATGTGAATAATCTCAAGTGTAGTTGGAGGAAAAAACAAGTTCCCTGGCCTAAGAAAAGAGGGTTTGCATTAGCTAATGCAGTGCCATATGCTCATTAGAGGCAGCACCATGTGCAAAATAGAATGGTGACAGTAAGTGCAAAGGAAATTCTGCTTAACCAATAGCTCCCAAATATTGTTTTTGGCTGTGCCCATCACCCATCATTAATGAGTGTTCCTGCAAGGAAATAACCACAACCTGTTTGCATTTGGGAAGCAGGACAAGAAAAAAAACAACACACCACACTTATTTTTTCCTGCTCAGCTACTCCACACAACTCCAAGCTCTTTCAGCTCCTAAGGAAAGTGGGGAGGAAGCTGTGTGCCTTAGGAGCAGAGTTCAGTGCCAGGAGCCAGGATAATCATCAGTATTCTGGAATAATGCTGGCTGCTGCCTGCTCTCTTTTCCTCCTCCTGTACTCTGAAAGCTAAGAACATTGAAAACAGCAAAAAAAGGGACAAAAGATGCTCCTGGGAGCACCAGAGTGGCTGTTGTGCCTCCCTGCCTGGAGCAGCAGGCCCCTGGGTTTGCTCTTTTTGCATTGTTGAGCAAATTCAAGAGGGAAAAGCCCACCTGAGCCTGGATCCATCATGGATAGGGACCCAAGGATCCTGCTCTGCTGGAATGAACAGAGGAGTTGCTTTTGCCAGCAATGGGCACAAGATGGAGTCTTAGAAAGGAGAGAGATGTACAGAGGTGGTTACTGTGCACATCCTCAGCTCCTCAGACCAGCCTCAGCAGCCTTGAACCCTGCTCCAGGGAGAGGATGTGCCCAGCTCCCTACTATGGGGCAATGCTGCTAGAGCATCCCGAGCTCCCTGCCATGCACAGTGCTCCTAGAGCATCCCGAGCTCCCTGCCCACCCATCAGGATCTGCTCCTGCACCCAGGACCAGGCACCAGCTCCAGGGACCTCTCCTGCTTTGGATGCTGTGATTGAATTTGGTGCTTGGAGTTGCAAGAATTGGGCTCAGGGCTCTTTGTAATGAATGAATTTGCATTCCCTGAGCTGTGGACACTTCCTCAGCCTTGTGATTTTGGTTATTCCCCACCAAAATCAGCACTCTGTAAACCTCTCTGCTGATGTTTAGGCAAAGCAGAGCTGTCTGTAATGCTCCCTCCCTCCCTTCAGCAGGAGTTATGATTGCAGACAATCCCAGGCTAAACAAAGCCCCAGAAGGACATCCATACAAATCCAATAAATACAAATGCAATGGCACTGACTGATCTGAAGGCAAACAATCAGCTGTGAGCCAGTTTACTCAATCTGCCTAATGTAAGAAGGTTGCAAACATCTCACTGTTGATGCTTGGACTTTTTTCTCCCCCTTTTTGGCAGCAGGAAAAACAAATAATGCAGAACCACTTGTTATTCAACAGGAGCTCTGAACAGAGCAGAAAACCCAAGCCAGCAGTGGAGGGGTGAAAGAGATTTGGTCCAAATCCTTTAGGCAAGGCCTCCTGCAAGATGTCCCCTCTGTGAGGCAGATTTAGGAGCAGTTCTTCCCCCTGTGATGCCCCAAAGCTGCTGCACTTTGTCTTCATTAACCACTGCAAGCATTTTTCTTCCCCAATCTTCCAGCCATCAGCTCCTGTCACACCTTCCTCTGCTAGATTAAAAACTACTTTGTACCGAGCACTTTCTGCCTGTGAACATATTTAAACAGCACCATCAGGTTGCTTTCTAATCTTCCCTTTGATAAGCTAATCAGATTGATCTGCAGCAGCCTGTCCCTGCCAGCCTCACACCTCCTGACAGAGCAAGAGCCTGTCCCAGGGGCCCAGGCATCCTCCACCTTCCAGAGACCCTCCAGGCACTTCAGGAATATATTTGTACTGTGCCAGGGCTCAGATTAATGAGTGTCTTGGCCTAATCACCTGAGAGCAGCTTGTTTTGCAGCCAGAGAGATGACATCCAACCCCAGCAGTTACCCTCAGAAATTGCATCTGGTGTAAAAAAAAACAACCCAGAGGAAGGTGGATGAAGCCAAATCCCCTGTGCAATTCCCACCTGGGCTTGCCAAGTCAGCTTTCTTTGGTATGACAGCAAGCTGCTCCCCGGGGATTGTTCTGCCTTCCCTGGTGAGTGTGGAAGCAGCTCTGCCCTTCCCAGAGCCACTGGCCAGGCTGGGCAGGGGACACTGAGGTGGGAAGCAGCCACAGGAGCTCCTGAGGTTACTGTCTTGAGCCTGATTCCTCTAATGCTGCTGTTAGTCACCTGGGAGAAGAGACCAACCCCCACCTCACTCCAAGCTCCTTGCAGGGAGTTGTAGACAGATAAGGTCTCCCCTGAGCCTCCTCTTCTCCAGCCTAACTGAGCCCAGTTCCTCAGCTGCTCCTCAGCACACTTGTGCTCTAGACCCTTCCCCAGCTCCCTTGCCTTTCTCTGGACACACTCCAGCACCTCCATGTCCTTCTTGGGGTGAGGAGCCCAAAGCTGAGCCCAGGATTGGAGCTGTGGCCTCTCCAGTGCCCAGTGCAGGAGGATAATCCCTGCCCTAGCCCTGCTGGATACACTACTTTGAATCCAAGCCAGGATGCTCTTGGCCTTTTTGGCCATCTGGGCACACTGCTGGCTCATCTTCAGCCTCCTTGTTTTACAACAAACTTCCTTCACATCCATTATTCCACTATTCAGTGGATCTTAACCTGCAAAACACCTCAGCTCAAGGAGAACTTGGTACTCCTGAGCTGGAAGGCACCCTGAGCTCCTCCTGAGGAAGGCTCTGCTGCTCCAGACCCTGCTCAGCAGGCAGCCCAGGCAATGCTGATGTTTGCAGTGCCATTGCCAGGCTGCTCTGCCACAGATCCTTCAGTGGGAGAGCACATGGATTTTCCAGGATGCATTTGTGGCCCTAACCAACTCCCTGGCCTCCTTAAGCCAGAAATTTGCTCGGAAATCCTTGCAGTGCATCCCAGAGGAGATGAAACACAGTCACTTGCAAGGGAGAGAACAACAATAAAAGGAGAATAGAGGCTCCCTAAGTGCTCCCTAAGAAAAACCATTGATATGCAGCCTGTGTACCCACACAATTATGAAGCTTCCAGCTCTGAGCTGGAACAGATGGAATTTCTTTTCCCCCTGTCTCTCTGGTGATAAGGTGAATGGTTTCCTCAAGGGAAAAGCAGTCAGAGCTGCTGACTTGGCAAGGCTTGTGCCAAGCAGCTGGTTGCTGATCAAATGATGGCTCTGGATAGGCAAGGTCTGGGAGAGAGGAGCTCTCTGCCACCAGCCTGCCCACGGAAGAACGGAAACAGGTCATGGAAATATGCTCACTCCAAGCAAGCATGCTGCAGGCCAGGGGACAGAGCTGAACAGAACTAGCTACAGAGATGGAGCAGGTGGCAGCAGGGCAGGGAGGGGACAGTGTGTGCCTTCCCCATGGAATTGTTGGCAGGCTGGATGTCAGGGGCTCTGCCCTCCATTCTCTTCCCAATCATAAGACAACAAAGCCATTTGGATTGCTGAAATGTCACTCTGCCTACCCAGAGACCTGCTCAGACAAGGTAATTATCCCTTCTGTCACCTTGCCTTATTCCAGCTTGTTTAAAGAAGAAGAGGTTTTACTGAGTCTGTCAAGCAACATCCTAGGCAATGTTTGTGCCACAGGACAAGTCCAGGGAGCTCCCTGCAGCTGATGTGTGTGGGGCTGAACGTGCAGGAGCTGGCAGGACAGAAACAGGCCAGCCTGGCTCATACCTGGCCAGGGTCAAATCTCTAGAGCTGATGATGTTCATAAACTCTTCCATACCCAGGGCAGGGAGACCCAAAGAACAGAAGGGAGGAAGGTGTCCAGCCCTCATGGATTTCAATGAGATAAAGGGAATAAATGGCATGGCAAACATCTCACCTATGAGTTAGTTCTGTCCATAGTCATTTCCACCTCTTTCTTTACTCAGATCCCTAACAACAACCAAACTAAAACTCCCAGCTCCTTCCTTCTAGAGAGAGCTGCTTAGTCTGCTGAGATGCCCAGGGCTTGCTTCAGTCCCAGCAGCAACAGCCTTGGAAGCTCAGGGAAACAGGCACAGCAATGCAGCAACACAGGAGACCTGAATGAAGCTTTGGATGGGACCAAGAGAGGGGAAAGAGAGGAATCAGCACAGAAAGCAAGCAGCTAGAGGTATTCCAAGCAAGTCCAGGCAGCTATCAACACATATGAATTGGGCTAATCACTAAAAATCAGATTATTTCTTGCTTTCCTGCCTTGCACACATGGTAACAAATGGAATTAGGGCAGAAGAGAGGTGGCCAGTGAAATCCTCCTCAGGCCACAGCAGTGCTGGGGCCCTGGCAATTGGTGTTAACCATGAGCATGTGGCTGCTCCTCTGCTGGATGAAAAAAGCACATTTTAACAGGGGAGAGATCTTCTCTTTCATTTTATATAGATCAGTTGCTGCAGCATCTTGATGTATTTATAGTTTTAATACATAACCATAAATGCCCCCTAAACAAGGGATATTGCACCTTTAGATTACTGTTATTGCTTTATTGCTCCTTGCAAGCATAAATGAAGAGCTTCCCCCAGCCATGCTCCAAGAGCAGAGAATTAGATTACAATGTACAGACACAAGAGCCTATTAAGGCATTGCTATTCCATAAAAGTCTTTATAGTTTTTAAGTGTACACCTCTAAGTGTTCCAATTAAAGAACTACATGCTTGCCTGGTAATTGCCCTCCCATTTGAGAGAGGCTGTGCAGCAAGGAAAAGAAAGAAGCAAGACTAAAAGGTGGAAAATTGGAATATAAAACACTGAATATGAAACTGCCATAAAACAGAAAACTATGGGTTTAAATTATGCTGATTAGAGGCATTTGCATGGTTTAGTTCTTGCAGCTCTGCTTGCTGCAAGGAATCTGTTTGTTTCTCTGGACAGCAAAGCTTCTCCTCCTGTGGCCCAAGTTCTCTAGCCTTGCAGGAAAGAAATCTATGGGATAAAAGAGCTTTTTTTTCCCCCTCCTGGAGAACATCTGCCACCATAAATCCCTCTGGAATGACTGCAGAGGTCTTCCAAGGCTGGATATGATGGAAAGAGGAAGTCCAGGCTTGGGATTCCCAGAGCAGAAGACAGGCCCTGTGCCAGCAGCCCTGTCCCTACCTGCTCAAGGATGACTTCTTGTGGCATGACAGGTCAGAGGACCAAGAACTCATTCAATACAGGAAAATAAGCTAAATTCAACAGATGACAAGGAGGAGAGGGCTCCTTGCAGCCATTACAGGTGGGAAGGAAATCCTCAATCAACTGCACTTGGATTTTCCTCACTTGTAACTGCAGGGAAGAGAAGGATCGTATTCGCTTTGGGAATGGCCTCTGAACCCACCAGAGAAGGAGATTTTCCTGCTCATTGCCAAGCCTCAGGTGAGCTCTTCTGCTCCCTGAGCATCATCCCTGTGTGGGGACACTCCTCTGGAAGCTGAGCCTGAGCTTCCTGAGCTGGCCTTTGCCTTTCATTTCAGTCCCATGCTTTAAGGGACACAAGGATGAAGTTAAACTTGTTAGGTTATGGAGCTGGAATGTCTAAGGAAAGTCTCTGGATCACCTGCAGGGTGACTGCCTGGCTTGGGACTGCTCTGGAAGATGCCTCAGCTCCTCTAGCAAGCATCAGCTCATTGCTATCCTGGGAAAGACACAGTGACCTGCACAAGAGAAGGCTTTGAGGGGGAAGCATCTGGCATCAGAGCTGGAATGGGACTTCTGGCATCCCCTGAAGATTGCCTGGCAGCAGAGACACTGTTCCCAGCATCTCTCTGTGCAGTTCATCCAGGATTAAGGAGTGAGATGGAAGGTAGAAATGGCTAACCCTTGATAAGCAGCAAACATTAATTAAAGCTCCATTCCAGTGGAATTCAGCTGAAATAATGTATGGAGAGCACAGGGATAGTAGAAGGAAATTCATCATGGCTAATGTTATTCCACTGAGTGTCAGAGGAAGCAGGGATGATTTGCCACTTACTCTATAATGTCATGTAATCTAAAGGCAATTCTGGTTGGATAGCCTTGAACATCCATATTAAGCAGAAGTGGCAGGAAAACCAGGATTCAGTCCTGCTCCAGAGGTAGCCTACACTACCCTGAGCTTCCCTGCAGCTCCAGGGCTATTGGGTACAGCAAGGACTCCTGGGCAACACAAATCTCTTAACGTGGTTGTGTCAACTCTAGGATACTACAGCTTTGAGCAGGAGAACTCATTCTGCACTGGAAGCTCTCATTACACATTCCCTTTAGAAACACCCAAAATTACACAGGGGTTTATATATTTGTTTTGCTCTCTCTAAATCAGCATTCATTGCAGCACTGGAGATTGCAATTCTGTAAAGAGAAATGGTGCCTACCTCTTGCAATTGCTTCCTCTGGAGCTCCACACAGCTGTGCCACCACTGCTTTGGCACTGAAATCAAAACATGGAGTTTTCCATTAACTTTAGCTCACATTTATGAAAAGAAACAGGCTGATGTAGCTTTTAAAAGATTCTAAACCCTCATTATTTATTTACACAGCCCTGGAAGCCTGCTAGGCACTGCACAGGCATGCAAGGAGAGCTTGCAAACTAAACAGCAAATAAACCAGCAGAGAAGGGAAGAGAAACAAACTTTCTCCTCTCAGAATCACGAAGGTTGGCAGAGACCTCTAAGCTCATCCAGTTCAACCATAGTTGTCACTCCCATGCCACTAAGCCATGGCCCTAAGCAGAGCATCTCTATGTTTCTTACCCCCTCCAGGGATGGTGATTCCAGCAACTCCCTGGGCAGCCTGGGCCAAGATTAAACAACCATTTCAGGGAAGAAATTCCTCCTTATATCTAATCTAAACCTCTTCTGCTGCAACCTGAGGGCAACCTGAGGGCAACCTGAGGGCAACCTGAGGCCATTTGCTCTCCTCTCAGAGCTGTGTCTCCCACACACTGCTCTACCTTTTCCACTTCACCCCAATTCTCATCTTGCAAAGCAACTTGCAAGTATCTCCTCGTAGCAGCATTTCTCTCCAAGGAACTAACCTCGTTGCCACCAAATTCCCTTCCACCACAAAGATCTTGGGAAGCACAAGCAGCTCAGGCTGACTCGGAGCCTGCCAGAGTTCCTAGCTCCTCAGTGTGTTGCTCATTAACCTTTGGAAGGAGCTTACACTTCATTAGGTGCCCAAGCAGGGCTGACTGCCTTTGTACACACACACACATGTTCCAAACCACACTGACAGTGCTCAGCATCGTTTTCTTTTGTCCTAACACCTTCTTTATCACCAATCTCAAAGTGCCTTGTTTGCTCAGGAGCTTGTCCTCCTGTCCCCAGCTTTCATTTGGCCAGTTAAAGACCAACTGAGCTGATTCCTCGCGTATTAGTTAAATTAGAATTAATGAGCTCTTCACCCACTTTAATTTACAAAGAGGTTGAATTAACAGAAGTGAGAAAGAAAGAATCCAGGAGAGGCTCAAGTGCTGGTTTGGGGGAAAAGGAATTGGCATCTGCACTAGGAGCTTGCTGTGTGTGGAGTGTTTGCTGTCTCAGCAGCTTTGCTGATGCCACTGACAGCTAGGAGCAGGAGAGACTCTGGAGAGAGATTATGGAAGCACACACAAAAAACAATCACCTGCATGCCACTTACTGCAAACATCAAGCCTGAGGATCACCTTCAAGGGGACAGGGCTCTCCCTAAGCCCCTGGGAGCTTGCAGCCAGCCAGTGATGGCCTCAGGGGATGCCATCAGCACCAGTGAGGTTTGTTCAGTGCTGCACAAAGATTTTTCCAGAAGGACCAAGTCCTTCCCTACAGGTGCAGAGCAGGCTCAGGAAGCAGTGTGCCCATCCTGCTGTGGCTCACCCTGCTAATGTCCATAACCTGCCAGAGCATCACAGCTAACTCTCCTCAGTGTCTATTTACTAGCTCCTCTGCTCAGGACAACCTGCCTGGGCCATCATGCAAATGAAGAATCATTCCTTTCCCCATTTAATTGTTCCAGGTCTCATCCCTCCCCTGCTGTCTGCAGCCTACAAACACAAAGGGGAACTCTGCAGAAAATGAGCATTTTTCCCCCCCTTCTCTGCCTTTCCTTTGAAGGAGCTAACAAGAGCCAGGGTGACATTTATGGAATAATTAAAGGCAACATTGATGAGCCCAATAGCTTCCATTTTTTTTTCCTCCCAGCTGAAGAACCCTTTTTAATCCATGTCATCTCTGGTCAGCAGCTTTACAGCTGGGACAAGTCATTTTTACACAGACACTAGTTGAGGTTATAAACTTTAATGACCTTTTTCTTCCTGGCTCCTTGTGTTTGCCCTACCTGTAATTAAGCACTGCTCTCTCTAGATGTAATTTAAAGGATTAAAAGAATTCATAAGACTATAAAAGCCACCCCTGTGCTCCTCACTACCACCTCTGCCATCCCTGCAACCAGAGGGCTGGCTGTGGCCAGCAGCAGCACGAGAGGAGTCATTACTGTAACTAAATGAGACCGTTTGTTTTCCTTCCCCTCCAATCCAATTGTGGAGGAGCTGCTTTATTGCAAAACAGACATTAAAATTCCAGCTAGACCTCAGAGAGAGAAAGTAATTTCTATTTTATCAGCACTGTAAAGCTGTCTTTATGTTCTGAAGCAGGAAATATTGCAGGGATATTTATAGCTCCAGCACCAAAGCCAGCCTGAATAGAAATGTTGCTGCGCTCGGCGAAGCTGTCACATCGCTCACTGGAGCAGGGAATTTCAGTGGATTGCTGAATTACTGGCTCACTCCTGACAAGTCTTTCAAGGAGGCTGGTGTGTGTCTGGAGCTGCTTGGTGCTTGCAGGGTAATGAGGAAAGACTTGGATCACTTAAAGAGGAGATGGAAGTGGATATCTTGGAGCTAATCGGTTTGCGGCACTAAGCAAAGACCAAGCTCCCCAAACTTTGCTAGGCTCCAGCAGCTTCCTTTTTGCTCCTTCTCATCTGCCTAATGAGGGTTGATGGTTGGACTTGATGATCCCAAGGGTCTTTTCCAACCTGAATGATGCTATGATTCAACAGGTTGGGTGCACAACCATAGTGCCCTAGGAACACATCCTGCATTGCCACCAAGGATTAGCAACTCCTTCCTCCCATCACCTTTGTGGAGCAGGCAGGAATTCTGCCCCATTCATCTCTGTCACTGTCCCCTAGAGTGGATTTAATGGTGCCATTAGACAGATGAATAAACTGATGCATGGAGGGAACAGGACCATTTGTCTTAGCAAACTTCCTAAGCTGGTGGCAGAGGCAGGAAGGTAGCTTGTGTTTGCCATGGCTCTGGGACCACTCTGGCCTCTGTAATTAAGCAGCATCACTAATAAACTACACTGGCAGAAAATGTAAAACAAATCCTTCCACTCCCTGATTAAACCCATCCATTATCACCTCTGTGCTAATGGATTCTTTCAGCCATTCACCACAGAAGTATTGCAAAGGCAGAATTGAGCCTAACAAATGTTCCTGTAAACAAAAACATCTGTGTTGTGGTGGTAAAACACATCCCCAGCCCAGGAACAGTTGAGAAGGTCAAACTGAGCCCTCACTGCTGGATCACTTGGAGGTTTCCAGGGTTCCTTAGAGGCAATGTCTCTTGCCAGATGCATGCAATGAGCTGAGGAGCTGCTGCTGCCTTTAAAACAAGCTGACCAAAGCCAGCCAGACCCAGTCTCACCTCTCCAAACCTCACCTTGCCCAGGACAGGCCAAGGCTCTGCAGGTCACCTCCTCTGCAACCTTCTGGCCATCCTCCTGCCCCCAGGGTCTCTCTCACTCCACGTGCAGCAGGCTCCATCCCAGCAGCACACTCCCAGCCCTCCCTGGTGGGCTGGGAATGCCAGAGCTTCCCCACAGCCCTGGCAGAGGCTGAACTGAGCACAGAATTGTCTGGGAACACAGCTGAGGAACCAGGAGCTCAGCTTCTCAGCCTGCAACTTGTCAGAGCCTTAACAAGCTTATAGAGGCCTTGACACTTACACTTGAGCTTTTTTCCAAGTGATTGTTTTATCAAGTGGCTTGGGATCCAGGCTGCATCATGAACACCAGTGAGGGGAGCAAGCTGGGCAGAAGCATCCTGTGTGCCCAAGGCTGCACAGAGCAGAAGCAGCACAGTGTGCTCCTAACAGGAGTCTTTCAACCCTTAAAGTCTTAAACCAAGTCAGCTCAGGCAGACCTTGCCTCCAAGAAATTGATTTAGAGTATTCCTAATGCCCTGAGCCACAGATGTGCAGCAGGAGACAAGCAGATCTCTCTCCACCTGGGTCAGAGTCACCTTTCCCATAGCACACTGAAGGCATCTCCTCTGCTTTTAGAGGAGAGCCAGCAACAGAGAACAAAAGGAGCTTCTGAACCACCAAATACCAGCAACACCTCAAAACAAAAAGCCAGCAGGGGCTGGATTCTGTTCTTATTGCCTCTACAGCCCAGGACTTTGCTTCTCTCCAACACAACAAGAGGATCTGCATCCAATATCTGTGCATTATTTCCTTGTAATCTCAGCAGCTCACCAAATTGATGCACATTATGGAGTTTCTGCCACTGAAAAGGAGACAGGAGCTCTGTCTCTAAGCTGGGGAGTTTGTCCATAACTGAGCTGTGTAGCTGTGCCTTCCTCTGCCCCACATGTCCACACAAAGCTGGGCTGTTGGCAATCCCTGCTGCCATCCTGCACAGGGCTGGGCTCTGGATGCAGCAGCTGGGGCTGGAGGTTAGTATCCCTCATTGCTTCCCTCCTCTAATTCTATTTGGGATGGAAATGGAGCTGCAGATGTAGGCCCAGGGATTCTCTTGCTTTTATCCCTGCTGTGAGGAATGGGAGGGACAAGGAGTGATGGAAGAGTTGTGGCTGAGTGTGCCTCTTGGGGAAGGGAGGGAGAAGCTGAGGGATCCCTGCAGCTCCTCAGAGGATGCCAGTGGACAGGCTGGGACAGCAAAGAGGGAACAAGCCTGCAAGAAGTGTGTGTGCAGGCTCAGCAAGCAGAACAGATTCCTGACTCCAGACTGGGCAACAGCTACATCTGTACTCATTATTTCGGATGGGTTTCCACTTCTCTCTGAGCTTGATTTGTTGCCCAGTTTGGGTTTTGTTCCAACTCACCATTTCCCTCCCCTTCACCTTTTATTCTTCTGCTCCTTTTTCTTCCATAAATCTGTGTATTTTTTTCCCTCTCTTCCCTGTGAGCTTCACTCCAGCCCTAAAATTCTCCTGTACCATCCAAATTCTATTCCTCCTGAATCTCATTCCCATCAAATTGATCAGAAAACTCTCCTCTCTGGAATGTGGTGAGGGTTTCCCCCCCTACCCTTGCTCCTTTTTCTGTCTATTTACATTCAATTTCTTAGTAACATCACCAGCCTGGTCCAGCTCTTACCCAAGCCAGGGAAGATGCTCAGTGCTATTAATAGCTGAACAAGAAAGAGAAGCTTTGTACCTAGAGGTGATAAATGTCATTTAAAGCTGGAGGTACTCCAGAAATCCCAGGACCAGGCCTGATGTCTCTGCTTAGCTAATGCAATCAGTCCTGGTGACAAGAAGTGCAGGAGCATTGCCTTCTGCTGTCCTGGGCCCTCCCTGGACATCCATCTCAGGGATGCTGATCAGCACCACTTGTTTGAAAGGAATTAGCTGCCTTTTCACTCTCTCCATCTTACTCTCTCTGCTTCATGAATTTTCTCTTGTGTTTAGCAGACCCATTTATAAACTATAGATTCCTATTGATCCCCAAGGAGAATGAACATGGATATACTCCAGTATCCATCTGTTTTCTCCTTCACGTGGCAGAGAAAGATATATATGACTTTTCTGGGTATGCTGCTGACCTGCAATTGAGTCAACAATCATGTCACACTAAATTAAACAGAGATATTTCCCTTTTCCTGGCCTACACAAGAAGGCTCTGCCTGGTTTTCCTCTGGGAAGAGGCACACAGCTCCTCCTTAGGGCAGGAAAAGCCAAATTCACTTGGATCACAACTAAACTCTTCCCTTGGGGTGAGCTGAGCACTGGATACCATCTAGCAACAGCAGCTCTGTGCTGTTGCAGGGGATGTGAGGTGTGATCTTGTCTACCTATCCATAAAGAGACAGGACTATATGGACCCAGGGCTGTGGATAAACACATCCATGTGAGTAGAGATGCTTGGCCCACACAGCTCCCCATTTGCCATTCCTGCTTAGCTGAACCATTCCTCCTGAAGGATGCCCAGGGAGCTGCTCTCCTTCCAGCAGCTTCAGGAAGGCACAGAGAAGACTGAAAAATGGAAGATGTCACAAACCATCTCCAGATCAATTGCTGTAATGATTACCTGACTAATTCCTCAGCCATTACTCAAGCTCTGGCTATTTCCCACATTTCCATGAAAGCAGCTCCCTGCCTTCAGGATTTACAGCTGAGGGTGTGCAAAGGATTGAGCCTTGCCCCCTTAGGAAATTCATCTGTAGATGAGTGGGAAGATAAAGAGAAATGCAAGTTCCTTTCATCTGCATGTCCTTTCTCTGCTCCTCACTCCTGCCCAAGCCTCTGACAGTGACAGGCTCCATGGCTCACAACCACACAGCTTCTCCTCTCCTCCTTCCACTGGTGACATTTACAAACTGCCAAGTCGCCAGGACCTGTGTCCTAGGAAGGGAAATCCTCATCCTTTTTGCATTAATTCAAGGTTCAGAGTCTCTACTGCCAAGGGAAGAGATAACAGAAGGGACAGCAGAAAGCTTCATCAGCTCATCAGTCTGTGACAAGCAGCCCTGTGTCCCTGCTCCTCTGAGCAGCCTGTGGGCTGCCACAGAGACAAAGAGACTTTCTCCCAAATACACTACAAACAGCTTCTTTCTTTTTTTTTTTCCCCCATTTTTACCAGGCTTAATTTTTTCTGCTGACAGAAGAAGAAATGATCCAGTGAAAGGCAAAATGTGAGCTGTTTGCTCCAGCATTAATTTTACACATCTGGAAGAGGCTGTAATGTCTGCAGATGTTTTGTAATGAAGACAGGTTACAAGGCAAATAAAATCTATGGTGTGTTACCAGGGCTTGTTAATATAAATTGACATCTGCTGAGGCTGGAGGTAAACTCTGTGTTCTCCTGCCATCCAGCCTGGAATAATATCCCATCTGCTATGCTCAGGCAGCTGAACATCACTTGTCCCTTAAGTCATCCTTGAGAGGTAGAGACCCAGAAAGACTATTTGAGATGATCTGGAGGTTATACATTGAACTTGTCTCAATAGAAGAGAAGTCAAATCATCCACTGAAGCCAGACTGGAAATCATCCCCTCCACATCCAGCTTGCATAGTCAGACACAGCATAATCTGCATTTAATTCCAGAGGAGCTAGCTAGCAGCAAACAGTCACAAGTCTGAGAGTAAAGTTGTGCTCAAGCCTCTTCTCCTCCCTCTACAGAATGGGCAGGAGGAGCCCAGAAGCTCCTTGCTCACACACACAAGCATTTTCCACTCCTTTCCTTTGCCACAAAGCAAGTTTGAGGTCCTTGGCTGAAGCTTGTGCCAGCCACAGAAGGAAATGAAAACCAAACCTCAGCTTTGCCTCAATTCTCCAAAGATGAGAATAGACATTTAGAAGAGAACAAAAGGAGCTAAACTGGTAGTGTTTGAGATAAGCTCTGCTCAGGGCCTTTCTCACCTAAGGTCAGGAAGCTGTTGGCATCTCTCCAATCCTGGATGGATCCAGGAGCCTCCAAAGCCTGGAGTGCTCCTCTGGAAGAAGCTTCCTGCACACCTTGGCTTTGCCTAACCATCACCCCCAGTGCAGGAGAGCCCTGGGGCAGCACAGGCTTCCTCACAGCTTGCCCATATCCTCACATTCCCTTTCTTGGGGAGGAAACAATCCCAAAGCCACACAAACTCTATCCACAATTTGAAATATCACTGTAGGTTTTTCTCTTCATTTGCTTGTAAAGATTGCTCTCTGATTGAATCCCCAGGGATGCTGAGGGCAAGGGAACGTGCTCAGCATCCTTAAAGCAGAGAGCAGGGAGGAGGGGGCTGGTGCCTGCCCCACTCCTCATCCACTCCCATGTCAAACAGTTCAAAACAGGAGGAAAACCAACCCCACAAGGCTCGAGGCAACTCCTGGAATAAACCTTTGTGGACCCAATGAGAACTTGCCACCAAATGAAAGCATTACAAGAAAAACAGATGGAGAATAAGAGAGGAACATCAGAAAAATCAAATGACATGTTTAAAAGGGCAAAACATCAATAGCACCCAGAGAATTGATGAAATGGGTTGGTTTCCAGGATGCTGCAGAGCAAAGCAAGCACAAAATGCGTTATGACTGTGAAAGGGAAGGGGGGGAAAAACCCAGCAGACATAGCTCCCTTTACAGACAGTTCCAGCAGCCAGGAAATTAGATTGGGTTTCCAAGGAGGAGTGTATATATATGTAAATATATAAAGGAAGGTGCATTACTGCTCACAAAAGGCTTGCAGTCATTAGAGAGTGGCAGAAGGTGACACAGGAACATGGGCAAGGTATGCTCCTTTTCCTCAATGCAAGTTAGAGGATGCACTCTTTGTGCTTAGAGAAATTCCTCCTGACAACATTCCTGCTGTGACATTGCTGTGTTTACACTCTGCTTGCTGTCTCCTGACCCATGGGAGGCCAGGAGGAGAACTCTTAATGTGTGTCTCCTGGCAAATTGAACAGGGAAAACAAATTAACTAGAGCACTTGGATCATTCTATTAGATGCTGATTGTTTACCTAGGGGATCCTTGTCTGGAGAGGCTCTGGCCACATTATCTACAGTAACTAGCTGAAGGAATGAGACAGGAGCAGTTACAAATCTGTACTTTTCCCCACACACACTGGAGGGATTAATTCTTCCTTCATTTCTTCTTCTGGTAACACTCTTACAAGTCAAATTATATCACCAACAGGATCAGAGAATGTAAAGAATCAAGCCTGGCCTGTGCTGTTCATTCTGCTGTTCGATGCTCATCATGTGAGTTTATACCACTAGGGTCACTCCCTCTGCCATTAATCAGCTGCAACAGATACTGCAGTGCTAAGCACTAGGGAAGAGAGAGGCTAAATCCACTTTTCCCAGTGAGTTTTCAGCCAGTCCAGCTGAGGAGTGATGTTCAGACAAGCAGGAGTTGTTTCCACAAGCCCCTTGCACTCCAGCTCCTGCAGAGAAGGGCTCACAGACCCGACAGCAAGAAGCAAAGCAGTGAAAATGAAGCTGAAGGAAAAACCTGAGCTTCCTAGGCAGGGTTAGCATGGAGACAAAGGAATAGTTCAGAGAAGAACTCCCCAAAGTTGAATTGGATTCCAAAGCCTTAATGCTCAGAGCTACCAAGAGTAAGGTCTCTTTTCCACCCCAGATTTTGCATCCCTTAAGAGTAGTTTCATGCTTGTACCAAAGTTATATTTGTGATACAAACACTAACCATCCATTACATAAAGTACACCTTGATAAAAAAACTAATTAAGCTCTAAGATATGAAAAGAATTGCCTCAGCCTCCTGACTTCTCACCACAATCTTCCCAAGCTCCTCAGAAGAGAACAAACATGCAATTAGGAGTAAGTTGCATTAGCAAGTGACACTTTCCTCTTTGAATTATTCAATGGGTTCCTTTTATTTTAGTGGAGTTTGTCTTCAAAGCAAGGAGATGAAAATGCAGATAGGATTTTGGAATAATTGCACATAATCCATTGGTCACAGAAGAACAAATCACACCATTTGCTCATGGAAACTCCCTGACATGGTGCTCAGTGAGGATCAGCTCCTGAGGAACAGGAGGATCAAGGATGTGTCCTCCATCCACCTCTCCTCACAGGAACTGGGCAGGATGTGTTTCCCTTTGGAAATATCACGCCAGTTCATTCATTCTGCACAGAATGGTCTGAAAGTTGATAAAATCCGAGGGGAAAAATGAACTCCTCAATAAAAATACAGGGAAAGATTGTGCTCCCCAACAAACAGATTCTCTGAGCTATGGAAGAATCTACTGGAATTCCTCTTCCAAGCAATACGGAATGATTTCTTTTTGGGTTATATATTTAAACCAGTTATTCTCCTATATACTTTCATTATAACCAGTTGGAATTTTATTCCCTGGGAAAACACTCACACACCCCAAAGCCTGACTCCATTCACAGGATTTTTCCAGGGTTAAACTTCCTTTCCATTTTATTCATAACACTTGCATGTGTTTATGTGTTTCCATCCATCCTGTATCCTATAGCCTCAGGAGCTCAGAAGGGAGCTAGGTCAGGGATGAGCTGCACAAACACCTGAGCCTTGGCTCCAGCCAGCAGCAGCCTGACACTGGAAAGCTTCCTTTCCAGCTCCTCTCTTGGTGTGTGCCTGGCTGATATCCTGGATTATACTGCTCAGAATTAATTTCAGCAGCACAATTCCAGCCTATAAACTGTGCTGCTTGTTTTCAGATGCCATCATTTAGAGAATGTTCAGGGGAATTGTAAAACAGGATTCACTTTATGATGCGGATGAAGCCGGCACCGCATTCCAAATGAGCTGGGGACCGCCTGCTAAATTGTGTCAGCAACACCTCAGTGAGCAGAGAGATGAGCTTTTTGCCTGTCTCTTTGAGACACCTCTCCTTGAGTGATCCATAGAGTGGCATCCTTATCAAGCTAGACAGAACAGACTAGATTTGATGACAAATCTGTCACTTGTGCAGGGCTGGAGATAGGTTTGCAGCGGGATGTAGGCAGCAGGTGGAACAAGGATGGGAGCTCTCAGATCAGGACTGCTCAGAGGTGTAGTTTAGATAATATATTAGAACTATCTGAACTGTTTTTTCCTATTCCCTGCAGAGATCAGCATCCAGTGGAGCTCTCAGACCTGAGGCAGTTTCATAGTCCAGTTTCCTCCTTGCTTCACTGCAATGAAGAGGTGGAACACTCCTCCTCAGCCCCTGTCCTCCTCCTCCTCAGCTCCTGTCCTCCTCCTCCTCAGCTCCTGTCCTCCTCCTCCTCAGCTCCTGTCCTCCTCCTCCTCTGTCAACCTTTCCTGCAGATCAGAGCCCTGACACCTGAACCAGATGTTTGGATAAGGTATGTGCAGCTCTGCTTGGTTTTTCAGAGGGTAACTCTCTCTGTCACTTGACTACTTTGCAGTGCAAATGGTCAGTAGCAGCCACGTGAACAGCACAAAGCAGAAGGCAGGACTGCAGCAGCTCTGACCCTGTTAGTTAACCAAGTGAGCTGCAAGCAGAGGAAATGGAGCTCTGATAAAGAATCTCTAATGGCCCAAGTGTGCCTTTCCCCCAGGGTTCTCCATCTCCCAGTGCTGGGAGCCTGGGAGGCAGGTGTACAGAGCCACGCCTGAATGACAGCATTTTCCATACCAAGGGTTTGCAATATTCCACACACTCAGGAGGAGAAAGAGCACAAGGGCTATAAATAGGATCAGCTCACGAGCTCTCTGGCTGTGTTTGTTTACTCCAAGCACTCTCCTTTCAGGATTGGGTGCCCTGCTCAGCTGTGCAGAAGTAATCAAGATGGTACCTTGCATCCGTCAGAAGATCTGACAGTGCAGCTAGTCCAGACTTTTGAAGTCCATGGAAAGAGAAGGGTGATTGCATCTGGCATGAAAGGGATAGATTTGCTTAGGAAGACATCAACCTGAAGTACCAGGATACAAGCAATTGATAAAAGCAGTGTGCTTTCACTCTGTTTCATCTCTTCCTCCCCTCCCTGTACCTTGCCAGAGCATCCCCATGCCTGGGATGGGAGGTGTCTCAATTCCACTGCCACTGCCACACTCTTGATGTGTCATTTGGGCTTTACCCAGTGCAGGGTAGGCTCTTCAAAGAGCATATTTTATTATACCTCAAATAAAAGGCAGTGTGGTCAAAATAGCAACTGCCAATTTGCAGGACACAGAGTGTGGATTCCAATCTGTCTGTTATTTATGTTCTAATGGAAATGGGATGGAAGAAATGACAACTCTGCCTAGCAGAAATGATGAGCATCCAGACAGAAAGGCATTATTAGCAAACATTCAGTTAGCAGAGGCAACTGCTGCCTGGGTAGTGGATTGGACAGAAGATGAGCTTGGAACAGGAATACCTCAAATGAACATGCAGAGAAGAAAAATGATGGAAGGCAAATATCCGTGGTGCGGCTGCATATGGCAGCGAGTGCTGTGCCAGCACTGGGATTCCTTCAGCCACCAACAGGAGCTGAGCTCTGCAGCCAAACATCACAATTAACTCTTTGCACATCCCTCTGGGATCTGAGGAGAGCTAGGAAAATGGGAGTGCAGACCTTGCCTGAGGTAGTGCACCACTGAGAGCCAAGTGTACCCAGCCAGATGCAGGCAGCTGTGCACTCCTCCTGGGCTTGGAGCTCCACAGTCATCTTTGAGCCTGCCTCTAACAAGTGATAATAAACCAAAAGCTAGCCTTTTCCTTAGACAAAGCCAAATGGGTGCTTCTCAGAGCACAAGCTGCTCTTGGCAAGCACTGGCTCCACCTTTCTTTGTCCTAAAATTAAAAGTGAGGCTGTAACAATGAGGACCCAAACCCTTCACTTCTTCGTTTCACTCTCATGGCTCAAATCAGCTGCAAACTTTTGATGAGGAAGCACTGGAAGAGACCACCACCACCTCAGCATCCCTCTTCTGGCCCTGCTGCCCTCTGCCAGCCCCATCCCACTGCCTCCTGCCCTCACACTGATACAATCTGTACCGACAAGTCTGATTCCCAGCCCTGGTAAGGCTCTCTGCCCTTCAGTGCTGCTCCTTGTCCTGTCAGTGATGGTGACATTAACAAGCTTACTCTGAGGGAGCCTTTGTGCCAATTAACAATATTTTTCCTGAGCTTAATTAGGGGACACATGTTTTTAATCACAGCTAAGAATGTGGAGTGATTGAGGAATTGATTCAGAGCTTTTGAAAGCATCACTGTCAGTGCAAGGAATTGAATTGGGCAGATGTGGTTAAGGAGAGAGCCAGAGCCTTGCAGAGCTCTGCCTCAGTGAGCTCTGCAGCCCATGGAGGCACAGGCACATCCTCTCCCTATCAACACCAAACACAGGCTACTCTTCACTTGAAGAGATGGAGAAATGTGCATGAAAACACCACAACTCCTACTCATTTAATTCTTGCCTCTGGTGTTTGGCAGTACAAGCACATCCTGAAGTGCTATGCCTTCTCTGAGCAGGACCTACTCCCTTCTCAGCCTTCTCCTCCATCATTACCTTCCCCAAAGATGAAAGAATTACAGCAAGCTGCTTGGTTTCTCTCATACATGTCAGATCCATTCTCCCAGACTCTTCAAGGCAAGTGGCAGATGACTCTGAGCCCTCACTCCAGCAGTGGGAAGCTCCTGTATGTGATGAGGAGGACTCAGCATCACCCAAGGCATGAGGTACTCCTCCTCCAGCAAGGCTCTGAGCAGCCTTACTGCTGACACAGAACACAGAGACCTTTGAAAACCAGGTGAGATGATACAGCTTCAGTCACAAAGAAGTCAGTCCACATCTCCTTGGTCAGAATTCAGCCTTTCTGTTACTCAACAGCTAATTGAGTTCCTAGGTACCATAAGTTCCTTCTGTTCAGTGGCTTCACCCCCACGTTATATCCCTTTTTGCTCATCAGGGAAGACATACCACTTCAGAAAGATCATCTAAACATTGCCTAGGCCAGTCCTATCTCCCTGGCAGTGTTCAGACTACCTCAGACCTCCTCCAGTGTCAGTGTTATGCACTCTTTCTCCTCCTAAGTTAACTCCAGCAGTTCTCAAAGGAGAGGAGAGCCAGTCAAAGGTGTTTTGAAGTCATCCCTGTTCAAAGCCTCTGTCACTAGCCACTCGAGCCAGAGCTGGTGTCACTGCAGATCAAAGCTCTGACACCTGAACCAGCTGTTTTGATAAGCTATCTGCAGCTCTACTTGGTTTTGACAAGCTATCTGCAGCTCTACTTGGTTTTTCAGAGGCTAAGTCACTCTGTCACAGCCACAGATGGAGACAGACCCAGCACAGAGAAGCAAAGATGGAATAGCCTTGCTGCAGGAAGCAGATGTAAATAGTGGCATCTCTCATCTCTCTGCCTCTCCACCTTCCTGATCAGCAGTTGTTGTTCCCCTGCTCATTGTAACTCTTAGCTTTCATTCCATAGTGTTGCTTAACACAGGTCTTCCCCTGACCTTGCCTTTGAAATAGCAGCACACCACTCTGCAGCACTGGCACAATGCAAGGAATCACAATGACATTCACCAGCAACTGCATCTACAGCAACAAAAGCCCCAAAGGTCTGGGGGGGCAGGAGCACTAGTTATGCAAGAGCTAAAATGAGTGGTTTCAAGCAACAAAACCATAGGAATGGAACAAGTGAGAGGATGGGCTTGACAAAGAGAGGTGAGCTCTAATGCAGCTGGGGCAGCAGAGCTGAACCTGTTTCCACACTACCTCCACAAACCATGGGTCTGCAATCAGAAGTCACCTTCTTTTATCCAGTTTTCTGCTTCAGAGATCACATCACTGCCTTCTCCAGAGGGAGGAGGAGGAGGTTAAATGGTTACTCAACTTTAAATACACCTGGCAAGTAATTACATTGCTGGCTTCCATTGCCTTGACCTCCTGCTGGCATTTCCACTCACCACTGGAGCCTGGTACCATTCCCCACACACTCCAAATGCCTGTACAGGGTTTGGGGGGATGGATGGTCAAGGCCTGCAGCTCTGATGAATACCTGCACTGCCCCATCCCTCAGCTGATGTTTGACTGCACCCTCAAGCCCATTCCTCTGCTTTGGAATGGAAGCAGGCAGCTCTGCTCCACAGGATGTCTTGTTTAGTGCTTTTATCCAGCAAAGTGTGCAGAGTCACAGAATCATGAAGGTTGGAAGAGATCTCTAAGCTCCTCAAGTCCAAGCATCCCTAGCACTGCCATGCCACTAACCATGGCTCTAAGGAGAGCAGCTCAATGTTTCTTAACCCTTGCAGGGATGGTGACTCCAGCAGCTCCCTGGGCAGCTTGGGACAAGCCTTAACAACCCTTTCAGGAAAGAAATTCCTCCTTATATCTAATCTAAACCTCCCCTGCAGCAACTTGAGGCCATTTCCTCTCATCACAAGGTTCCATTTCTTCTACATCAGCCACTTCCAAGGAATTTCCTTACCAGGTGGCAGGCACAGTGCTGAGTCCTGCATCCAGCACATCTGCTTGGTTCCAGCTCATCTCAGAGCTCTTGGTCTCAGGCTTACACTGGAGCTCTGTTGCTTTAACTTTGGACTGTGTCATCTAAAATGGGAATGACTTCCATGTTTACTAAAGATGTGTGTAAATTCCTTATTCCTCTCCCTTGGTTTTTAATGTGTTCTCCTCTTCCCCAGCCCAATGTAATACACACAGTGGAAAGGCCAAGGTCAGGAATAGATGGATTCTGTAAGCTACTAGACTGGAAATGTCCAACAAGTGCCATCAGCATCCCTGAAGGCAGCTCCAGCAGCTTTGCCATCTCCCATGTTTGTGTAGGAGAGGAGTTAAACATCACTTGCCAGATCTCTGAGTAATCTGCAGCAAAGGGGCAGATCACTCATGCAAATAGTAGCTTTTCACTGCTCAGAGACATTCATCTTGAATAAAAATGTGCTATGGGATTTGTCAGAAGGGTGGCAGCCCCTGGGTAAGCACAGCTATTGATTACACCTCTCCAGCAGCAATTATAAGATAGATATGCCATGTCAGGGGGGTTCTTAATGAAACTATCTCCCCCTGCTCAGCATTCTGCTGATTGTCTGAGATCTAGAACTGGAGGGAACTTAAAGAACATGCTGCAGGAGGAGTTGGTAATGGATTACAGGAGATAATGATATTTCACACAGCATCATCCATCCTGAGAGATCCCAAACTGCTTGGGAAATATCTACACAGGCACACATCTCCTAGAAGAGTGGCAGAACAGAGCCTTGCTGATGATCCCTCTGTACCTTCCACTTCCACACAGGATCCAGGAGCCAACAGGCTTTTGCTGGAGAGTTTTGAGTGCCAGGCTTGATTCTCCTTCCTATTTCTATTGATCTCTCTCTCTAGCCAACTTCTCAAAGCCAAATGGATGATGCATTATGGAAGACAGTTGCATTTTACACAACATTAGGATTCCTGGACATCTTTGTCCACCCCACAACAACTCCAACAACGGGAATGGATGCTCCCCTGAGGCAAACAGTCCAGAGAAGCTCCTGAGGAGGGGGAAGCAGCTTATGGGGTGACCCTCAGAGCTCTGGCCTGAGAGCCCCAGGTGTGACAGGCTCAGCAGGCTCTGTGCCCAGGGAATATGCTCCCATTTACTACTTCTTTCTGCCATGAGCCCTCAGGAGCCCTTTGGGAAGCCCAGAGGTGGCATTCAGCCATTCTGTGCCACCTGGAGACACAAAACCCTTCCAGTTTGTTTCAGATTCCACTGCAAGAGGTTTTTATACAAAGAATAAAATGAGTTTAAATATTTATAGATGAGGAAATAATTACTGCAAAGATTAAGAGGGGAAAAAAGGGGGGAAATAGTTAAACAAATAAAATGACTATAAACAAACACATTTCTCACAGAAATAAAAAGGATTATGGCAAAGCTTGCCTGTGAAAATTGATAACAAGCCTTATTCTTTATTTTCTCCCCATCCATTAAGAGCTAGCCATGTGTAGAAATTAATAGAGGCTGTAATAGTTCAACCTGTGTTTTTAATCAGTCACTCCAATGAATGCAAAGCAGCTGGAATGGGCCATGCTTGCCTCCATCACACCCAGGAGAAGATGGAGTGGAAGCTTCTGAGCTTGGAAACACAAATGTATGATAGCCACAGGCCAAGTCCTATGTTCTCTGCTTTGACCTAACAAAACAAGGGCAGGGAGCACAGGGTCACAACCTGGCTGGAGCATCTCCTGTGCCACTCGAGGACTAGCCAGGCAGCCCAGGGCTTGTAGCCCTGCTCAGCACTAGCCAGGCAGCCCAGGGCTTGTACAGCATGCTCAGCACTAGCCATGCAGCCCAGGGCTTGTAGCCCACGCTCAGCACTAGCCAGGCAGCCCAGGGCTTGTAGCCCATGCTCAGCACTAGCCAGGCATCCAGGGCTTGTAGCCATGCTCAGCACTAGCCAGGCAGCCCAGGGCTTGTAGCACATGCTCAGCACTAGCCAGGCAGCCCAGGGCTTGTAGCCATGCTCAGCACTAGCCAGGCAGCCCAGGGCTTGTAGCCCACGCTCAGCACTAGCCAGGCAGCCCAGGGCTTGTAGCCCATGCTCAGCACTAGCCAGGCAGCCCAGGGCTTGTAGCCCATGCTCAGCACTAGCCAGGCAGCCCAGCAGGTCTCCAGCAGCACCCAGGGAGAAGCAGGAGCATATGCAGCACGAGGACAAACAACGTCTCCCTCTCGCCGAGAGAAGTCTGGCAGGAGCTCACATCAAGGCGTGAAGGAAGTTGCTGCCAGGCTGGAAGATGAGAGAAGACAGCTGGCCTCTGAGCACCAAGCACAATCTTTCACACGAGCAGCAAGGCCAACAAAGCCTTTCCTCCCTCCCCCTGGCAGCCCTTCTGCTCCTTCCCTTCCCCTCTGTTGGGAAGCAGCAGCCTAACGAAGGTTTATACAAACTGCTCCTGACATTTGGAGACCAATTAAGCATCTGTGCATCCACCTATGCAAAAGAGGAGCCTAGGAAGCTGTGTAACAAGGCATCCTCTTCAGAAGGGGCAATCCTAGGACATCCTCCAGTGAAGCAAGTCCTGATTAGGACCTGCTTGGTGGTTACAAAGCCTCCACTGCTGCAAACATCAGCATCTCTCAGCGAGCTGAGCCTCATCTCCTCTGCTCAAAGTGGTTAGGAAAAGATGTTGCCTATTAGCCTGGGACACAGGATCCCTGTGTAAGATAGAAAACTTAATGATGGTTATTGTTATCACACCTAGGAGGGCAATGCAAACATGGCACCAGGCAGCTGCAGGGGTTCTTCAGAGGAGTTTATTGTCTTTGGACTAAGGGAGAGGGAAGTTGCTTTTTTTCCTTCATTTCTAAACTCTTCAGCTATCAGAAACTCAGAAATTTCCATCCCGCTTCCAATGTTAATGGCTTTGCTTTCTGTTTTGCAGAAATTGCCATGTTTATACACTAAAATGGTAAGCACTGAGTGATGATAGATGGAGATGTGCACTGTGGAAAAATGAAGCGAGATGGAGAGGCTGGGTTAGAAAAACACAAGTCTGAGGGAAAAAAATGAAGTCTCCGGTGAAAAACAAAATTATACATGCCACAATATTTCCTGTTGTTTCTATCTGAAACCCCAGACAGGCTGCCTGGATATAAAGGGTTCATCATTCACTGGAGATTGTGTTGAAAGGAGAACTTTCTCAGTGAAGACAGGTATGGTTTGCACCACAGAGTTGCTCTTTAGAATAGAGCTTAATAATTAATGTTCTCTAAATTGATATAAATAGATCCCCCTTAATCTAATGCCACTTCTTTCAGTGTTCTTCACAGAGGAGTAACTGCTCTTCTCCTGCTTCAAATCAAGTACAGGTTTTCTTCCCTATCGGATTGGGCTTTATTTTCTACATCTGTTTGTGTTAACTCCTGCAAAGGAAACAGAAGCAGTTTGTTTTGCTCCATGTCCCAGCTCCCAGCAGTGCTCCAGGTCCTGGGTCTGAACCTCCCCTGGTGCAACCTGAAGCCATTTCCTCTCCTTCTATCACTTGTCCCACTAGGGAACAACCTTCACCTAGCTCCAAGCTCCTTGCAGGGAGCTGCAGAGATGGAGAAGGTCTCCCCTGAGCCTCCTCTTCTCCAGCCTAACCAAGCCCAGTGCCCTCAGCTGCTCCTCAGCACACTTGTGCTCTAGAGCCTTCCCCAGCTCCTTTCCCCTTCTCTGGACACACTCCAGCACCTCCATGTCCTTCTGGGAGTGAGGAGCCCAAAGCTGAAGCCAGGATTCGATGTGCAGCCTCACCAGAGCCAAGTCCAAGGAACAATCACCTCCCTAGTCCTGCTGGCCAAGGCTGGGTTGCAAAGCACCATGCTAAAGGCTGTGATGCTGTGACTGCTTTGGGTCAGGTTGGCTCAAGAGACCCTGAGATAAACCTCTCAGTTAATCCCACAACTGCAGGCTCCAGCCAGCAACAAGCAAGTCTCCCGTGCTGGGATAAATCCATGGGCAAGAAGCCAGAGGAGCTGTGATAGCATGGGCTGAGGGAGAGGCTGCTCTGCTGCTTCCACCCCGAGAGCAAGGCAGCAGCAGAAGGTTGGCTCCGCGGCCAGGGAGGCTGCAGCAGCTCAAGCAAGTGCAAGGTCTGCAGGGCTTTGTGATGGATTACCTTGCATGTTTGAGCATAATGCACATTAAGGCTGGAGACACTGATGCTGTGAGGGGTGTGAAATTCCATCTAATGGGGGTTGTTTGCCTGACACCAACATGTTCCACACGAGGCGGAACAAAGGCGAGAAAATCACAGCTGAGTTTTTGAGTGATGCTGGAGAAATTGTTTGCTCTTCCTCCTTCCCCTCCCTGCTCCACACCCAACTTTAAACATGCTACTTTTCTTTCCACCAGCCCCATACCTCTCCTCCCCCCTTGGTAATGGCTTAGTAAATAATTCAGAGCAAAAAAAAATACCCAACCAAGGAGCAGAAGTGAGTGTAATAAAAATGATGTCTCTATCTGCTGGTGAGGCACATCGTGCCACTTAAGGAAGACAGATGGGAGGAGATGCTGTACTTTGCTTAGTAAACTGCACTGAGAGAGACTGAATAAGCCTGAAATTAGAGCAGAGGGTGAGATGGGGGTGGATGTGCTGGTACAGTGTTGCCTGACAAAGATGCTGGCAAAAGTAATTTACTCTGAAATGACAGTTTGGNCTTAGACTCATTAGCAGCCCAGCCTCAGTCTTTCATCATTAATAACAATAAAGAAGCCAGCAGAACCAGTGACTCACAGGAACACTGGAGGCTCCAGGTCCCCATTTTTAGTTAACACATAATCACTGACAGTGCAGGGGGATCCCAGGATGAGGAATGGGGCAGGCAGGATGTGGGCTGCTGCCTAGGAAGCTGTGCAAGGCACGAAGAGCCTCTTTGGGGAGCAGCTGATTTATGCCTGGCCCAGGCAAAGGCAATTACAGCTGCAGCATTGCTCCATCCTCTGTATCCCCTGCACTCAGAGAGCAGGGCTGCCTGAGGCTCCAGAGCTCAGGTGACTTCCACTCCCTTTTCTGAGTGTTCCTCCTAATGTGAAATACATTCCCTGCCTACAGGAAACAAGGAGGAGCAGAGATAAGGGCAAATAGCTGAGGTGACCTGTGCACCATGCTCAGAGGCTCAAGGGATGGCAACGTGGCTGGGAGCAGACAGAGCTCTGTGATCTAACCCAAGCTTAAGTAAATGGCCTTTCTGCCCCAGTCCCAGCATCTCAGAAGGACACTGTGATATGTTTATCATGAAGCTCTCCTGCCCCTTTCCTCTACATAATTGCCCTAATTCTGCAGTGCTAAAGTATCTCCATCCTTCAGCTGCAGAAAGAGCTGATGGTCCCAACAGTCAAGGATCACCCAGAACTGAAAGCACAGGTTCAGTTAAGCCTTGGACGCAGAGTGCTAAGTGATTCTGACAATCTAAACACTTCTTTTGGTGCCAGAATGGAAGCTGAGCTATTCAGAAGAGCTTCTCTTTGAATTTTGAGTGCTGAAAAACTTGGCTTTCAGTATAGAGGCCTTCAGCATCTTGCTTCCATTGGAAACCAAGGAAAGCAAACCACCCCCAGAAAGTCTCACACTGCTTTAAGGTTGAGGCATCACCTATAAATATTGATTGTGTGCTGCAAGGTGCTGACCACACACACCTCTCACTGCTGCCCTTTGGACAGCCTCAGGGGAATGACACTTGATAAATGCACAATAGAGTTATTCTAGCAACAACAAGTGCCAAGTGCTGTTATTGTGATGTCCCTTCAAACTCAAGAGCAGATTTGTTCTGAAAGCACACGTAGAGCAGAAGCTGCAAGGTAGAGGTTTAATACATTAATTATGCCTCCGTGTGAGAGCTCTGACAGATTATGGGCAGGCTAATTAAAAGCATTCCATTAAAAGACATGGTACTTGCAAAACTCAGAGTGGACATGGAAAAGCTGGCTCTGAGAAGGTTGGAAATTACCTCAGTGAAGGCAAAGCAAAGCCAGAAGGCAATCAAGGCCAGTGTGTGCATGCTGCCCCAGCAGAGCCCCAGCATCTCCTGGGCCATGGGGCTGAGTGGCACAGCTCCCACGTGTCAGCAGCACATTGAGTGCTCACCCTCAGACTTTGGGAAGGAGACGGTGTCCACCCCCAGACAGAAGTTGTCTTGTCATCTGCTTTGCTTCCATCTCAGAATGGGGAGGGATTGAGGTCAGGGAAAGCTGATTCCTGCCACAGCAAGCACTAGCCCTGGGGAAATGGGATGTGTCCCCACGGAACATAACGGAGAGCAACAGCCTGGCCCTTAGTGCTCTGATGTTTCTCCTACTGGGAGAAAGGCTCTGTTAACCCTGGAAAACTGCCCCACTGAAGAGCCTAAACTCAGAACTGGGGAAAGCTTCCCCTTTTTAGAGCAAAGCTCCTGGTTTTCCTTCCTTTGTTCTGCACGAGCATGCACAACAGTTGGGTTGTAAAGACTAAGTATCAAATGATGTCTTAGCATGAAAAACTTGGCTTTCAGACTCTTCCTATAGGATCAGCTGCATCTTTTCCACTGAGTTATGGTTTGTATTTACATAAATTTCCATATGAAACTGGTTAATATTTGCTGGCTCCCCTTTCTCCCAGCCCTTATTAGACAAGGTTCTGTGCTGGCCTTTGGGACTCGGTGTCAGCAAAGCAGAACTCGTGGCTCTGATCACACAGGAACACAGCAAACTCATTTATTCCCTGACATACAGCCTGGGTGTCAAATCATCCACCCTGAGCCATGCTAGCTGAAACCATGCAAATGACAGAAAGTGTTCTGGTTGGGAGCAGCAGGGAAGTTCCCAATTTGCTGTCATTTACACATGAAATGAGCTCAGGCTTCCTCCATGGAAGCTCTGTGCTGGGAACACAGTGCTCTGGGCTCAGGCTCTTTGTAGAATCACCAAGAGCAGGAAGGGGCAAGGAGAGTTTTACCTATTGAGAACAGTTCATGGCTGGGTTTCATCTACAGCATCATTCCCTGCTGCTATCACTGGGGCTTGGTCTCTTCTCCAGGGTTAACAGTGATAGGATGAGAGGAAATGGATTCTAGTTGCACCAGGGGAGGTTTAGATAAGATACAAGGAGAAATTTCTTTACTGCAAGGGTTGTTCAGTCTTGGCCCAGGCTGCCCAGGGAGGTGCTGGAGTCACCATCCCTGGAGAGGTTTCAGAAACATTGAGATGCTCTCCTTAGGGCCATGGCTTAGTGGCATGGGAGTGCTAGAGGACTTGAGGAGCTTAGAGGTCTCTTCCAACCTTCCTGATTCTGTTGTTTTATCAATGAGTCAGGCAGATCTCAGCATTCAGAGGTAAGGCAGCATCCTCCAGCAGGAGATGCAGCATCTCTCTTAAGCTGCTGAGACCACTCCTCCTCACTCCACAGAGCTGACAGGTAGAAATGTTGCAATAACCATTTAAGTTGCTCCTTTTTTTTTTGTATGGGTTTTTTTTTTCTGCCTGGGATTATTTTTGACGGATAAAAGTGCCCTCTTCCCAACCCAGGCCCTTTGGGAGAGATGAGAGCCTCTTGTCATTTCTACTGCTAGACAGTTTTTGCTGCTTGTTCACCCCTGCCTCCCAGTTTGCTGTTTCACCTTACTTGCATGGGAATAAGGGAGAGCTGAAGATAAGCAAAAGAGGCCAAAGCTCTTACAAGGGAGAGGTGATGAGATCACCTACCATCTGGAGCCTGTGGTGTTCCAAAGAGGAAACTCAACAACTAATTAAAACTACTCCCTGTCATCAAAGCTAAACTGCCAGTGGGACTGAGAATAAATTGGAGATCATTAGAGCTTCATTTCTCTGCAGCATCTTCCAGTCATTTTAATGCTGTGCCCCAAACAGTTTGTGGCAGGAGAAAGCCAGGGCAATAGGAAGAGGCTGCAGCAAGGCATGGAGCTCTGAGAGCTGGGAGCAGGAGCTCTCCTCTCTCAAGATTGTTTTATTGACTTCCATCTGCTGCCTTTGGACAGGTGCAAAGCTCCCACTCACACATTCTCCTCTCCTGACAGCAAGGAAATACCATGAACTTGGCAGTGCTGGGCAGCAGATGTCCAGATCCCAGCAAAGCCATCAGAAATTCCTCCTCAGTTTTTGGCTCCCTCTGCCTCTCCTGCCCCTGCTCACACATCCCAGGAGCCCGTGTCCAGCCTCTGCTCTTTGGCTCTGAGCTCACCCCACGTGCAGAGGAGCAATCACACGTGGGAAATGCCAAGCTGCCTGCAAGCTCATCCTTATCCCAGACAGAACAGGACAATGTGTCAAGTTTCAGCTGAGTGACAAAATCTCTCCAAGACATCACTTCCAGGCAGCAAAGACTAGTGACCTTCAAGGCTACTAAAGAGACTTAGGGTTTTTATTCTGGCTTAGACCAAAAGGTATCAGGGCAATAATTACTCTCCAGGCTTGGCTCTCGCTGCCTGACTGCCTGCTAAGGTCAGGAGGCTCATTGTCAACAACCCAGCTAATGGCAATCACACAAGAGGCAATCTCTCTTCCAGGGCCCATCAGTCCATTAATGAGCCCACAAGCTCAAGAACAGCCATTTCCAAGATTTATAGACATTTCTTTGCCTGTTTGGGGGTTATCAGCTCTGGAGAATGATTTCATTTTGTCAGAGTGCCTGGGATCGAGATGGGCATCTTCTCTGCAGAAGGTGTTTGCTTTCCCTAAATGGATTTTCTAGGGAATTACAATAACAAATTAAAATGAGCCTGTGTTTTTTTTCACTGATAACTCCAGCAAGTGGACCCTAATGATGTGGTCTCGAGCTCTCTCTGCCATTTGATTGACCAAGGCTTGTCTGGAAGGAGCTGCAGAGCTATTTTTGCACCAGAGGTCTCTGGGTTGCAATCAACGACTTCATTTTTCCAGTCACTTAGCATCTGCTGTGTTGATTTCCTATTGATTTTTATCTGTGTGTAGCCTTTCAAAGCTGTGGCAGTCAAGCCCAAATACTAGGCTTTCCAATGCTTAAAGAGGAGTTAAGGCTAAGAGCAACTTTGGGCCAAGTGTGAGGACTGTGGAGAACTGGTGCAAAGGTGCCTAGCCTCACCTCAAAGAGCTCTGCCCAAGAAAAGGATGACAGAAGATGGAGCTGCTGCTTTCTGAGGTCATCTGCTGCTCTGCAGGCAGCCTCAGCAGCTCAGGAAGGTTCTCATTCATTTCTCTGCCTTCCTCAAAGATCTTCTTTCAGTGCAGGGCAAACCAGCAGGGACACTGGCTTCCCAATACTGAGCAGCTCATTCCAGGAGAGCTCCTGGTTTTGCTGGGCTTGCTTTCATTTCCCTGCTCCTTAGCCAGCACTTCTTAATGCTCCAGGTGAGACACAGGCAGTTGATCAGAGGGATGAGCATGTGTGACAGAAACTCTCTTGTCCTCCTGGTGGAAATGGCCATAACCTCATCAAAGCTCTTCAGGAGAGATGATGAAAACGTGCTAATAGGAATTAAGCATTTAAATTGATGACTCAGTCAGGATTATTCAAAGGGATGGACTGAAGTTTGTTTTTCTCAGCTGCCTGAGCCCCTCTGAGGGCTGCACAGGACCAGAACAAACACTAGAGATGAGAGAAGTGGAATCTCTGCCTGACATTGCCTTTTCACCTCTGGAAAGATTGGTTTTATCTATGCAGAAATGAAAAGGGCTTTCACTCCAGGGACTTTGTGTGTTTTAAGACCTTTTCTTCTCTTGATTGCAATGCCATTTGAAAACAGATCCATGCACTTTGATTTTTCTCTCCTTCCATGAGTCCTGCCCTTGCACTGAGAGAGCAGCTCCTGGCCCAGGAGCACTGAGGCAAGCCAGGGACTGGGAGCTGGATCCTGCCAGAAGGCTGGGAGCTTCTTCTCAATATAGATCCCATTTCTTCAGGAATTGATGCCATTTGGGGACCATATTAAGCTGGCTACCACGCCTCTGTGATTTATGTTCAGGCATCATCTTGAACATTGAATAAAGAAGTGTTTTATTTTCACAGGAAAGCGAGAGATTCATAAAACATTCCATGGTGGCATTTTCTGCAGGATATAAAGGGCTCTTTGCTCTGATTCAGGATCTATTTGCATAACTTCCCCTTCACTCACTACAGGTAAATATTGGTGCATTTATCACTTGTGAGGTTTCCAGTCAGGCTTCATATAAACACAAAAGAGAAGGAGATGCTCTCTCAAGCAGATGCATCAAACTGCTCACAAAACGAAGCCCCTGGCCAGCTCTGGGCACAAACATCTCTCTTTGGAAGGAACTCACCCTAGGATTATTCTCCACAGAAGCCCTAAGGAAGGTCCCAAAGCAGAGCTCATGTATGGCTGAGATGATGCAAGGACTGAGAACACTCATGGAAATCAAGAGCAAGCAAAGGAGTGCTTGGATGTTTAGTCACTCACAGCAAAGCCCCTGCCCTGGAAGCTAGCCTGTTGCTCTCCCAGTTTATTGCTCTGTAATGCTGAGACATGTCATCTGGCTCAGAATTCCTGGCTACTTCCTCAGCTAATGGGAAGTGAGGTGACTTTGCAGCAGATGCTGCCTTGGGGATCACCTCTTGTTTCTGGAGCTGCTGTTCAGCAGCTCTACACGATGTAAATGCTCAGTCCATTAAAACACAGATCTATATTACACAATAGAAGCTCTCAGCCTTTCACAAGTGAGAACATGACAGAATAAAACCTGTTTCTTCTTCCCCTGTCCACTCTCATTTCAACCCCAAACAGTGACTGAGGAAGCAAATGAATAAATGAGGAGGAGAAGCACTAGTGTTTGTCACAGCACATCAAGCACTTCCCCTTGTCTCCTCCTCCATTTTCCCTTCTGTTGTCCTAATAAATAAAATGATGCTTTGGGGATTGAGATTTGCAAACAAACCATGTCTGTGTTTGGCTCTCTCTCCTATGGCAGTGCAGGAGGAAGGTTCTGCTCCCCAATAACCAAGTGTACACAGAAAATGCATACAAATGCTTGCAGCTGTCGCTAGCACAACTCAGGAGTGAGTGCAGATGGCAGGGAATCATAGCCACAAACAGCTAATAGAATTTTAATGGCTTCAGAAAGAAAGACACTGTATTTCCTTCTGATGGGAAGGGGATTTAGAGCGTGCCAGTGCGAGCGAGGAGTCACTTTGGACCCTGCATTTCCAGCCCTTCACAAGTGGGCAAGTGCCACTTGTTTTGTTGTGTTTGTGGGGAGTTTCAATAGCAATCAGCATTTGTGAACCATTCCAGGCTGCATCTGCCTAAAGGATGATGTTGGCATTATGCAAATGGCATGTATGATGAATGAAATGCATCAAATGTCTGGAGGACACCCAGATGTGAAGCCTACCAGGATGCCAGCAAACATGGAAAGAGGTGAAGAGCATGATTTCTTCTGGAGTTAATTGACTTTCATGTTCCAGCATCACCTTCTAAATACTTCCAATCTAGAAGCAAGCTACAGTCACAGTTCCCATGTTGTAGTTGTCTTTTGCAATCATCATTCTCACTTTCCTTTGCCCAGCACACTCCAGGAAACAACACAGCCTTTCCCATGGCTAAATGAGACCATTTCCCCAGACACATGGTGTTCAGCTGTGGATGCTCACGGGTGAAATGCTACACTTGGAGCTCTGCTTTCTTTACATGTTTTGTTCTCTGGCCAACAAAGCAGGCAGCAAGGCCACACCACAGCTCCCTGTACCAGGCACTCATGTATGAGCATCCAGGATGGAGGAATTCCAGTCCCAAGGATGGGAAGGCAGATGGAGCCTTGCAGGGTGGCACAGCACTGCCAGGGCTTCTCCTTGCACATTTGGGAATAGAGATGGAAAAGATCCCTATGTGCTGAAGAGGAGGCTGAGGCTGCAGCTGATGTCAAACCCTGCCTTGGAATGCTCACTAAAGTCATGCACATGCTGGGAATGGGAGCAATCCTGCTTGGAGCAAGAGCTAAAAGATTTGGGGTCGAACCCTTAAAAGTATTTGAGCAGCTGACAAACCAAATCATAGAATATTTTAGGTTGAGAGCTCATCTAGCCCAAGCCTTGCTGCGATGAGAAAGGACATCTCCAAGCAGATGAGCTTGCTCAGAGCTCCATCCAACCTGACCTTGAAAATCCCAAGGGATGTGGAATCCACCACTTCTTTGGGCAAGCTAATGTGTGATTCAGTCTTTGGAGGATGCTTCAGTGGAGGGCTGCAAGCATGCCTGTCCACTGCTGGGCTCAGGCAGCAAAGCCCTGTCCCCTCTGGAGCTGAGGCTCCCTGGGTCATAGATGTGCTAGCCAAAGTTATTCATTTCCCAGCTGAGGCTTCCAATAAAACTGAGTAAGCTCCTAATGAAGTTAGAAATGTAAATCTCAGCTGACTCCAATGGTGCTGATCTTATTGAGATGGCAAATCAGGAACTGTCTGGAAGTGACAGATTAAAAGTGATGAAAATAACTTTTTACTATTGAGCACATCATCTGCTGTTGTAAAAATGGGATTTGTGGAAGCCACTGAAAATGATGACTCCTGAACCTGTTCAGAGTGACAGATAGCTTCTAACTGCACCTAACTAGCCCACGAGCTGAAATTCATCATCATGTTTGGAAATGTCCCTAGTAAAGGCACAACTCACACATAAATACTCATTTTTTGTCTGACAGGGAAAGTATTCTGCCTTAAATTGCAGTATATATCCTCACAGTGCCTGCTCAGTTTAACTGGAGGAGGGTGATGGGTTCCTGCCTGTACCTCCCAGGAGCTGAGGGAAGCTGCTTCCCACCCAGCACTTGGTTAGCCTGAGACTCCTGAGGAGCTCAGCAGGACTCTGCAATCCATAGGGAAGAGGGAAGTCAGGAATATCATTTTTCATTGCCCCAGACACTATCAGACAAAGTGATTAAAACTCCATCAGTCATTTGCTGGTATAGGAACACTGCCCATGGAGTGGATTGCTGCTGGAGGATCAATAGCTCCTGCTTGAGAACAAACCCTAACTTGCCTGGCAGCTCCTCTAGCAGCAAGAGACTGTTCTGCAATGGCTGCACTCAATTCCATTGATATCCACTCTGTAATGTTATGGATTCCCAAAGAGTTGATGCAAATTCAAGTTACAGCTGTCATTAAAACACTCTGCTCAAGCCTCTCTGGGAGTCAGAGCAATCCTGGCTCTGTGTGTGTGAAGTGAGGGCAGAGCTCCACATCCAATTGGAGCTCCTAACAGCTTATGTCCCAATCTTTGCTCTGCATAAACACCAAGCCAGCAGCTGGGCATGGAGAGAGTGGATTAGAGGCATCAGGAAAGGGATGGGGTGGGAAGCTCAGGGTAGGGTGGCTGCCAATGTCACAGCTGGCAGAGGGACCAAATACCTAGTGCATCCTCCTGGCCTGGGCACTGGGGAGGCCACAGCTCCAATCCTGGCTTCAGTTTCGGGCTCCTCACTCCCAGAAGGACATGGAGGTGCTGGAATGTGTCCAGAAAGGGCAAGGAAGCTCAGGAAGGGTCTAGAGTACAAGTGTGCTGAGGAGCAGCTGAGGAACTGGGGTTGGTTAGGCTGGAGAAGAGGATGCTCAGGGGAGACCTTCTCCCTCTCTGCAGCTCCCTGCAAGGAGCTTGGAGTGAGGTGAGAGTTGGGACAAGTAACAGGACAAGAGGAAACAGCCTCAAGTTGCACCAGGAGAGGTTCAAGTTGGATATCTGGAACAATTTCTTCCCTGCCAGAGTGGTGAATCCCTGGCCCAGGCTGCCCAGGGCAGTGCTGGAGTCACCATCCCTGCAGAGCTCCAAAACTGCACAGACATGGCACTTGGGGACATGGTTTAGAGGCATGGGGCTGCTTGGCTACTCTGACTCAGTTTGCTCAGCAGCAAGGTAGGGATAAATACACTGGGGAGATTCCCTGCTTGATGTGTGCTAAGTGCCCAAGGATATGGAATATGCTAAGTGGAAAGCTCAGTTCTTAGCTGATCCCTCCCCAGCCAAGCAGGGTTGCTCCCCACAGCCCCTTCCTCAGCTCTGGGCTCCATCTGCTCCTGCATGCTCTGCTGGAGCCTGGCCTCTCCTCCTGGGAGAGCAGGATGCAGCCCAACAAACATCCCTTCTCCACAAAGCATCTCTGATCCTAAACCTCAATATTCCTGACTTCAGTCCAGCCCAGATTGCCTCACCTTTAGCATTTTATGTGTCATTAATAACAGACAGCAGGATCTCTAGTGCTAATAACATAAGAGGACAAGAGATTCTTCTTCCTTTGACATGGGACTTCCTCAGTCTTTGCTGATTTCATGTGTGTGAGGCTGAATTTATCCTGCACTGGACCCAGGCTCTGCCTTGAATGCATCTCCTTCCCTCTCCTCCTCCAAGGGCATGAATCTCCCCTCTCCCTGATGCTGCACAGATATTAAACACATTATTCTGCTTTGATTGAATACTAGGGAAATTAAATCTCTGCAATGACTTACTCCCTTCTGCCACAGCTCAACAGGGAATATGCACTCAGGAAAAGAGAGAGGGGAAAAAAGGAGAGGATCAAGCAGGGAGCTAGAGAGTGACCATTTTCACCTCCAGTAGACAGGAGAAATGTTAGCTTCAGTGGTGCAAATTCCAACATCTGCTCCATCACTGCCTCACAGACATGTTGACAGGTGTAGTCTCCTCCTCAGCATTGCTTGGGAGCTGACAGATGGACTGGCAGCAGTAAATAAAGGGTAAATCCCCCTGGCAATGGCAAGAGGCTCCTGAACTTTTCCTTTGTTTCCCTTCACTTCACAGCTCTAGACTCTGTGCTCCCTGTCTTAACAGCACTTAGCAAGGAATCTCCTTCTCTCTAATCCTTTCTTTTATCACCCTGGAGAAGATGAAAGCTAAGTGATGTTCATCTGCCAAGCCTTTCTGATCCTTAGGAGTGCAATAGGAATTACCACCCCTTGACTGGAAATTCATTGGAAAAAGAAGGGAAGCTGGAGTGGGATTTCAACAGCTGAGCATCATTGCTTGTCCCACACTGAAGGACAGGTCTAGAACTCAGCACACAAGCAGAGCTGCTGAAGAAGGCCATGGAGCAGCCCTCTCCAGAGCCAGGGCATCCCTTGGTGCTGTCTAGACTGTGTGCACCAAGCTCCCAGCACTGCTCCCTTTGCTCTGCTCTAGCACACAGCCAGGGCTGAGGGCATCCTGACAGCCACAATCTCACACCATCTTTGTGTATCCCTGTTTAAAAGCTTTGTGTAATTGTCAATAATTAATGCTCCATAATGAGTGACTCGATGGGAGGCTCATTAATTGCACACCCTGACAACAGCTCCAGCAGACACCCTGCTCAGGGCTTTGTTATTATTTCATGGTCTTGGGACAGGAGGGATTAGTGCAGGCACATGCAGGGAGCTTCATCTAAAGGAGCTCATTCATTGCCCCCCACTGCAGTTTATCTTCATCATAAACTTGGGACTTGATAGACAACCTTTGTTAAGCAGGAATGGCCAAGCCAACCTCAGATGCTCAGGGGATTAGAGCTTTAATTATTTGGAAGTTTGGTTGCTGCAAAGGTTTAGTGTTCACAAGGATAAAGAAACTCTGATACTTTTCCTGCACCTGTCAGGGGGACAAAAAATTCTGACTGGAAGAAAAGATCCAAAGGCCCTGAAGGCAGCAGTGAGAATCTCACTCGCTCCTCTGTACTCTCACTGGGGTCTGAATGCAAGGAATCAAATAGCAGGAGGCAAATCCTGGGGGTTTTGTTCCACTCTTATTCATGCAAAACTGCTGCTGCTGTCAGCTGGAGCTGCAGGGGAAGAAGGGCAGAGCTGTGTGTGAGGGAACTGATCTAACAGGGCTGGACCCAGAGCCTGCTGCCTGCCCCTCTCTCCCCACACCTAGGGCACCAGAAACATCCCAAGCCTTTGCTCCTGACAATACAGGAAAGTTTGAGGCTTCCTAGCCAAGGTGACATTTTTCTTGGATTCTGTAATTCCTCTTTCAGCTGCTGTTGGTATTTACAATATTTGGAGTGTTACAAGGAGAAAGAAAGAGAATCCTGGACATGCTTGGAGCAGAATGAGGTTACCCCCTGGGAAAGAACAACATGCAAAAGCCACTTTGCTCTTCTTATTCTTCTGATGAAAGGGAGCTAAGCCAAGACACAAAGGCATTTGCAGCTTTCCTCTTGGATCCATCAGCAGCCTTCCTGTGTGATAAATCACACTCTGCTGCCTTTTTGTAACATGATTTGTACAATCTCTCTTAGCTTAAACTATTCCATGCTCCTGAAGGGGATGATAAGCTAGCTCCTAGGAGCAAGCCAGTCCAGAGACACTTTCTGGGTGATGCAGAGTGTTCTGCAGCAAGCAAGATCAATCCCTCAGGTGCTTTGGCAGAGGGGCAGAGGCAGCTGAGACCCTGCAGCCTCTGCCTCTGTCCCTGCCACTCATGGGCTGGCACTGGGGACCCAAACCAGCTGGAGAAGGGAAGCACAGAGCTGGCACAGGAGTGTCCTGTACACCAGGCAGGTGAGGGCACTAGAGGTGTTTCAGGGGAGGAAAAGTCAGTCCTCAAAATCAAGCATCAAAAATCAAGGCCTAAGAGCAGTTGAGTGCCCAAGGCTCTGCAGAGATGGCCATGGCCACACAGCAGAGCTCCTGCAGCATGCCCTGTCCCAAAGCAGGAGTGGCAGATGATCCCATCACATGCTGAGGAGTTTCTTTGCTCGGGCAGAGCCATGCCCTGGGCTTCAGGCCTCAGCTCCTGTGTGAGCCAAGCCCCAGCCCTGAGCCACAGCCTCCTCACAGCTCTTTGCATGAACACAGAGGCACTGTTAGCTTTCCTATGTGCTCACACGTCAAACCCAAACTGATCAGGTATAAAACACTCTGATGTAACTCAGGCAAATACTCAGAGCTGCTTACAACACACAGAAATGACAGAGCCAGGGAAAATCTCTACTACAGCTCAACTTCAAAGACTTTCTCTCTCTTAGTTGCTAGCTGCTTGCCAAGACCTGGTGAGTGCACAGAGCTGGGTTTTCTCTGCAAGAGCTGCTGATAGTTATTAGTGCTTACAACTCTTTGGGGAGACAGAGCCTCTGCAGTCCTTAGGCTCCTCAGGCTGCTCCTCAGGCTCAGGAGCAGCTCCCCAGAGCCAAAGTGTTGGAACACCAAACTTCAGACCAGAACTGCTAGAATACTTGGCTGTAACAAATATTAATTTGGGGAGTGGGGAGGGGAGTTAATGAATTTCACACTCCTGAAGTGCTGTCAGATTTGGGTGCCATCTGCTTATGCTTCAGACAGTTTCCAAGGCAGCTTCCCCTGGGCTGCCTCAAGCCTCTCCTGGTGAGAGACCATGGAGAAGGGAGAGGGAGAACCTCCATGGGGAGCCTGGATCCACCAGCACAGTCTGACACTGGAGAGATGTGCAGTCAGTGTATCAATAGCTACAGCCTTCAACTCCTTTGTCAAAGGAAAGAGTGAAATGAAATAAGGAGAAGGAGAAAATGGTACATCCTGTGGTGGAACAGATTCACACTCTCCTGAAGACAACTCTGCATTTGTTCTCTGCTGTGTTCATTTCCTCTGTATTAATCCCAAAGCATAACAAATTCAGAGAGGAATTGCTTCACCCACCAGAGAGAAAGCAAGAGAACAAGCACAATCCTGGCACCAGCAGAAGGCAGAAAGAAACAAGCACATAAGGCAAGCTACTGCACAGTTGGGAAGGAGGTGGGAGGGAATTGCTCTTACTAGAGACTCCCCAGGACAGCAGAACTGGCTTCCAAAGTGGCCAGGAGTTTTGTATATTCACAAAACTAACAGCAAGAAAAGACATAAATATATCACCCTTAACTATTTATTACACCAAATGTCCCTCGAAAGCCAAAGGATCCTGTCTGATCCCTCCCTGAATCCCAAGAGACCTGACCCTTGAGACTATGGAAGCTATGTAGCTATTCCAGGTGCAGACTGCAACCCCAGGGGCCTGGACAGCTTAGAGCACAAGAGATGCTGTTAACATTACATGTTTTGTTGTGTTCTTCATGAATTTGGGGAAGGTGGGAGTGAGAACCTCCATTCCTGGAAGAGATGGAAAAGAAGCAACAGCTCTGCTGAGATCTGCTTGGAATTTTGCTCATGATAATTTCAGAGAGAGCTTTCTGCTGCTGACCCAGGTGGTACAGGCATAACTCCTCCAGCAGAGAATACACACAAACCTTATCTAGAGACATTAAAGAAAGCTGCTTGACATTGAAAATCAAATTGATTTCTTGCCAAGATCTCACAAGGGCATGTGTGACAGCAAATGACATGCTTAAGCCTTGCAAGGAGAAAATAAACATGTCCAATGCAAAAGCCATCAGTTTCTGTGCCAGCCCGAATTATGCACATCTGTACTGATTTGACACCCAGCTTGCTTGGCAGCAGAGGCAAAGTGTGTGTTGCCACAAGCTGCAAGAGAGAAACAGGGTGGAACAGTGGCTGCTGCCTCGGGAGAGGCTGCAGAGAGAGCAGCTCCCCGCTGGCAGGCAGCAGTGGCCTGGGCTCTGCCTGCGCAAAGCCACTCGCTGCTGCCCTTGCACTTGCCTTCTGACTCCCTGTTCCTTTTGTGCTAGGTCCTGAACAACTAGACATCACAAAACTGTTGACTTTCTGCTTCTTTAGAGCTAGGAGAGGATTTCAAGGCAGGCAGCAGCAGCCTTTATGCAAAATGCCAACAAGTGAGTGTTTCAGGTGCTCAGCCCCTGCCTCCAGGTCTGGCTGAGCAGGCACTGGAGCCTGAGGTGACCATAGCCTGAGGGCTTTGCCTACCATTACATTCCAAGCAATGTGGGCTCCCTCTCAGCAAGGGAATGTGTGCCCCTGAGTGAAATGAGGTCAGCTCTCTGAACTCCAGCTTTTAGACAAAAGCCATGGACACAGAACCACTCACTGGTGCCCTGCTGGGTGACACAAGGGCTCTGAGCCCTCTGATGTCACTTCTCCTGAGTTCTCAGTCAAATCAGAGTGCAGACTCCTCAGACCAAGCTCCATCCTCTCAGATGAGGACTATGTCATGCCCAGCACATCAGGACCACTGCCTGCTGGGCTGCTCTAAATAACCTTTCCTACTTCCCTAGCTGGTGATCAGAACCAAACATCTCCCAAAGTCCCTGCACCCTGCCAGCCACCAGAGATTGATGGCAGAGCCACCTCCTGCCCTGCCTCTTGCTATATTAGCATCAGCTTCCTCTTGCACAGCACTTTGATCCATTTCTGTTTGTTTAACTCCTGTGTTCTGACAGGAGAAGATGGAGAATCTGCATAATTAATAATGACCCAAGCAATCTGCCTTAATGCCTGCTCTGAAGGCCCTGACTAGCCTGGGTAACTAAGGACATCTGTAATGGTGTCAGACAGGTAAAAGGCTCCTCTGGCCTGCTGAGGTATTATTCACCTGGGATTGCCAATGGGTGTTCTGCAGCTCTAGCCATTAGCTGCAATTGCTCAGGTCATTCATAAAACTTCTTTTCCTTTTCAGGAAGGGAGCACAAAAGCAAGGCTGGAGCAAAAAGCCATGCATCAGGCTGAATCTCCTCTTCAGAGATGTAGTGCCACAGTCCTCCTCTGCCCCCACCAAGGCAGAGAAAGGGATAATGAGAGTTCTTCCAGATAATAAGCTCCTCTCCTGACAGCTTTGGAAACATCAATGACTCATTAAATGATCACACCAAGCTGTGCTTGCTGCAGGACCTTCCACCTCAGGACCTCCCTCTGCCCCTTTGAAAGCAGACAAAGCATCCTGGCTGCCTGCTGGCTCCAGTGCCCATGGCTGGCAGCTGCTGCAGGAGCACACACAGCATCTCCACACTGCCAGGCTCCACTGAGAGGAGCCCCAAGTTCAAAGCCCACACTGGCTCACCTTAGGCCAGGCTACCCATCAATGCTTAGCTTCCCTTTGAATTCAGAACACCCTGTGGCACAGCAAACTGCTCTCACACTGCCAGGCTGCAGCCACAGCATGTCCAGAGCAATGCTGCTTGAGCTCTTGTCCCAAATCCTCACTCAGGGAACCTCAGCTGCCCTTAAGCATTCAGTCTGTACCCACATTGTTCTTGTTTTCATTTCCTTACAGTTCTGAAGGGGTTTAAAGACCAAGCTCCTGATGTGTCTCTAGCACAGAGCATCCAGAAACAGGGAAGCTGTGCATTTTCAGGTCAGAGAGCTGAAGGAGAGCAGATTTAGCTTTCTGTTTGCTCCAGGCACAGACTCAGCCCAGTCCACAACACCAAAAGCTTCACAGATTTCTTTCCTCACCACTCCCAGACTGAGCAGACCTTTGGGCACATGGATGGTGGGTTTGGACTTCTAACCCCTACAGCAGTGACACCAGGACCCAGTCACCCAAAGCCTGCAGTGAGCATCACTTCTTCTCACCTCTCCCACCACTGCCCCAAGCCTGGTGGCTGTGAGAGCATGGGCAGGCAGGAGCAGAGGCAGGAATGTCACCCTGATCCCAACAGGCCACAAAGTGCTCTCCAAAGAGGCCATGGGAGCTGTGGGGCTCTGAGAGAGCACAGCCTTGATTCCCTCTGCCAGAGTAAACTTGTACCTCCCAACAGCAGAACAATGCTGTTTGCCAGATCAGATGAAATGCTTGCAACAGAGGCTAATCAGATTCTACATTAATGAGAGAAAATATGAAACTAATCAACACCCAGGCTGGTCTCTAGGCTGCAGGCCTATTAAACTTCATCCAAAATTAATGACTAAGAGAGCAAACTGGCTTGCAAGGGGTCTCCAGTGGCAGGGGAAGTGTCTGGAGCACCATTCACCTCTCATTACATGGAATTAGCCTCACTCTCCAGCCCCAAACTCCATCTCCTCAGCAGCACTCTCTGCTCTGCCTCGTGTTTATCCTTCCTCCTACCTCCTGCTCCTCTCTCCTGATGCCTTTTTCCTTTTTAGTGAGGGAGATGTGTTCTCTGGCAGCTCCAGGGAAGTCCCTTGGCTCCTGGGGCTCGCTGGGTGCTGGTGGCAAGGAGGGAGTGAGGTGGCTCCATGGGCTGCTGATGGCCCTGGGGTGGCATCCTGCAAAACAGAGAGGAGCTGCTGTCAGAGCAGAGCAAATCTTTCTAGCTTCCAAGTATTTTCCTGCTTGGAAATCGATTGTCATTTGTCCCCATGAAGGGGGCAAAGCTTCTCTGTGCTGTCTGCAAGGTGGTTTGGCAGCCAGTGGGCTCCACTTGGAGCTACTGGAATTCAGTCTCAGTTTCACTGAGCCAGCTCTAGCACGTTATCAATTACTCATAGGATGCCAAAAGATAGATTAGAACACAATGAAGGTGAACCAAGGCTTACAGCTGCTGAATAAAATGGCTATTCCATTGCCTTCAGCTGTTGTAGGCAAGCAGGAGCAAGGCAAGCTAAAGCTGCCTGGTCCAGTCCTCTCCTCACGTGCATTGTTTGAGCTCTCATCTAATTGCCAGGTTGTGCACAACAAATCACTGCAAGTGATCCTCTGTATTCAGTCTTGTGGAGGTAAAACAGTCATTTCCTAGATATTTTGGCTGGGAAAACAAAAGCCCATTAGAGCAAAGCTTCAATATTGAATGCATTATGTAAATGAAGTGTTTAAGCACATCTCTAGCTCAGTGGAAGAGAAGTAGAGGAGGTACATTAAAAAGTAGGTGGAAAGACATCTGGAGGATTCAATAATCATTGTTTCAGTCCTTGTGTCTCACAAGAGCCCAAGGTTTTGATCTGAAACATCTCTGTGCCTGGATGGCTGTCAGGGGTGCAGTCCCACTCCTATTTATAGGCTGCTGCAGCTGAATTAAGCACCTCTGGCTTCTCCAGCAGCTTCCAGGAGGCTGTCACTTATCTCTTCAGTACTGAGATGTTTCATTTGCTCTCCTCAATGTGGTGTGCAGCACATCAGTGGCAACTCATTGCCAGTAATGAACCTGCTCTGAGGATGGAAGTCCCACAGCTTATCAAGGCTTAATCTGTGCACATTGCACCAGAGACAAGGCCACAGCCTCTGCTGCCTACCTCTGCAGAAATAAGTTTACTTTTCTGCCATTTTGGTCTGGCAACAGCTGAGCTCTGCTTGCTTCTCAGCTCACAGGGATGCACAGAGCTGCAGGAGAGGCAGAGCAAGGCAAAGTGTGTTTTCTCTGCCCCAGTATTACTGAAATCACATGAATTTGCTCCAGGAACAGCACTCCAGAGCAGTGAGTAACTGCAGAGTACTGTGCGAGTTCCAGCATCACCATCCCAGGAAAGAAAAGGGCAAGAATAAGTAGAAAGCAACTGGTCTGACACCTGAGGGCTCTTTAGGACTCTTCAAGTAACAAGATTTTCTTGGAGAGCATGCATGGAAAGAACACTGCAGCCTATGCCTGGTTTGGAGCATCTCTTGGGAAGAGAAGCTGAAGTGGGGATGATGAGGAATCAATTCCTGCTAACACTTCTCCTGTAGCTGCTTAGCTGTGCACAGGAAGAAGCCACTGAGAAGGGTTCTGTGCTGCCAGAGTGGTTTTCCAGAGCAAATTATCCCTCTTCCAGAACTCCAATCAAGTTCTGACTGACTCTGAGCTTGGGAGCTGGGAAGAAGAAAGCATGTGGGAGCAGGTCCTGGGAGTTGGTGATGACCACAGAGGGAAGAGAACATCATTAAGAAGATAGATTAGCTCTTCCTCTAACTGATCATCTCCATTGTCTCCTCCAGGGCTCCATTGTCTGCAGGGCAGAGGAGAAGGATGCAAGAAGGCAGGACTGGGGCAAAGAGCTCTGAGAAATGAGCTAAATCCATTGCTCTGGTCTCTTGGATTCTTTTCCAGGCAGAGCATATTCATTGCTGAATCTCATCTTGTTGCTACTATTCAGTTAGAAGGCAATAAGTGACATCAGCTCATTAGAAATCCAGGCAGTGTACTCATGTGGGTTTTTTTCCTCCTCTTTTGGGACTCCTCTCCTGTGTAAATAAGAGACATAATCACCCTTCTCTGCATCTTACACATGTGCAGCTTTTCAGCCATAAATGTCACAGTGCTGGGGTAATTATCCCCATTTTGCAGAAGGATAAAAAGCAGCACAGAAGGGTCTGATCCACAGATATTAGATGTGACAGCTAAATTTGGATGCCCATGTAGAGCACAGTTTTGAGTCCTCTGAAAGGAGGAGGAACTGCTGAGGCAAGAGGATCCAGGCCCAAACTCACTCAAAGGATTATTCACAGTTGGATGTTCCTGCCTTTGAAAAAAAAACCCTCAAACTTGTTTGGTTTTGTGTCTGAAGGGAGATCTGGCTTCTTCAGCTTCACCTTGGGGAGAGCCTGGCACATTCCTCTCACAAAGAAAGCACCCAAAGGATTCACAGCTCTTGGAAAAGTGGATTGCAAGGCATTTCCTAATGGCATGAGTATAGCAGCTTTGGGACAAGGGCTCTCCACTGGCAGAAGCTTTAGAAGGATCTTTTAAACCATAACCATTTGAGGGAGCAGTTATGTGTGCAGATGAAAGGGAGTTGTATCTTCTATTTCGGCAGTGCCAGCTCCTCCTTGGCACACTGCACAAAGTCTCAATGCAAAGTGTATTCTCAGCCACTGCCACAAGTTAAAGTCCCTGAGATGCTGCTCTAAGCTGCCTTAGTCTCTCATGTGCTGCTCAATGCCAGGACAAGGCCAGGCTGGCCCCAGAGCTCCCAGCTGGCCCTGCCTCTGCTGGCATCTCAGCTGGGAGACACTGAGCCCAGGCTGTGCAGAAAGGCCTGAGCTGGCTTCAAACCAGGCTTTAGAGAACAGCCAGGGAGCAAAGCCTAACCCTGCCCAGGCACAGCTGACAAGGTGAGGGTTAAACCCACCCAGAGCACACATGATGTGGAACATGGAGCCAGGAAGATCCAAGAGAGCCCATAGACTGCTCAGCAATGCCCAGTGTCTCTCTCTGCTCTGTCTCTCCCTCAAGGACCTACACTTTTCAGCTGACACAGATTGAGCTCCATTTAATTTCTGAATTTACACAGAGACACTGTAAGTGATTGTGATTTTCCAGTGGAAAACCAGGGTCTCTCTGCATCTAACCCTCTGAGGGGTTTAATCTTTAAATCAATACAATCCATTAAGCAAATTGCTCTCTCCCCTTCCCCGAGCATCCCAGCCAAACTGAAGGGGTTGCCACTGCCATTTGTTTATCTGGAAGCCTGTTCCACAGCTTGGGGGATGGATTGAGCATTGCTGCTGCTGCTGCAAAATCACAGCTCCAAACTCTGAATGGCAACAAATGGCCTGTAAATGCAGTGCTGGAGAGGAAAAAGAGACTCCACACAAAAAGCCTGGAATGTTTATAGATTTCAGGCTTCATCTTCTGTATGTGCAAATCAGAAGTAATGATTAAAAACAGCTCTTCTCTTTGGAAAGGTTAAGTGTCTCCTCTCATACAAAGGAACTCTGTGTACCAGCACTCTTCAATCCTGGAGTGAGATCAAGTGCCTGGAGTCTTGATAGCAGAATATTTAGTGATGAAAAAATGAGGATCTGGGAGGATTGAAAACATGGAGAGCAGGCAGATGTGCTGCTGCAGCCCTGGGAACCGCATTGGCAAGGCTTGAGGTGGAAATTCACCCAGCAAAGAGAAGAACTACGCAGAGATTGATGGGTGTAGATGAGGATCCATCCTCAGTGTGCTGAGATTGTGTGGGTGAGGATGCATCCTCACCGTGCTGAGGAGATACAGGGATGAAAACATGTCCCACACCCTCTCATAAGGAATTCCTGCCCAGGCTGGGTATGGACTAAAAAGCAGGCAAAATCTCTTGGAGAACTATGTTTAATACAAGAGTGGTCACAGCCTTCCTTTCTCTCAGCTCTAGAAGAGCAGAAAGAGCCTCTTCATTGCTGAAGATCAGGCTTGGCTCTCTCAGACACAGCCTCCAGAGCCAGGATTACTGCTGAACTCTGCCCAGGCTTTAAGTTAACAAATTATGAGCTGAATATTTCATAACAGACTTTCAAAGGCTTGTGGGTCCAGGCCATGCAGTCTGAGCTCACTGGCACCAGGCAGCAGTTCAGGTCTGGAAGCAGCTGAGAGGTTTCCCTCTCAGTGTACCAGCCCATTTCACACCCAGCAAACAATGAACTAATAAGAAATGCTTTCCTTACTGCTCTGTTGGAGCTAATGAGCTAGTTTCCTAAGTGAAGTCTCTAAAGATGACATTAAGCAGAATTGGGAGGAGAAGAAAGGGGCTGGCAAGAGTCCATCCCTCTTTCTCTGACATTTGGAGCATCAGGTCTTCTCTGTCTGTGATGAGCTACTCCCCAGCCCTAAGGCAACTGATAGCAATTAACCACCCTTGTGTTATCCAGACAAATAACAACTTCTTATGCTTCAGACTCAACAGAAGGACCAAAACAAACCCCAAAAGTCAAGGGCTTAAAATGAAAGCATTGAAGTATTGTTGTGCCTGAGCTTCTCCAGCAATGAAACCCCCTTTTTGGCACATGGGCATTACCAAAGGTAGGGTTGAAGCACTAAGTCCTGGCTCATGTCCTGCTGCAGAGATGTAAGAAGAGATGCTCTGCTGGCATGAGAGGGGCAGGTGATGGGAAGGAAGCATGAGCTGCTGAGGAAGAATCAGCAACAGAGTCTAGAGCCTGGGGCTGTGCATCCCTGAGCAGACCTTGCTTCTGCTGGCTGCATCACCTGAAAGTGAACCCAGAGAAGAGCACTGGCCAAGCAGATCTCTCCAGAGCTGCTCATCCAGGAACAGCAAACCCCAGAGGAACTGTTTGGGTTCCTATTTCATAGAAAAAAAACCAACATTCAGAAAATGGCAAGTGCCAAGAGTTTGTCACTGGTGGTTCTGTGCAGTCAGAACTCCATGAGGAAAATTCCCTCCTCTGATCACAGGCCACTTGCCAACCCATGAGGAACACAAGGAGGTTTCGTGCAGGAGCCTTCTTTTCCCTTCCTGTGTGTGCCAAAGGCAGAAAATGTAGCAGTGAAGCCATTTCAGCAGTGTTTAGCAAGATAATTGCAGCAGCTAATTGCCAAATAGTAATAATAATAATAAAACACCTTGAAGTTTGCTAATGGCTGGGTTGAAATAGTGTCATTCTTAACAGAGGCTTGAGCATGGAATAAATTAGGAGAGCTCATCTCTCCTGCCCTGGAAGCACATGATGACATATGATATGATGACAGCTCTGCCTTGGAAATCAGATATGTCTGGAATCCTTTCATTTTTCTGGAGACAGACAGAGGTTGTGTGGTGGAAGCTCAATGAAGTTAAAGCCCTTCTGTAAACAGTTTGCAATCCCTCTATTCATTAAAGCCCAAAGCAATTGTGCTGTTAATCAAGGCTTCATTTGGAAAGGCTCAGCCCTGGGCCTGTCCCACAGCCTCCTCTCTCTCCCCACTAATCACAGAGCAAGCTCGGCGAAATTAAAGCCTAAATTTGGCCTTCTGTTTAATTTAGTTCTGCTCAGCTCTGACCTTTTAGCCACAGCATCACTAGCAAAGTGTGACCAGGAGGTTTGGGAGCATCTTTCTTGCTGGTTTTGCCTTGGTTTGTGATGTAAGGCATGAACCTTTTCTTCTCCCGAAGCTCCATTTGCATAGAATGCATATATTTGCTTGTGCCATCTGAAGCTGACAGCATATGAACAGAGTCCACACTGAGATCACTCTGTTCTAAAGTGTAAATCATGCCTATCTCAGGGGGCAGGGGGTGCTTGGCTGTCAAGGCCATTGTTTCAGGCAGTGTCACACTTCTTGGCTGTGGAGGAAAATCGAGGAGCAGGCTATTAGAAGTTACACAGCTCTGAAGTTCCTCGCTCTCAGGGTCCTTGACATCACAATGTGCCACAGCTGACATGATCTCACATGGCACACCACTTAAAAACATTTGATCAAGGTCCTTTTTTCACTCTAAAGATAGATCAAAACACATTGTCTCTTCAAAGAAGAGGATGCAGCTGCAGAGAGCATGCGTGGATGGGAGGGAAGCAGCAGCCCTTGGATGATGAAGAGCAGTGTCCTGCCACCCACTGCCATGGCACACACACATCTGCCTTCCCCCAGGATGCAGAATGAGTCCCCAAAACCACCTGATACCAAGGAAAGCCTACTGAATCAGTCTGGAACTGTCACCACTACCATGTCTCTGCTGTCAGAGCTCCAAAAGCAGGTATGATCATAGAGTCCTAGCATGGTTTGGGTTGGAAGGGAGCTCTGGAGCTCATCTAGTCCAACCCCCCTGCAGTGGCCAGGGACATCCCCAACTAGAGCAGCTTGCCCAGAGCCCTGGCAAGCCTCACCTGGAATGCCTCCAGGGATGGCAACTCAACCACCTCCCTGGGCAACCTGGGCCAGTGTTCCACCACCCTCGTGGGGAGCAACTTCTTTCTAATGATGGCACCAGCAGCACAGCAGGAGCTTCATCCTTGAAACCCCTGCTGCATAGCTTCATCCTTTTAGTCACCCACATTGTAAATGTTCCATTTGAGCTGCTCCAGCTTCTAACCTCAACCACGTCTGTGCTTGACAAGAATCTAATCTCCAGAACACCTAAAATACCTGTTGGCCACTCAAGGAGAGTGCAGCATGGGAAGAGATGTTCAGGGAGATAGTCTGAAAGATTAGAGCAAGCTCAGCTGGGCTCAGTTTGCTGCCACTCTCTGAAATTAAAGGTTAAATTTAGCCAAAAAAAAAAAGGGGGAAGTGGAGTGTTCCATCAGTGAGCATTCAATTGCAGTGACATAACAATGCCACAAGAGCAATTTCATCCTGGGCTTATTTAGAGGTGGCATTAGAGAGCCTACCAAGGTAGCAATTTTCTAGATAATCAACTTAATGTCTTCATTCAAAGTGCATTTATATGTGTAAGTTAATTAGGGGAGTTAATTTTCACCAAAGGCAGAGAAATCTCCATTTTCCTGGAAGCTTTGTTCCTGACTGAAGGTAGCTGAGGAGAATAAGCTGATGTTCCTCCCTCCCATGAGCAGAGCTTGTCTGTCTGACAGAGCCACTGCCAGCTTTCTGCTGCTCCTCCTGCTCAATGCTTGGATTTGATCATCTCACAGGTCTCTTCCAACCTTGATGATTCTGTGAATCCAAGTACTTGCTGGGGGCAACTTTCCCTGCACCAGACTGCAGTTGCCCTCCCCACATCCCCTACACAGCCTGCAGCATCCATCCACATCAGCCAGCACACAGGGGAGAGGCAAACTTCTGCTGGTGACAGTAAGAGCATGGAAAGAGAAGCCAAGAGACCTTCTTTCTTTGCATGTCCTCTCCAAAGAGTCCAAGGCCTCTGCAAGTCCCTAGGGAGCCAGGATGAATATGGAGCCAAATGACTGGCAGTAAATATGGAATTGCACAAATGCATCTCCCAAGAGGGTGGCAAAATGTCCCCAGAGCTTCAAGAGAAGCTCCCCACTAGCAATCCCATTAGAGGATGCTGTGCTGGAGGGGGGAAATGCTGGAAAGGAGCTCAGTGAGTGGCTTCACAATTGTCTCAAACCTTTATGCTAAAATCCTCTAAAAAGGATAAAAGCAGGCACTGATATCTGGCCCCAGTCAAGCAAAAGGGAATTTTAGCACATGCTTTAAAAAGCCCAGGATTTCAAGCAGAGCCTGTAAAAGTCAAATTGCCTGGAATAGCCCTGCTGTATCTCCAAATTTAGCAGGGCTCCCTGAGTCCACAGCCAGTGCACATGGATTCAAATAATGACTGCTTCCTCCTTTTTAAAAGCATTAATGCCTTGGGTTGAAAAAGGAAAGCATTTTCTGGTCCTTGCTTTCACCCAGGCCCCTCTGAGGAGCTCTCAGCACTGCTCCCTCCTGTCCTCCTTTCTGCTGCACTTTTTGCTCCATGTCTCTCCCCTTCAGCTTTGTTTTCTTCATCATTTTTGTTTGACCAAGTACAAGCCAACTGACAGAAGGACAGAAGAGTCATTAAGGTTGGAGCAAAGACAGAGAGAAGATGATTCCCTGCTGAGGTGATGCCCTGGCAGTTCTCAGCCATGCAGGAGGAGAGCAATGGGAGCTGGCAGAGCAGCTTCCCAAAGCCTCCTGCCCCTCTTGGTGTATCTAACAGGGTTTCCTAGCAAGCCAAATGGAAACCATGACAAGAGAGGAAATAAAAGCAAGAGCCTGACACCTTCAGCAAGAGCCTGAGAGCTGCTGCTCCTTCCCCACAGAGATGTAAAGCAGGAGGACTGAATGAAGCAGAGAGCCAGGCTATTATCCATTAACCTGTGTCAGCCTTCAATTAGATCAGTAATGCTTTGAGGCAAGAACTGCTTCTGCTGTATGCTCACACTGAACAATGAAAGTTTGGCCCCCAGGTACTACAGCTGTACCAATAATAAACATTATTACTAAATAATAGCAACGAAGACTAGGAGTTAATATTCCAAATGGGCACGAGCCCAAGAGCATGGCCAAGCACATTTCATGCTCATTTTAATTGCCACGAGACAAATAGAAAGAGGAAGGCTGCTCATTCAGAAAGGGTGTGATCCTGTTTGGCTGAAGCACTCAGATTTTCCTGTGCTATTGTCAAGCCTATTTGGAGTCAATTGTGGGCAGAATTGCAATGAGAGATGCAGTTGCCTAGCAAAGGTCTAAGATTTCCATTTAAAATTAATGTGAACTGTTTCTCTCAGCCTGACATATGGGCTCTGAGAACCCCTGCCAAGATGTCAAGAGCTAGGATGCTTCCCCCCTTCCAACTCCAAAAAAATGCTGGAGGCAACTTTCTCCTGGTATTTTGGCATTTGGCTCCCATGCAAAACAAAGAGACACAGAAAGGCTCCTGCAGTGGAGCTACACAGCTCAGCTCATGGAGACACAGAGAATGGGATTGCTCAGATGAAACACCAGCTCTGCTCTCTCCTGGACCAGCAACTCCAGCTGCTGCCAGGGTGTCCACCTCAGAGCCTTCTCATCCTCTGCCCTCCAGCCAGCTATGGGGTGACAGCCCCATAGCACCTCCAGCACAGTGGGGAAAGCTCCCTGCTCCTTCAGAGCCCTCAGCTGGAGACTCAGTGATGCTGAAAGCCCTTGGACACCCCACAGAGGCAAGCAGTCCATGGATTAGTTGAGCAAAGCAAGCTCCTGTCTGAGGGGTGGTGGTCAGAGACCATCAGGTGGAGCAGAGCAGCACAAGGCTCACCAGAGCTTTTGGCTCTTCTTGAAATTCAGATCACACTTACAACCTTACTCTGTGACCAGCAAAGAGAGGAGAAACAGTTGCTGTGGTGGTGTGACAGATGCATGCTCTGTGGTTAAAGTGTTGGCACAAAGCTGGTGCCAAAAGGAGGTTTGGGAAGGGCTCAGTTCTTAGGGGAATGGCAGTCATTAAGTGCCTCGTGGAGGAGATAAATGGAGGAAAATTACATTCCTATTTACTCCCTTTCCAAACCTCTCATCTCCTTCAAAGGCTTTTCATGATGACCTTTTGGAGCCCCCAGGTTCTGCTGTGAGCCCAGGCTTGCCTGTGAGGTGATGCTCTCCTGAACCAGGCAAGCTGGTGTGGTCCCCAGTCAGGCCCCCAGCAGCTGCCACTCTGCACCACTGCTCCCAGCATCACCTCAGCTCCACCATGGGCTCTCCAACTCCCCATCTCCCTGATTTACCTCCCTCTCTATCAGATCAGCTTCTGGTCTGGACTATTTTAGATATCTGAGTTTGCTCAGCACTTTCCCTTTAAACCAATTCCCCTTCTACTCCATTAAAGAGAAGACACCTCTTCAGTTTGTTTGCTGCTGCTTCTTTTCCCATTTCCCAAATTATACCCTTTCTAATAAGTGTGAAACTCTTTGCAGTGAGACGTGGTGGCAATAAGGGTGAAATCTGTCAAGGGTTACACAGAATCAAAGATTAAACTGTCTCAGAAGGCAGCGTGGGGAAGGGGAACTGCAGAGGAAGGGGGAGAGGAGAAAACAAGCATCAAGGCTTGGGGAGGATAAACAATCAGCTCTAAAATGTGAGAAAGAAAAAAAGATACAAAAACTGGCTCCAGAAATAGAGAAATGAATGCTCAGCTTCCCCCACCATCTCTAGGGCACTGAAGGAAGCTCACAGGGAAATCAGAACAGTTAGTCTCTGGATGAAGAGAGCTCCTGTCAGACACAGGACAGGCTGCTCTGCTCCCTCCTGCTGCCCTGTGCCTAAACACCAGCACTTCCCCTCCAGCTTTTGGACTGGTTTTTGGACATTCCTGGCTGGAGAGGCAGCTAGTCAGCTGTGAAAGGAGAGGCAGGTTTGAGCTACAAACAGGATCCCTGATGTAGATTCTGAACTATTTGGGACAAAAGCTTCTTTTCGTGATACTCTCTACAAACAGAGTGTGACGTGGCCCTTGTGTTCTGAGTAACCTCCTCAGTGCTCCTACAAGAGCACTAAAACACAAGCTTCAATGTGGCTGGTTTCCAGCTATTTCTGCTTTTGAAATGCAAACATTGTCTTTTCCAGCTGAATCCTTTGTAGAAGTGGAAGGAGAGAAAGAACATAAATCAACAGCAAGATGAATCAGGAGAAGAAAATCCAGGGACTGTCTCCTGTGTCTCTTCCTTCCCTGTCCTGGCAGCAGGGCAGAGCACAGCCCTTCAGAAAGAGCAATGCAAGGGCACAGCTCCTGGAGAAGGCAACTGTGAGGAGCTTCCCATTCCTGTAAGACAGCACAGTGTCTAACACAGCGTTTCTTTGGCTGCCATTTGGCTCCTGCAGGAAGAGATGGTGCTGAGCCATCAGCTCTCACGTCAGCGTCAGCCACAGGCTTCCAAACCTCCCATAGAGGTTCATTGATCCTAGGCTCAAAGCCCCACCACTTCATTGCTAGGTGCAGCAGAGATGGGCTGCTTGTTGCTCTAAGTGTATCTTAATTACACAGTGTAATTCTGGGATCAAATCCCTTGGCTTTGGGAGAGCTACGTGCAGCTGAGTGGCACAAGACACAGCACCAGAGACAACATTCCCCACAGAGAGACACAGCCTGTTCTGGCCACAGCAGGCAAATATTTTCCAGTGATGGAAATAGTCTGGAAGAAGAAACAAAACATGCACACACACACACAAAGATGTTGGCTTTTTTTTGTTGTTGTTTCCTCTGCCTTGGAATACATTGAATTGGTTCATTGTTTGCAGAGGAATGTGAGCAGAATGAGTGATTGGCTCCGGCAGGAAGAGGCACTGTTTGTGGCCAGGCCTTCTCCAAGATCTGTAATCTAATTTAGCTTGGAGAGTTAATGATTTTAATGATTTGTTGTGATCTCCAAACAACTGTTAGGAGATAAATCTACATCATTAAACCTATTATAGTGTTTTGCTTCATTTAGCAAATGGTGGGGTTTGTGTTCAGAAGACGCCCACATCTGAGGCGAGCGGAGAGGTCAGCGGCTGAGGGGAAGGAACAATTTCTCCCCAGCTCCCTTGGAGACTGAAGGGAAAGGTGTCCTTGGGAAAAAGATCATTCCTCACCAATGGTATTGACTGGTTTATAAAGAGAGAGCTTTGCTTGCCCTCTGATGTGTGTCATTCTGTGAGTGCCTGTTACAAAGCAGACAGGGTTTCTGCCAGCTGATGGTTCAGGATCACTTGGTGTAAAATCCAGTGACTCCTCAGGGAATCACAGGGGGCTGCCCAGCTCACTGGCACTCACTTGGAGCTTAAGGCAGTTGAGAGAATAAAAGAAGGAGAAAGATGTCAACATCAAGAAGCTTTTTAGCAGCTGTTAGTGTTTCACTTTGGAGTTTGGAAAGGCAGGTCCCAGAGCAGGGCAGGAGATGAACTAGCCTCCTGCAGGATGTCTCCATGGAGAAAGCAAAGTGCCACTCACAAAGCTCACCCCCTCCAGCATCTCCTCTCTGCCCTGCACCTCTCCTGCACAGCAAGAGCCAGCTCAGCAAGGAAATGTTTATGGAATTATGACAGAATATTTAGCCCACACTGTGCTATTCTCTTACAAGCGTGGTGCAGAATCCTCCTGGGCCCCCCACCAAACAGTGAGGAAAGGCAGGTACCATGGACATGAATGAACTGACTGCCATCATCCATTACATTATTCACACAAGCAGGGAAAGATTCTGATGAAGCAAGGGCAAAGAAATGAAGGCCTGAGAAGGAATTTCAGGCCACAGAAAGAGAATGGAGAGAGAGTGATCAGGGAGGCAGCAGCCATGGTCCAACCCAGTCCATTAGGATGCTGATGCAGCTCCACTAACAGGATGGATTTCAACTACTCTTCCATTGTGTTCTCCCACCACAGGCTTCCTCCAATCTATTCTATTAAACAGCCTCTTCTGCTGACTGTAAAGAAGATGTAGGGAACATCAGGGGAGGATACATGTTTTCTTACTCTTTGTGTTAGTTATTTACACAGAAGAGAGTAAACAATCAACCTCTTTCCCCCGTGAGCTTGAGGAGTCTATTATGATCTGACTACATTTGCCTCAGCTAAATGTTTTATGGATCTAAAACACAAAGAAAAAAACACAACCACAAACACTCCTGTGAGCAGCAATGAATGATTCTTGTCTTGCCCAGCTCCTGTTTAATCCCTGAGCAGGGAGGGAGATCTCAGTTCTTCAGATGTCATTCAGAAATCACTAGCCTAGCTCCACACTGCCAGCCTGCCTGGCATCTCTGCTGCTGCAAAAGCAAACACCAGGGATGTGGAGGCACAGAAATGTATTTGTTTGTTGTGGAAGTTAAGCACTCACTGGGGCCTGAGCTCTATCCTTGGAGCCTTCTAATCCTCCACACTGCATGGCTAGCACAGGCTTGTCACTTGAATAAGCCAAAGTAAATAAAACCCAAAGAAAATTCCTTTCAGTTCAGTTTATTTGGGGGAAGCTTCTTTCTCCAGCTCTGAATATGGGCAATGTATTTTATTACCCACTGTGACAGCTCAAAATGCAGCAACTGAACTTCCCTGGGAAAGAAAATCATGCTCTGCCCTTCTGCATCTCTTCCATCCCCAGAGATTCCTATTGCTCATGAAAGAGAGAGGACAGGAGAGTCTGGAGCTGTGCAGCTACACACTGGCTGTCCTCTGAAAGCCATGGAATCATTGTGGTTGGAAAAGAGCCCTGAGATCATTGAGTCCAACCATCCACCACCCCCCAGATGGCAATGTGCTGCCTGACACCATCTCCTCGAAGCCAAGCTCTACACTGGGTCTACAGGAATTCCTCATTTAGACTTGTTAGGCAACCACAAAAATCAAGAAACTCCCAGCTCTAATTACCAAGTCATGCCATGGAATTCTTTCCTAAGTTGTTTGCAGCAGTGAGAGCAAGGATGCAGAGGAAGGAGCCAGCTCCCAGCTCTCCAGACACCTCCTGCACTGCACAGTCTGTTAGAGCATCACCTCTGAGAGGCCCCAGCCCCACACCATAAGCTGCCCTGCAGCTCCAGACAACTCTGCATCCAGGATTTTAAGAGGAAACCCCCAAAAGTGAGGACTCAGGCATTTGTATTCTGTACTGGGGAGAGAAAGCAAACAAACAGCCCTTCCAAACAAGCAGAACTTCTCAAACTTACTTAGGGAAGACATAGTTCTACGAGGTTTTTTCTGACCTGAAGTTTAGATGAAAGTTCATTTTGCTGTGTTCAAACCTGCTCAGCCTTTCCTGAGCACTGGGAGCTCCCTCTCTGTGAGCAGTTTGGTACAGAAAACCTCTGGCAACCTCTTCCAAGGCAATAGATGTAAATGACACAGCTGACAATGTGATGGCTTCATGGTTGTGCCTGCCCAGCAGAGCCCTGGCTGGGGAGCAGTGCTCTGCTTCGTGAGGTTCCTCAGATGATTTCCCTTCCTCCTGCCTGAGAGCAGAGCCTCTCTCCATCAGCCTGACCACTCTTCCTCTGCCAACTGTTGCAGCCATGCCTGGCTGGGCTGGGCTAGTTGGGAAGTGCCCTCCAGGTAGAACAAATGTTGGTTTATTTGCTGGCTGCAAGTTTGTTAAATAAATCATAGATTCATCATGGCAGAGGAAATGAGCAATAAGCTGTGCCTGGGAGGTGAGACATATTGCACTTCAAACCAAGCAGGAGGCCACTTTGCAATGCAAAGGAGATGGAGTGGCAAATGGGAAGACACATCTGTTAATCATTCTTTTTCCCCAATACCAGGCAGGTTGTGAGCTGGAATCCTGTGCCTCTTAAAAATCACCTTCAAGGACTTCTCTGCCTGGATCTGGCTGCCAGGAGAAAGCTTGGGAGCATTTCCCCTGGAAGCTGTGATGTCCTTGGCTGCAGGGCTGGGGGTTTCCCTACTCCTCCTGTCATTCCTATGTTCCACCTCCTCTTCTCCAAGCTGGAAGGGTGTTAGGAGGCTGGAAAGGTTGACATTTAGCAGGGGCTAGAGCCTGGGCTGCTCTCCATTTGACAAGGATGAGGTTTCCCCTCCAAAAGAACACATCTCAAGCCTGTTTCTGAAAGCTTCCTTCCAGGTGCCATCCGAGGGATGTAAATACTGGGGCTGAGCACTGCTAACACTTCCAAACATTTTTACATTCATTGTAACCTTTACAAAGGCTTTGTTCCTCTCCCTGATCATTTCATCTACCTGGAAATATTTCAAGCAAGCATTTGGAAAAGCAGCTGAAAGCCCTCTACATCTTTTTCCTGTCTCCTGAATCGCTGTTGCTATCAAATGTTCCTCCCCAACAAGAGATAGAAGATAGGAGCTGATTCCTGCACAGGCTGAGGGTCAGGCAAGAGATTTGTTTTCTCTTATCTACAAGAACCTATGAGCTCAGAATAACCTTCTCAGCTTTTCTTTTATGGAGGGAAAGAGATTAACATCTTAAATTAAAAAAACAGATATATTTTTGAGCGTTTGAAACACTGACATTTTAGGCAAGAATGGCTATTTGCCACTGTGATGAAAACTGTTTTGTTTACTATAAATGTATATCAACACTAAACACTCTGTCCCTCCAGGTGAAAGCTGCTGGCAGGGGCTGTGCAGGGAGAGCTGCAGAGGCAGCTTCAGCCACCAGAGAGAAGCAACTTGGTTCCATCTCCAAAGAGGCAGAGCCATCCTGCAAGCCTGAGCATCACCAGCACTCAGCTCCATGGCAGAGGAGCAGGCTCCCCTCTCCCCATTCCTGCATCTATCTCTGTGGTTGGACTTGGTCTTAGAGGTCTCTTCCAGCCTTAATGATTCTGTCATTAATGCTTCTATGTCCCCAAGCCTAGGCCCAAGGGAAGGTCTGGCCACTTTGGCAGCCCAGAGCTTGCCCTGGCAGGATTGCCTCTGTTACCTCTAGCTGGGTCATGCCTGCATTCCCTGGATGAGCTGAAGGATGAGTTCCCGCAGCCAGTCACCTACTGGGATTTATTTTCTTCAACTCCACCATCCCCTGGATCTCTGTGGTGCTTCTGAGATGATTCTTCCAGAGTTCAGGACAGATGTGAGTATAAAATCCTGCATGCCCAGCTCACGTGTGCCTTTGTCCCTCAGCAGGCTCTTTCTCAGCTAACACCCAGCAGCTATTGTTATTTCTTTCACCCTTAAACTACCCAGAGAAGAAAAAAAATATATATATATATATATAATATATCTCTAGTGAAAGAAAGGGCAGTGAAAGTTGAGCTAAAGCAGAAGTGATGCTGATTGCTGCAGGGCAGTTCAGCCTGAACTACAATGCAGTTTAGATAAACAAGGATTCATTATCTCTCTGTTAGTCTGGGAGGCAACTGATATTACATACAATTAAATTATTCTGCAATTATTACTTGGAGTGCTTAACCAAGAAACAGAATGAAGGTAGATGTGTTGGGTGTTTTGTTTGTTTCCTGCTCAGAATATTTTGTTTTCCTGTCTTAGTTGTGTAAACTGTGGCAGGGCATGTTTCCTTTCCCTTTTATTTGCCCACTGGGTCGTTTACTTATGGAAATGGAAGTCAGGAGTGGTTTGCTCTCACAAGCAGGGCTGAATTCCTAATAAATATGTAAATAATCCATCTCTGAGCTGTTGCCTTTGGCACTGGTTCCTCCATCCTCCTCTGCAGGGGTTGGGCTGCTGTGAACACACACTTTGTTTTAGCTGGAAGAAATATCCCTGCTTTGGAAGCAGAGCCCCAGAAGGGCATTGCCATGCTCAGAGCACAGATGCTTTCTCTCCCTGTGCTGTCAGCTGCATGGGGAAGGTACCACTTAAGATCTATTAGGAGAGAGGAGCAGAGGTCAGCCCTGCAGCTCTCCTGTCCTTCAGAAATCCTTCTTGCTCCATCAGGGAAACCTGATGATCCTGAAAGGAAGGGATGTTGCCACAGGGTGAAGGGGAATTTCAGGGAGCTCTGCACTCAACTGTGTCCTCTGCAACATCTCCAGCCACCCCAATCCATAGCCTCTCAGGGCTCCTGAGCTTTGCTGCCTGCAAGCAGTGGGGAGCAGGCTGGAGCTGAGCTCTGGAGCTGAGAGAGGGATAAGGGATGTGACAGAGCAGGGATTAGGAAAATCAGCAGCAGGGTGCTGGGGGAAGAAGCTGATCCTTCAGGGCATGGTGTGAAAGAGATGGCCTGAGATGAAAGCTGTGCCCTGCAGAAATTGTACCCACAGGAAAAGAAGAAGAGTCCTCAGCAAGCACTCAGCCCAACTCCTCCTGGCACCTTCACCCCAGGCACTCACTGCACATGCTGATGTCAACAGCCAAGTCTCTAAGCATGAGGTGTCCTGCCCAGGGGACTCTACTCAGCTCCTGCTTTGGGGATCCCTTTCTATTTCCATCCAGCTCCAAGGAGGGAAAAAAGCCTCCTCTGGCTCCTGGCCCAAAGCATCTGCAAGGGGAGAGAGGAGAGAAGGCAAAGCTCTGGGGACTGTCACTGCTGTGCATGTCCTTGAGAGGGACAGGACCAGGAGCTGCAGGGAGCTCAGGCTCTCTAACTGAAGCCTGAGTGCAAAGTGCCAGCAGCTGCAATTTGCCTCAGCTGAACTGCAGCAGTTTTGCCAACTTCTTCTCTATTTCTGATGATTTTTGTTTCTTTTCTGTTTGCTGCCTTCCTCTCTCCAAGCGAGAAGCCAAGAAGGTTGGGCTCTGGCCTTCGTGAGCTTTGGCAAGCTCCATGTCCTCAGACAGCTGTGCCCATGGCTGGTTTCCATCTCCTTTTGCTCTCCAGACCAGAGAGGACATCAGCTTGCTCCTTTAAGCCTTTCCAGGAGGGAAAAATCCCTTTCTGCTGACAGGGCAAGCTGAGCAACACTCACAGACCTGCAGAAGCAACTAGATCCTTAATTGCTTTCCTGAGCTGGGGCTTAAGTAGATAAGACAAAGAAGAAGGAGAAAAGAAACTTACTTACTGGAGGGAGAGCTGAAGGTTATGAATTGCAATTAACCAATGAGATAAGGAATCTTTTAGCTCCCAAAGAGCATCAGATCCATGGCTCCTTAGGACATAATGGAATTCCTCCTCTGCTGGCACTTTCACAGCTAATGCTAGAAGAATGGTTTGTGCCTCTGGTGCTTTATCACCCAAATGCCCTGCTGGAGCTACTTGGCCTTTGGAGATGATTTTCTCAGGGAAGCTGTCATCAGGCAGCTGATTAATTACTCTAATAATCATCATTTTTCCCCAAATAAAACCCCCCTCTTCCCATTCATTAACTCCATTGCAGGTAGGTGACAGTGGTAATTATACTCTGCAAGTACTTGTGAATTATCTTTTCTAATCCAGCCTGTGCTGACATTTTTGAGAGAGAAAAAAACATTTTGTCTTTCTTTCAGGAGTGGGGTTAGCATTTGAATATGCAAACAGTGGCAAAGCATGCCCTCTGGGTGTTTTCCTGAACTATGATTTATGAGCTTGGCCTATTGTATTTGCTATCAGAAACCCAGAAAGGTCATTAGACAAAGAGGCTTTCCCTGCAGGGGGCTTCTTGCTTGCTTTATCTTCTCCTAGTTCCTTTTTTCCCCTTGCACATGAAGCAGGAGATGTGCTGGGAGCTCTCCCATATGCCTCTGCTATTGATTATTTATTTATTCATGAGGCTAAAAGTCCTGTGCGGTGCTCCAGGCACAGGAATCCACACACACATCCATGCTGATGCCATCCAGGCTCCCAGGGTGCAGCACACTTTCAGTCTCTCTGCAGCTTTTGCCTTGGAGGATGGGAATTCCCAGGCTTCCAACCCTTCCTTGCATGCACTCAGTGAGGATGTAAGGGCAGGGGAGCAAAGCCAAGTCCCCCATGTCCATCCCCACTCCCAGGCAAGATCACAGAGGGTGAGGGGTTGGAAGGGACCTCTGGAGATCCTCTAGTCCAAGCTCTCTGCAAGAGCAGGACAACCTGGAGCAGCTTGCCCAGGATCAGCTCCCTGGGCCCAACTCTTCAGCTTTGATATTGAGCTTTCAGAATATCTCAAGTGCTGAGCTTGGAATTCTGTACTTTCCCAGTCACTGTTTAAGGAAAGAGTCTGAGGATGTACAGAGAGGTTCACTGAGGTTGGAAGAGATCTCTATGGTCATTGAGTCCAAGCATCAACCCAACACTTCCATGATACTAAGCCATGTTGTAAGGGACACATCTCCATGTCTCCTGAACTCCTGCAGGGATGGTGATTCCAGCACTGCCCTGGGCAGCCTGGGACAATGCTAACCCCTCTGCCAGGGAAGAAATTGTTCCTGATATCCACCCTGAACACAACTTGAGGCCATTTCCTCTCATCTTGGGAGAAGAGACCAACCTCCACCTGGCTCCAACCTCCTTGTAGGGAGTTGGAGTGAGAAAGTCTCCCCTGAACCTCCTTTTCTCCAGGCCCCAGTTGCCTCAGCTGCTCCTCACAACACTTTGTGCTCCAGACCCCTCAGCACAAACCTCTAAAGGATTGCATCCTCCACAGAGACAGGCACAGATTGCTGCTCAGGGAGGATAAGAGCCCAGGGCAGCTGTTTGCTCCCTCCATGGGCTCTGGAGCAGGACCAGGTACTGCACTCCTGACCCAGGAGCATCCTCCTGCTCAGCCCCTTGGAGCTGAGAGTGATTCATGGCCAGAAACAGGGGCAGGTTCTGGCCCATAATTACCAAAGCTGAATAAACAGAGCAACAGCTGCTCTGTAAATATTAGCCTGCATGTTTAAATTAACTTTTCATTGCCCCTGCCCTTTCTCCCCTTTTGTTCTCCATTCCCAGGAGGTTGCTGTTGGGATTGAGCTTACTTGTGCAAACATCTCCAGAAAGCCACTTCAAGTGCCAGGTGGAAATAGTCAGGATAAAAAACAAATAGATATCCATGAGCATGCCCCTGCAGAGTGGAGAAGTCAGGCAGGAACAACACCATGTGTTCCATGGAATCAGAATAGACCTGGAGAGACAGAGACCCTCTGGGGATGATCTAGCCCAAGCTCCTGCTGGACAAGAAGCTACCTTCAGAGCTAAATCAGGTTGGTCCAGATGCAATTTCCTTTGAATCTCACAGTCTCACCTCTCCAACCCCTGTGGGAGCATCAAAATCCTCTGTGCCAGGAAATACTGCACTGAGAGAGAGGCTCTGTGCACCCAAAAATCCATTGAACTGCTAGCAGGCCAAGCAGACAGGGAACAAACAGGACAGCTGCACACAGCTCAGGTAGCAGAGCTCCTCCCTTCTGACACTAAACATTTCCGGTGCCCCAAGCATCACCTCACTGCTGACAAGCACAGCAAGATGTCACCAGCCCCTGCTGAGCTTGGATTAATGAAGGGAGATCTGGTGGGATGGAGGGAAGGAAAAGAGAAAGCTAGTGTATAGATAAAGCCACAAAAGAATGGCATCATTTAGGGTTGGCTTTACTGCTGTCCTTGGAGAGGGATGCTTCCCCACACCAGGGCAGCACTCCCCTTCCCCACACAATTTTCACACACTTCCCAGTTACATCTTTTGAAAGGGAGATTCAAGGGAGTGAAATCCCTTTTCTTTGCTTGTTTTTGCTCTCCTGCAGCCTCCCCATGCCCTCAGTGTCTCTGAAGCTGTACAGATAACAGGCTTGGTTTGAGCTGTTGGGGCTGTGCTCCTGAACAGCACAATGTCAGGATTGCAAACCCAAGGCATGTGCAGCCCTGGTGTGCCAGCATCACCATTCCAGCTTTCACTCAGCACAGGCTTAAGGGCAAATTCAGGAGCTGAGAACTCATTTGAACTTGGGAAGTGTTGCTGCATCTGAGGAACTGAGCTGAGGCACAGGCTGACAGACAACTGGAGAGCAGCCTGACCTGCACTCCTGCCTGGGCTCCTCCTGACAGCTAAAGCATGAATTTTCATTAGCAGCTTTGCAATGCCTTCCATATTTTGTCAGCATTTGACTTCCTCCCTCTGGCTCAGATCTCGTGTTGCCAGCTCTACCTGGTTGCCTTGCTTAGCTGAGATCATTAGTGCCTGCTCTGCCTCTCCAGGCTGCTCACAGCCCTGCCTCTGGGCTCTCTGAAGAGCACCAATTACCAGGGCACTTTCCTTTGCCATCAGCGCCACAGAAGGAGTATTTGGGTACAGTAACTGGGAGAGCTGACATGTCCCCAGCAGACTTTGATCATTATATATATATATATCTATAATGCACACAGCTTCCTCTGTACTGAAAGAAATGCTGAGTAGTATTTATCATCAGAATTAGGTAGGACAGAGCCATTTGATATAGTAAATATCTGTATAGGTATAGAATGGACAGAGTCTGGGGAAGAATAAGGCTTGACTCAAACTTATCTATCGTTGTGTGTATATTAGCATACCTAGGAATGTTTACACAACATGTGTGCCTGCAGGAAATCTCTCTCTCTAGACCCTTAGCATCCACAGCTTGCTGAGAGGCAGCACACACACAGAAGGTCAGAGTCAGCAGAGGAATGGAGGCACAAAAGTTTCCAGGGATGATTCTACCTCTTATTTACTCAAAACCACACAGTTCAGATCCATGAGAGTCAACTGGAAACACCTGAATATAAAACTCACACAATTAGCTGAGAAGAACAGTGCCTGCCAGGGGCCTGGGGACATTCCTCATGCACTCAGCCCTTCCAGGCACTTCCCTCCCCCCTCAACTAATCTTTCTTTTCCAGTGGATCAGTAACCCCTAACAAAAGATCTGTCCTTTTCAATCATGCTCTCCCCTCCTCATTCCACCCTCTCTACACACACAGCCACGTTTGGTTTGTTGATCCCATCCCAGGAGCCTCAGGGCTTCAGAAAAGTCTTTTTCAGCATCATTATATACATCTCTTCAACCTTTCTTGCCCCTTTCCTTTTCCCTGCCAGTCACCATTACAGAGCTCCAGTGCACTGCAAATTGGATGTGACAACAATGCTCTAGATGTGTTTACACATACCCATCACCAAATAAACTCACTAGAATACAGGAACCTAGAGAGCTCTCTGGGGTTTTCCTGATGCCAATGAAGAATCCCGTTGTTTTCACACTTCATCCTGGGGCTGGCTACTTTGCTTTGTGCTGGCTGATCCAAGCAGGGGACTAGCACAGATCACAGAAGGTTGCCAATATTTGGGATGGCAGCTTGTTTTCTGCAAAAGGCAGCAATCAGCTCAGCAGCAAAGCTTTCTGCCTGTTTGATGCTTGACTCTGGTTTAGGATTGCTCAGCCTCAATCTTTGGGCAGGTAAAGCTTCACACAGCAAAACCTACTGGCTGTAAAAAGGCTTTGTCTTGCTTTCTTTTACTCCTTTGTATTGTTTCTCCAGTTCAGGACCCACTTTGCTTGCTTTTGTCTTACAAGCTCTGGCTCCACTGAAGTGGAGTTTGTAGAGTAAGGTTAACAGTTGGACCTGATGATCCCAAGGCTCTTTTCCAACCTGGATGAGTCTATGAAAGTCAGGGAGAACTTTCCCACTGGGGGCCAAGAAGCCATTTGCACATTACATTTAGGCTCAAATCATCTTGATGAAGACATAAAACATGGCCCAGGTACAGCACAGGTTGTGATGTCAGTTTTGGCAGAGGTGGTACCCTCTCTGTGATCATTTACACCCAAGCTCACACAACTATTGTTTCAGGGTTAAAAAGCCCTGACTGGGCTATCATTTATACTGACATCTCTGGGAATGGAGCAGATCAACCACAAAACTAAATACAGAGAGGATATAATGAGCATAGAACAGAGTCACTACAAGGTGTATTGAATCTCAGCTCTAAAACCAGACCTGCATGCAAAGGCAATAAAAAGCCAGATGTTGTTCTGGTTCTGTATCTCTGCCACTTCATCCCCAAGCCCTGGGTGACCTTGGAGCAGCTCTGTGAGATTCTGTGTGCCATATTTAGAACAGAAATTGAACAAGCCTTGGGAAGCACAAATACCCAAGTGCTGTTCCTCTCCCTGCTAAGCTCTACTGACACAGGAGACAGGGTCTGGAATTAGCAGAATGACCCAGCATCCTGAGCTGGAGGATCCTCAGGAGGCAGGAGCTTAGGGCCATGCTCCCTGCAGATCTGTGCCCTTCATGCCTCCTGCTTCCCTCTCTGCATTGCCAGCAGACAGTGCTGCTCACCTCAGACAGCACAAAGTGAGTACATTTGGTAAAGCCCTGCAAGTGTCCCACAGAATGATGTCTGTTTGCCTGCACACACAGCTGCTCCTTGTGCTCTTTGCCTCAGTTGCAAAAATAGTGGAGGTTGAAAGCTTCTTACAAGGCATTTGAATTGGGAAAGAAGCTGGTCATCAAACAGCAGGCTAGAGATTTGTGTTATATCACTGTCAGGGATACAACAGAGACTGAGGACACAGTTCCAGTCTCCTACCAGTGACCTCCCCACATAAAGCATATCAGTTTATGTCTCATGATTATGTTAGTGAGGAGATAGCAAAGCCAACAAGCAAACACCAGCTAAATACCTGCTCAGGTACCAGCTACCCCTCAGCAGAGACAAGGAAAGGCAACTGGCAACTCCCCACGAGGTGTGGGCAAGGGCAGATCTGCCTGAGCTCAGCTGGGTGAAGCCCCACTCAGAGCTGGTGGACAGAAATCAGTGCTTTGGAAACACACTAATCCAATCTGGGCTCTTGATCTCCTTGTGTGCAGCTCCCAAGGACTTGGAAGATCCAAAGGAAGAATTTCCTGAGGCCCTCCCTGGCTGCGTCGCTCAGGAGGAGAGCATCCTGGCAAGGCAGATGGACTCACAGGACCAGGCAGAGCAAAACTTCCCTTCTGCTACACAAATATGTTCTTCCTGTCCAGTTTACACCACTATGTTGCTCTCTGGTGCCTGGACCTGTCCATCTGCCACATTTTGCCACCTCACTGAAGAGGCTATAGATACAAAAGAGTCCCCAAGCACTTGCTGTCACCACGCAGCCCAATTCAGTCAGAGCCTGAACATACCTAACCACCACACTCTTGCTGTATTAGCTCTCAGAGAAACGACCTGTGTGGGAGGGGAGACAACAAAAAATGCAGATGATCTCCTGTCAGCTTTCCCAGTCAGGCTTTGGTGCTCCAAAGTCCCCTCTGCTTGCCAGGCTGGTGAGAACACCTTGTTATCCTCCTGGCCCTGCTCCGCTCCGGCAGCGAGCGCACGGCTGCCCTGACAGATGGAGAGCGCTGGCACGGGAGAGAGCCATGGCTCTGCATTCATTATGGCAAGGGCAGCATTCCCAGAGGAGAGCATTACAGCAGCTAGCAAGATGAAATTGGCTAGCCCATGGCTAGAAAGATTTGCCATCAGTAGCCCTGCTCTAGGCTCCATTAACTCTTCCTCCTCGCAGTTCACTTCCATACCACATCCCATGGATGCTCTGACCCAAGGACAATTAGCATCTCTCTGTTCTCCTGTGCCCAGTGCTGAGCACTGCAAGGCTGCAAAGGGCTCCCTGTGCACAAGCATTTGCCACTTTTGCCTAACCACTCATTAAGCTAATAAAAGCTATTACCTCTCCCTACAAACCTGGTCTTGTCCTGTACACTTCATCTCCCTCAGACCATGACAAGATTTATCTATGTGCCTAACTCCAAGCATGCAAATAGTCCTATTAGCATTGATAATTATGATTGCTGGATAGTCCTGTCTGAGGCAATGTCAGAGGCAGACCAGAGGGGCACTTCCCCTCCAGTTAGAAGAAGGCAGTTCATACATTTCCATCTCTCTGCTCCCACTATCAAATGCTCTCCAGAGCTCCCAGCCAGGCACGAGCACTAGGGTTAGCAAAGTGTGCAGTAAATAGCAGAAGGAGCAGGAGGTCTGCATCTACTGGAAAGAGTTTCACCTCCTTGAGAAGAGGAGGAGGATGATATGCAGCCACTGGGCTAGGACAAGCCCTGTTGGGTTCTGTGTCATGCCCCGATGGTTACTCAGAGGTCAGGAGCAGAGGCTAGCTGCAGGCTGCTCCCAGTCACTGAGCTGAGCAATGACCCAACCCACACCACGTTTCTCTCCACTGCAAGCAGGTCTGGCCACATTTTACTGCCTGCAGATTTACTGTTAATTCCCCCCCCCCCCCCCTTTTTTTTAATGCACCTGCCACAGCAATAATTGCTCTTTCCAACACTTGACCTCCCTCCTTTGGGCTGGCTCTGAGCTGGAGCATCCCTCCCTCCTCCTGTTGGGTGAGGATAGGTGGGTGCACAAGAGCACAAACACAAAGCAGGACCACCAGAAACCTATTTCCTCCTGGTTTCATCTCAGGAAGGTATCAGATGGTACAGGACACCTTCCAAAGCACAGGCTGGACATTTGTTAATGGATCTTTTGTACACACAAGGATTTTCCCTGCAGGACTCCAGGGCAGTCCTGCTGTGCCTGGTGATGGGAAGGAGAACCCCAGGCCACCACCTCCACACAGAGCAGCAAAGCTCTGGAGGTGATTTGCTGGAGTTTAGGGTAGGAGAGGCTCCCAGCCTCCCTGATAAACCTGTGTTTCTCCCACTAATAAAAGGTTATTGTAAAAAGTCAAGCAACAATGTATTTGTGTTTAACAATTCAATGTAATTGGCAAGTGCTAATGGCTCTGTGATGGCAAAACTGGAGGGGAAAGCAGAGAGGAAGAAACTAGTTTGACGGGATTTTATCTAATTTCATTTTAATTAGATCCTTTTTCTAACTGAGTTTCTAATTTTTCAATTAGCAATTAGCAGCTGCAAGTCATTCTGAGCATCACGAGGTGCCAGAGACACTAATTACACCACAGGAGTAGGAGGCTGAAAATGAGAAATAAAATTATCCATGAATGTTATTAGAAGAAAGGAATGATTACATTCTGTAATAATATACTGATGTGAGCCTAATTAGATTGAAGGATTGGGGGGAAAAGAGGAGAGGTAAAAATGGATTCCAGTTGGAAGCCTATAGGTCACCTTTTTGCCATTAATAATGATTAGGTGTATAGCCTGGAAACAAGCCACTGTGGGAGCAATAGTGTGTCCTGTCAGCAGAGCAGAGCTGGGCTGCAGCTAGCAACAGGAGACAGGAGCTTGCTGGACTTCTCCAGATCCACAAGAACCTGCCATCATCTCCTGCCATCCTGCTGCACCTTCCCTGTCATCTGGGAGCTCACAAGGAGAACATTCACCTTAGCTGGATGATGTTTGCAGAGCCACAACTGAGAGGAAATGCAAAGCTTCTCTTAGGTTCTTCTTTTCTAAGCTCTGCCCAGGCCCTGAACTTCTGCCAGGGCAAACAAAGCAAGCAGCACAATCTGGGGGAGAAAGCTGTTTAATCAAAGTGATGGGGCAGCACCAGGGACCCAAGGGCAAGACTATAAAGAGCCACTTCAGAGCAGAAGAGGGAACACTGCTCTCAGTCCATTTATTTCCACTTTTCAAGCACACCAATTTTTCTTTGGGAATCAATAATCTCTTACACTTGATTTAGTAACAGGAGTGACCTCTCTCCTGCTCCAGTCTGCACCACCTGCATTTTGGAAGCACTTCAAGGGACCTCCAGTAAAAAATGATTACGTCCAACTGTGGCTTTTAATCAAATTGATGAGCTCCCATTCATCCCACTCCCCTATTTGTCTTTATATATCTCACCTTAGTTGCCACTAATTATATTCCTCTTTATAATCTCTGCTCCCCAGTTAAGGAATGTAATGGATAGCTTCTGAAAATCATTCATTCCAGAGTGGACCAGAAGTGTTTTGTCACACTATTTCCCCTCCTCTCTTGCTGCTTCTCCTCCCATCATCCCTAGTCCAAGCACTAAGCCTCTTCCCAGCTCCAGTAACGATGCTACAACCAGAAAGGATAAAGAATAGTCAGATAAACCCAAATTCTCCCCCATAGCTGCCAGTAAACATCACTAAAGGATGCTTCAGGAGGTGAGTGCTGCAGGGAAGCAGCCCAAGGTGCTGCAGAGCAGCTCTGCTCTTGCTTTTAGCCTCAGCACTAACTTGGGGTGATGACTCCCTGCCAGGTTAAAAGATTAGTGCAGAATGACAACAGAGGTTAGGGAGAAAAGGCAAAGACAAAAAAAATCCCTTCATTTACAACTCAGCTGCTGTAGCATCTGGTCCTCCAGAGCTGGAAATTGCCTTTGCAAGCAGCTCTGCTTTGTTCTTGGGCAGCACCAGGCTTTGGTGATTTAGGGGCAGTGGGGTGCAGCCCTGAATAAAGAAACCAGGCATTTACTGCAGGGGAAGGAGGGAGAAGAGGCAGCAAAGGTAAACAAGGAAGGCTGAAGGAGTCAGGGTTTTCTGGAGCTGGGCTGTGTGGGGAGTGAGCTGAGACATTCTGCTCCTTGCCCTGACCTGAGCAGGCTCTGGGCTCTGGGCTCCTGCTGCCAAACCTGCAACACTGCTTCCCAACCTTGTCATTCCCCATCCCCTCTTCTTGCTACCACACAATTGTACCACCAAGCTACCAAGGGCCAGGAGGAGGGAGGACAGTGCAAAGGGAACAAATGCTGTCTCAGAAAGCTTCTCTGGAAGTCACCATTGCCTTGGCTTCAGATCAAGCCTAGCCCATAGAAACCACCATGGTGGAGAGAGGAGATCTGCTTGCCTGGTGTTCTGGGGAGTGGACATCCCAGACAAGCAGATCTCCTCTCTCCACACTCATGGCTAGAGTCTGCCAGACATCCCAGACAAGCAGATCTCTCTCTCCACACTCCTGGCTGGAAGCTGCCAGACATCCCAGACAAGCAGATCTCCTCTCTCCACACTCCTGGCTGGAAGCTGCCAGATATCCCAGACAAACAGATCTCCTCTCTCCACACTCCTGGCTGGAAGCTGCCAGCTCAGCTCTCCACTTGCTTCCTGACATAGCTTCCACTCCCCAGCCCTGGCCCTCTACCTGCTTCTCTTAGCACAAAGCATTTCAAGTTTCCCATACATATTTCTCCCCTCTCGTCTGACACTGAACAAGCAGGAAAAATGTGGCCCAGCACAAGAAATATCAGGATAATGTTCCAATTTTCCACCATTTGACAGCAATCAAGGAGAGACTAATGGCTTTGCTCTGTGACTAAATCATTTAGCCACCAAGGTATTCTGTCTCATTCTCATTAGGGAAAGAAAAAATATTCCAATAATCTCATTATCCCAATGTGAATAACAGTAAAAATACAGCAAGAGTAATGACTCCTTCAGCACTCTGCCTCCCTCAGCTCAGGCAAGGGCTGCATGGCTGCTGCTGCAGTGCTGCCTCTGGGGTGCCATGGGCAGCTGCATCCCCTCCTGCCTCTTCCCATCCCTCCTGGCAGGGTCCTGCTGCTGAGCCTTTGATTCAAGGGAGACTTCCACTCTCCTCTCTGCACTCTGAGGACTTGTGTAGTCTTTTTAAGTAACTTCAAGAGGAAAAAAAGGATGTGTCATGGAGTGTTAAACTTTATGGAACTCCTCCTGGAGAATAACATCATTTCATGGTGCATTACTCTACAATGACCTGCTGCTTGAACAATTAATTTTTAAGGTATAGCCTTCTTTTTTTTTTCTTCTTGGGTTGTATTTAGCTTTCTCCTAAACCATCAACAGTACCAAGATTCCTTTATGATCTGAGGAGACAGTTAAAGCCTGACAGCATGTGCTGCACTCTCCCAACTCAACATGCAGAAGATTCTGTTTGGAAGCAGAGTGAAGAAGAAGAGAAACCTAAATGCTCCAGGATTTAGCTGATGGATCTGGTGCCACTCCTCAGCTTTCCTTCTCTTCCGCTGAAGCCAAGCTTTTCTCTCAGCATGGCAATGCACTGCAAACCCTCACTTCTAGGACACCAAATGCTATCCCAAACCTCATCCCAGCACAGCTGCTAGAGCAGTGGGTGCAGTCAGTGCTGTGCTAGCCTCAAACACACCAGGCAGGCCATGAAGCAGGAAAAGGGCCATGGTTGGGGAAGGGTTAATGGCTCCTAGCTGCCAGCTCCAGGCCTCAAGGCAGGATTTGCTCCATACTCCCTCCCATGAGCATTTTCTGGGGCTCATTGCTGGGCTTTGGACTCAATTTTGCCCTTGCAGACTACTTAATTTTGAAGTCTCTTCTCTCAGCACCCACAGACAACTGCCATCAAAGCCACTGTGTTTACAAGGATGCAGCTGTGGCAGGACATGGAAATCTGCTTTCCACCTCAGAAAAATCACCATTTCTGGCTTCTCTTTTTGTTCCCTGGTAATATGTTGACTCCCTGGCTTGTGTGTGCCTGCAATTTCTGTGGAACCCTGCAAAACAAGGCTCAGCAGCTCATTAGAGCAAGTCTCTTCCAAGCCATGTGCTTTCATGGCAACATTAATCAGGCTGAGAAATAACTGCTTTAATGTTAGACATTATTCTCTTCTGCTACACTGATCTAGTGGATTAGCTCTGCCATCTGCACATTCAAGTTAGGTATTTTGGTCTTTATTCCCTTCAGTGCCCCACTTGCCATCCTTCCTTTGCAATAAATGAGCTCTGGGATGCCTTTCAGAAGTGTTGGGAGTCACTAGCACACATTCCCAGGCTGGAAGGCAGGAGGATTCCAGGGCCAGCCCCTGGGCAGTAGAACACTGGTTTTGCTGTTCCTTCCTCTAGATCCACCCCAAAGAGCAGCTGCAGATCTGCCCTGTGCCAGCTGGGGCACAAATCAGGACTAACCCTGGCCTGCAGGGGCTGTGCAGAGCCAGGGAAATCTCCTCCCTCCTGAGGAACTCTGCTCCTCTGAGAGATGAGATGATTTTTACCCAGGACTGGGGAAGAGCAGGATGGGTTTCAGCCTTTCTGAGGCTGGGAGCACCCATGAGCATCAGTGTCAGTGCAAACACAGGGCTGTTAGCAGCAGTGACAGGCACACGGAGGAAATGAGAGCATCTGACAGAGCTGCAGAGGGCTGAGGCCAGGCAGCTCCCTCCCTCCCCTGCAGGTGACTCCAGGAGCAGAGCCAGGCAGCTATGGCAGTTGCTGGCACTGGGCAATTGAAGGAGCTAGATGGGGTGACATGCTACCCAGGGCTCCAGAGGCATGCCCACCCAAGGCTGGAGCTGTGAGGCCACTTCCTACTGTTCTTGTGCTGCCAGAGCTGGGTCAAGTCCTCAAGCAAACCCTGAGGGGCACAGAGAAAGGAGAGGTGGTGACCATCCCATTGTGGACAGCAAGAGCCAGGAGGAAAACACATCCTTAAAGCACCTTTGCTGTGAAATGAAGATGTTGTCTGTCACTCAACAAACCTGTTAGGCTATGTAATAATTCTCAGGCTACTCTCTAGCTCAGCTCTCCTGGCCAAAACATTCACATCAAACTGGAACATAAAGCCTGTCAGTCACAAGTAATTTTTCAGTCTCAGTGAGTTGTGATGGAAAAATGCAATTTACAAGGAGGAATCAACATTTGCCTTGCAAGACATCTATAAATGACACTGTTCTGAGATGCTCTGGCACCTTGGAATTGCTGCAGCCTAGAGCCCTTCACCTTCAGCATTTTCCTGGGAGTTTGGCTAGAACAACATTGCCTGGCACATGCCTTCTCCTCTGCCACGACTGAGGTCATGTGCAAGGGAATTGTTCCCATCCAAGAGATCTCCCAGCATGGGGAGTTTTAGCTTGAATTAGAACTGAACCAGAGTCCTAGCTTAGAGCTGCTGAGCTTCCCTTCCTCTCCAGCCTGGTTGCTTCCAAAGCCTGGATGCTCGTACCTAACAGCCAGCCACACAAAGCCCTGCTGATCCATCTCCTTGGACAGCCTGGCATGATTTGTTTTCTTTAATTGCAAGCTGTTTGGAATCAATAAGGTCCTTCCAATGCAATCACCACTGCCCCTGAAAAGCCCTTCCAATCTCCATGGAAATAAAGGGGCTAGGAAGAGCATTATTCAGAGATCAGGGACACAAGAGCCCTAACTACCTCCACTGGAGACCCTAGGCTTGGCTCTGTCAATAGCCCATTAGGGACTCAGATCTGCTGCTGAGTGCCACTTCACTTCTCTTCAAAGCCATGATGGGTTTCTGGGACAATTGGTGTGTGGCTGGGAGCTGCTGGAGCAGAGAGGCACAGCTGCTGCTTAGGGCATCACTGGCCGAAACCTTCTGCTTGTCTCCTGGCTGAAGGCCACCATGGGCAATCCCATGAAAAGCACCCAGACATCCTCTGCTTTGAAGTGAGTACCTGCTCCATAGCCTTTTCTGGCTCAAAGCTCTTTACCAGTGCTGCTGTGCCCTGTAAGCAGATGGCATCTTCTGCTCCAAAGATGCTTGGGTTCCTTTTTCCTAGGCAGTGATGATGTACAGGTTGCAAATTGCTTTAGGATTTATCGGGCTAAAAGTGATTATATTTCAATCAATGATTTCAAGAAACTCATTTACTGTTGCATCTTGGGAGCTTAGAGTTTTAAAGCATTTGAGGTGCTGTGTGTAAGCAAACTCCTGCAGGACATGCAGCCAGTGCTGTCCTCAGTAAAAGTCCTACAGAGGCACACAACCCAAGCATCTCAACAGTCCCTGTCCTGCAGCAGCTCTACCTTGTAGCACAGGCTTCTTCTGGGGAAATTAGCCTTTTAACACCACCCAAAGCAATAACAACAATGAGGTTTACTTGCCTGGCCAACCTGCCACAGAAAGACTCATTCCTATCTCTCTAGCCTGGGCTATTGTCCTTTCCAGGAGGATGCTCAGATCCTCTGGGGAACAGCAGGCTATAGGAAGCTGGCTAACAGTGTGGAAAACATGAAACAACAAACTTCAAAGCTTGAAGCAGAAAAAGCAGCTGCTCCAGGAGAGGATAAAGCCCATTTGTCCTCTTCAAGTCACTTGAACTCTTGAATCCCACTGGCACTTGTGTCACTTGCCACCAGCCACTGCCTTCTGTTCGTGCTATATATAACCCCCCCGGGGGGCAGCTTGCCTTGCTCTGATGCACAAGGATGAGGAGGCAGCCAGCTTTGCTTTGGACTTAGGTCAGGCTAGTACTTTATGTCTGAGAGGAGTGTTTTTCTCTGCCTTTGGAATGAGGATTAAACTGCAGTTTACCACCTCCTAAAGCAACAGTGGAGAACTCCCCAGCTCTGCTGGAGTGGTTGGGATTGTTAGTGACAAGTGACAAAGCAGAGCTATAATTTACCCCCAGACACTGCATTTCAACAGAATCCCCAGCACTAAATCTGACACTGGGAGCTTTCTTTTGTATTTCTGACTCATTCTGTGCTGGAATCATTTAAGCATAGACTTTAACTGCTAATACAGTTCCATGAAATGCAAAGTATAAATCAGAATTACTGGCTGGTTCAAGCTCTGTCTGAGTAGCTGTTTATATGGCATTTTTCTTCTGCTGCTTTTGTGTGGCTACAGAGACACCATAAAATGATGATATACTGCACACAGCTCACTGCCATCCCAGCAAACTGCTGCAAACAAAGCCCAGCATGCTTAATTATTTTCTTAGTTATAGAAAGCACAGACACTAATGAGAATAAAAGACACTAAGAAAGGGCAGGTGCACTTATTCATCAGCTCCTGTGCAATGATAAATAGATGGTATGTGTTATCATTAAAAGAAGAAAATACAATCTCAGGAATCCCTTTGTCTCCATCTGAGATGATCAGTCTCCCCTCCAAGAGCAGCAACCTGAGGACATCTCCTCTGGAATCCATCCAATGGCATGGATGAAAGGAGCAGAGATGCTTCCAGAGAATGCTTAGAAGTAACTACCACTACCCAGCCTGGATCTGTAATCTGGCTGGAGTGCTGTGGCAAAGGAAAATGGAAGCTACAAATCAAAGAGCTCTCTGTAAATCAAGCCTTTCTGTTCATTAATCCCAAATTAGCACATTAAAATAAAGCAGCAGTTGATTAATATCCCTAAGTAACACTTAGAGCTGAGTGAGAGCTTGATGCTAATATACTTGATGTTACAGTGCATTAATAAAGAGAGAGAGTCTCCCTTTAGCAGAGATGCTCTTGGAATTCAGCTCCCCAAAAGAAGCAGCAGTGAGCAGAGCTCATGGCAGAGAAAGCTGAGCTCCTCTCTGTGCTCAGGGCAGCAAGGGAAGCAGAGGAATGGTTCCTTGGGAGAAAAACAAGCACTAGAAGAAGGGAAACAGTTCCCCATTTGGAATGCATCAGTTGCTGCTGAAGTTGTACTGGGAATAGTTCCAGCTGCAGGAAAGTTTGCTGAACACAAGGGTGAGGCAGGAAAGCCACTGGAGAGGTGAAGGCCTTGGGAATGGAACTGGGGGGGGGGGGCCAGGCATGGGAGCTTTTCATCAGAATCAGGCAGCTTTTCAGCTGGGGAACCCCAAATCCCTGTGTGGGAGCTCGTGGGAATGAGCAAACTGGAGACATCCTGGACTTGCTGCTGCTGCTGCTCTGGACAAGAGCTTTTGGCAGCTGATCACACCAGAATGATGGAGAAGGCACTTGGATTTGTCACATCTCATCTGAGGATACTACCCATAGCTATTTTTTACATGGTAAAGAACAGGAGACATTCTGTGAGGCTTCTAGACACTTGTTTCTCCTCTTTGAACTAACACTGGTAGATTCTACCAACCCCTGGCATTCACCTTGTCTGAAAACACTGAGATGCTTCCAAGGCCAGGATGGATCAGAAGATCAACCTCTGTCTGTAAGGCACAGCATTCAGTTTGGGATAGCTATCCCTGGCCTGCACTCAGCAGAGCCTCATGGCTAGCAGCACCTAGCACTGCAGAAAGGGAATGTGGCATTGGGAAACAAAGATGTACAAGTCATTTAGGATAATTGGGCAGCTCACAGGGTAATTCAAGATGCTGGACCTGATTCTCTGGCAGGGGAAGAGAACTACCAGGAGTAAATCACAGCAATGGCTCTTTAGCCTGCCCTGGCCTGAGCAGAGCTGACAATTCAGCCTCATCTATCATCATTAACTTGGAATTTCTGCCTTTGCCTCCTCCTATAGATTTCCTGGTGCCAATACTCTTCCTGCTGGCATGTGAGACAAATTCCAGGGACAAAACTCACTATGGAAATGCAGCTCATTACCATATTAATCCAAGTGTCGATATTGTCCAAAAGCTGCTGTGAGGCTGCCAGCTCCTCCTCTCCCTAGTGACTGCAGGCCATGCCTTGTGGCAATTAGCAGTGCCCCTGCCCCAGCAACCCCTCGCCCACTTGCAGCTGTCACAGGCCCAGGCTGGGGCACTGCCTCAAAGGCTGCCTCATTAGCTTGCTGTGATGATTACTGTACTGCTTAATTGCTTTGTTTTCTTAGGAAAGCTCTGCTCCCTAATTATACTGAGTTGACAATTAGCAAAGCAGAGAAATCTTGACTTTCCCTTTTCCTAGTCCAGATTGTTAATGATGCCCAGGGAAGGCTTTTCCAAGTGTTTTATGCTCCAAGTGTGGGTTTCACTGCAATCCTCATGCATATGCAGGCTTCTTCCTTCTGACACCACCAATTTGTGGGTGTCAAGGTTCAAGATAATCAGCATTTTCAAACTAGTTTTGATCTTTCTCTAAATGTTATACTTTCAGAATATCTGACTGAGCTATCAAAACAAAACTTCCAGCGAGGAAATGGGATTGTGTGGGATAATTTGACAGTGATTCTAAGCGAAGATGAACACTAAGCATTTGCAATAACAGTGCACTAAAACATTTTCTGGCCCAAAAAGAAATGAGTTGTAGCAAAGTTGAAGAGACTTTCCCTTCAGAAAGGCAAACTGAAGGATTGCCATGTGCTTCTCTGGCAGTGGCTGTCTCCCTGTTCATTGCTGAGATGGTTTCACAGGCACTGAGCTCTTCACTACAACTGCACAAACACTGAGTTAGCATTTGCTTGCCCAGCTCCTGACCCAGGGCTGTTTGTCTTTACTTCCATGGCTGAGCTAAAAAACCTCTGTTGTCAAAGCTTTTATGTCTGGAGACTGAGAAACCATGGGAGCAAGGATGGCACAGCACTAAGTACTTATTCTTCCCTCTATCACTGACATTTCCTCCAATGACACGAGGTCATGCAAAGCAAAGCCATGGAAAATGGCTATTAATGAAGTGTAACCCCTAGTAATAATGCCACAAGCAACCTCTGATAACAAACACATTCTCCTAATAACATCTTCAATTATCTTCATTAACATCTGGCCATGGCAAGATGTGCAGTGCAGCCCTCCAGGAGTGAGACACACTGAGTGCTTTCTCCAGCTCATTCAGCAAAGGGCTTGCTGATGGAGAGCTTAAAGGATGCTTAATGTGCATTTATCATCATTTTTGGGGAGCCTATGCCTTCTTCATGTCATCAAGAGCTTGGAATTTGGATAAGATTGCTTGCATCACTCAGGAGATGTAAGTGCCCCGAGGAGAAAGCAGGTGCCTGCTTAGGGCCATGGGTCAGTGGTATGGCAGTGGCAGCTATGGTTGGGCTTGGTGACCTTAGAGGTCTCTCCCAACCTTAGTGATTCTGTGAAATAGCTGCAGCTCTGCCTCTGTCATCAAGGTTATGGCTGGGGTTACTAACAGTGGCCTGGGTCCACCCCAAGTGCCCTGCTCCTTGCCATGCCCTGAAGTTCAGCTCAGGTCCAGTAGTTTCTGGTGAATATGCAGATCACATCCCTGCTCTTCCTTTTCAGAGCAAGCTCTGAGCTTCTGAAGGATGCCAGAAGTGAAATCCTTTCTTCAGAGTTTAGCTCAGCATGGCACTGACATCTCCCTCAAATTGGCTCTCCAGTGTTTGAGGCCTGTTTTGGAAAGGGAAATTTCCGAGGAGGGGAGAGGTTATCAGTCAGCAGAGCCTGGTGAGGCTTGTGACAAAGGAGGAATAATTAGTGCTGTCTGTAAAAGCATCTTTTAGGCTGTGGCCATTCTCTCTCTTCAGGAGTGAAAGCAAGAGTAGAATTGCTGACAATCCTTTGAGGCATTTACTGGGAGAGAAGGATACAGCAGCACCAAGCATCTCCTCTCCTCTCAGGAACAGCTCTAGGCCACTTCCAGCTCAGCTCAGGAGGACAGGAGAGCACCACAAAGAACTAATTGCTCTGTGTATCTGCTAACAGTTATTTCAGTTCTAGATTTGTGTTGACTTGAACTTCTGGATGAGAACATTTGGAGTGCCAGGAGCTAACATTGCCAAAGCTTCATAGGAAGCCCCTGACTGGCTATTTTTTTGTCTTTCTCATTGTTCTGCAAACAAAACCAATTTTAAATGTTTACAAATTCCATTAAAAATTGTGTCAAATCCCGTAAAAGTATGAAGGGAAGGAGACTATGCCAGCCCTTCTCCTCTCATGGAACTTGCTTGAGGTCCTGTGCAATGGGAAGGAAAAGCTGCAAGAGATTTCCATGTCACCACTGCAGCCTGGCCTGGAAATCTTTATAGTCATTTAAATTTAATAAAGCCATCATCTGTAAATTTGCTCTTCTCTCCTTTGAATTGGAAAACATTTAGTCTCAAGCCCTGCAGCCCTCCTGTGATCAGACAGAGATGTTAATGAGGTCATGGCTCCATCTCCTCCTCCCTGGTGCAAACAGTGAGTTGAGTCTCCGCAACTCAGGAAGCTCATTTATCTGCTCCAAGTTATTCTGGTGTTATTAGTACTACTCCTGTTTGCCACAGCAGTGGCAGGCAAGAAGGAAGGTGGAGAGGAGACAGAAATAGTGCTTTTTATGGCAAGGGAGTTATTGGGAGAGTTTGAGTTCAGCAATATACTGAGCTTATAGTAACTATAGGAAGCCTTGCTAGCAATGCCATGCTGCCCAAAGACTCCAGAATAAGGTCTCCTCCTTGTCAGAGATCCCAGCTCCCCATCACACCAGTAAGTCCTGGCAGTGGCAAGAGGTCCAGCAAGCAGCAGGGGCAACTCCTGGGAGAGGTGGCACAGTTCTTCCCACAGCTCCCACACAGGCTATTTACTGGGATGGGTAGAATAAGAGGTGTTAGGGGCTGGATGGCAGCTCCCTGAGCCAGGAGAGAACAAGGTGTAAGGAGCTGGATGGAAGCTCCCTGAGCCAGGAGAGAACAAGGTGTAAGGAGCTGGATGGAAGCTCCCTGAGCCAGGAGAGAACAAGGTGTAAGGAGCTGGATGGAAGCTCCCTGAGCCAGGAGAGCACAAGGTGTAAGGAGCTGGATGGAAGCTCCCTGAGCAAGGAGAGCACAAGGTGTAAGGAGCTGGATGGAACCTCCCTGAGCAAGGAGAGCACAAGGTGTAAGGAGCTGGATGGAAGCTCCCTGAGCCAGCCCTGCTTCATTGGCTTTGCAAAGGCATTTCCACAGAAAAAAAGGAACAAAAGGATTAGGAAAAGGTGTGAATAATTCACTCCTGCCCCTGTCTATCCCTGCTTGCTGTAACAGATTGGCGAAATAACTTCATCCACCAGTTTATTAACAGCTTGCCCTCTCTTGTATCTCACCTCCATAATGAGATAGAGCAGATATGATGGATTACATTCTGCCTCCTGCTTCCATCCCCAATGAATTATCATTTCACTCTTCTCCCAGCCTCGTGCTTTGGCTGCCTCCATGCAGCCCATTAAGGGTTGGGCAGGAGGAGGGGGAAGATGAAGCTAGGAGATAGAAAAGGGAAAGGCCCCACTGAGAAAGCAGTTTTAATTTCAGACTGGAAGATATGAAATTAAAAGAGGGTGAGGAGATTCTCTCTCTTCTATTTCATCTGGCAACACTAAACACAGAACAAACAGAGCAATGCTATTGCAGGAGAACCTGAGCATGCAGCTCTTAGCAGCAGAATGCTCTCAGTCAGTGAGGGCTCAGAGCCCAGACACAGGCAACCATAATGAGCCAGGCTAGATATCTTTTCCCCCCTGCCCAAAATACCTTCTTCTTCAGCTCTGCCCTAGCCAAAGCCCTCAGAGAGCCAAGGCTTCCCAGAGCCATCATTCCTGCCCTGCTCTGACAAGGAGCACCTCTCTTTCTAAGAGCCTAGGACATTTCCTCACCCATCAGGACAGATCACTGAAAAGGTCACACACACTTTTGTGCAAACCCTTGAATAAGGGGGATCAGAGGGGGTTTTTTCAAGAATATTGAAAGCTTCAGCTGTTTTAGCTCTGTTAGAAAAAACCCAAGATGCTTCAGGATTCCTGATGCTTCACAATGCCACTAAAGACCTGGATCCTTCTGCCCAGAAATAAGCTACTGTCTGACCCCAGTCACTAGCTCATCAGTCACTCAAGGCAATAACACTCCCAGCTCTGGCTCCCACTTAAAAAGAACTTAAAAGATTGCTAGGGATGGTAATTCAGAGCCATGCTGGAAGCCAAGGGGTTTGGGGTGTCCAATTTGATGTGGCCATGGTTGGACTGAAAGCTCCTAGGAACATAACTAAGTATTTGCCAACAGAAAGGAGCTGCACAACCCAGTCTGAGCATTTTGTCTTTCTTGCCTCTTCTCCAGCAGTTACTTTGGGTCCTTAGTACACACTGGGTAAAGACACAACCACTGCCTTCCATTGTCTTTCTTGCCTCTTCTCCAGCAGTTACTTTGGGTCCTTAGTACACACTGGGTAAAGACACAACCACTGCCTTTGCACTTTAAAGGCAGCTAGCACTATGAAAATTCATGAAGCAAACCAATTAATAAGCTTCATGCAGCTCCAGCACTGACCTCTTCTTTTTCTCTCTCTTTGTCAAGAATTTGTTACAGGTTCTGCTACCAAGAGCCAGTTGTGCCCTACAAGCAGGCAAGAGCATCAGAGGCTTCATTGCCTCTTGGAGCAGCAGCAAAGCTTTCACCCATCACCACTGCAGTCTTGGCAGCTCAGTAACATTGCCTCCTCACACAGTAATTCCATACAAGGTTTAGTCTAAAGTATATTTTAGTCTAATGTGAATGACAGGCCCAGCCACTATTAGCTGTAAGGGGGGGGATGGATTCTTGATGGCAACTGGACCTAAATGGGCAAATGAAATCCTCAAGCAGGTTTAGATCCTGATAAACCTGATGAGTTGCTGACTCCAAACGAAGTTAGAGCAGAGAGGAGAGGCTTGGCTGACTTAGCAGCTTATCAGACACCTTTAATTTCCATCCTCAGAGTTCCATGCTGTGCTGAGAATATGAAAGGTATTGATTCTGCTGGTACCCACCATGCAGGACAAGCTCTAAATTTGATTTCAGTTATCCTGCGTTCAATGCAGGAAGACAAATGAAAAACAACAGAGCAGGCTGCCCCTCTGGAAGCTAAAATCTACCACAGACACTGCAATAACATCTGAGGGCACCAGCTGAGCTGATGCTGTACACAGACAGTGCCTACAGGAACAGGCTTAGTGCTCACCCCTGCACTGCTGACATCTGGGGGCTGGTTTTTCCCAGCTTAGAGCCCAAGCCCTGGCCTTGTGCTCTTTGGGCATGGTGGGGAGGACTGGAATGGCATGGTCTTTGTGCCCAGCTCACCATCCCCTTGGCCATGGGATACTGAGCCATCCCCACTGGACATGCCCTGCTCAGCCACCCCCTGAGCCTGCCCAGGGCTGCTCCTTGCTGAGGCCCAAGCCCTGCTGCCAGCTAGCAAGTGGTTTGGGCTGTCAGGAACCCAGCTTTGTAGCCAGGGCTTTGGCTTAGGAGGATTAAAGCTTAAACACTCAGATTCTACCTTCTGTGCCTAATAATCCTGTAATAATACCCCTCCTTAAGACTCAGGGGAAGGGAAGGAAATAAAGGGGTGAAAACAACAATAAAAGGGGGGAAAAAAATCCCTATTTTTGTAGTAGGCTGGTGTAGAGATGGGTGGGCTGTGCCAAAGTCAGCCCATGAGCAGAAACAAGAGCAGAGGAACTCTGAGCAGACAAGGAACTGCCTTTGACAGATGGATGTAAATGTGCCTCTCAGTGCAGGAGGAACAGTTGATTCCAAGGCATGAAATCAAATTAGTGCATCTGCAGCTGCCTATGTGTCATCCAGCTTCACATTTTACACACTAAAGACATTTTTTAACCTCATGTTAGCTACACTTTTTGGGTTTTTTTCTTTATACTCTTCCTCTCCCAGGAGTTGCAGGATGCTATTGGCAAGGAAGGGAAAGGCAAGCTGAAGCAGAGATGCAAGCTGTCTCCTTTCCTATTGTAACATGACAGAGATTTTGTTGGCCTCATTTACTAGCAGGTAGAAGACTTGGGAAAAAATAAAACCCCAGCATCAACTTCACTAAAAAAAGGCAAAACTCTGCAAAAATGTGTAGGCAAGAAGTTCTGTATTTCTTGTCTCCCCCCTGGCCCCTCATCTTCCCATCTTCCCATTCCCCAAGGATGGCAAGGTGCTCAGGGACTGACCTGGGTGACAGGAGGCAGTTCTAGCTCAGCTGTTGGAACTGCTCAGGGCACAGCTCACAGGGAAAGGTCTCCACACTGTCCCAAGAGCTGCACATCCCTGGGGAAGCAGCAGGTGAAGGTACAGATCCCAAAGCACTCCTCAGACTCACTGATGAAAGGTCTCCTGTTCTCACACACTCCTTGGATGCTTGCACTCACAGAATCAATCAGGAAGGTTGGAAGAGACCTCCAAGCTCCTCAAGTCCAAGCATCCCTATCACTCCATACCACTAAGCCATGGCCCTAAGGAGAGCAGCTAGATGTTTCTTAACCCCTGCAGGGATGGTGACTCCAGCACCTCCCTGGGCAGCCTGGGCCAAGCCTTAACAACCCTTCCAATGAAGAAATTTCTCCTTAGATCTAATTTAAACCTCTCTTTCTACCAGTTTCCTAAGGCCATGCTCAGGGTGGTTAGAAAGGAAGCCCAGCAGCAAAGCAGAGCTGTGGAGAACAAACTGGTCCCCACTGGCCCTGCCTCACCTGCCCAGTGTCTCTCCTCTGGGCACCTTTGATGCTTTGACAGTCACAGCAGATTCAAGACTTGAGCTTGAAGCCATTCCCATCCTCCTGTCCCAGCAGCAGGGCACTGCAGGATGTCCTGCAGAGATTCCAAGCCTGCAAGGAGTTGCTGAGGACATTTGGTGCTTTGCTTTAAGCTGGCTGAGCTGATCATCTCCCTCATTTTTATTCTCATGTGGCTGGAGGACCAGTGCAGGATCAAATGTTTATATATATATATATATATATATATAAAAACCCCTCCATTTTCCTAGTTAAAGACCAATTCAAGCTGTTATTAGATGTCCACACAGAATGCAGCCATATTGCACCAGGACCATATGGAAGTTAAATAATCTCAAAATGAGTATTTTTAGAGTCTACTTTGCAGTCCTGAACACTTCCACACTCAGAGCTTTTAACTGGCAAGTTGCTGGCTGCTTCCAAAGTTGGGACCCATGCACAGATGACTAAAGCTTTGCTGTCTGATTTTCAACCTCGACATTATTGCAGAGCACTTGAGCTCTTCATGAGCAATGCTTACATCACAGCACATCTGCCTACAGCCCTCAGCATTGATCAAAATAAAAAGCTGAACTTGTAGAGTTTTGCTGAGCAGTTCCTGAGGGTCTGGTCAAATCCAGCACAGGATCAAATTAAAGAGAGATTGATTTATGGAGAAGGAAGAGTAGCTGCAAGGTTGGTGAATGGTAGATGCTGCAAGTGGGGAAAGGCTCTTGCCTGAACACAAATCAGATTAATTGTAGCAGCAAGAGGCAGACACAAGGTACAAATGTTGCTGCTTGCTTGCTGGATTCTTTTCCTCCTGTTTTCTCTGGGGAGGCTCTCTGTGCACTCTAACTCATAAAGGCCTCTGAACAGTCAAAATAAGCTCAGGAAGAAAGTGATTAGAAGTTTTATCAGCAACCATGGAGCTCAGACATGGCTAGCTCTGCATCCTAACCCATCCTGAGAAAGCAAGGCCCAAATTGTGTGCATCACAGGGGAAATCCCAACTGGGCACCAAGTAAAGAGAAGTTACTAGCCAAAGACTTCACTGCTGGAATAATCCCAGCACTCTGTTTCCTGTGTGAACTGCTATAGCTTCACTTGTGATGTTGTTTGAGCACCAGGAGAAAAAGATCCAGTAGGAGCTTTCTGCATGGAGACGTGACCCAAAAGCAGCTCTGTGCATGGAGATCTTTCTCCTCTGACTCAGCACTAACACTGATGAATAACACTGCAAGCAAAGCACCCCTGTCAAGCCTTCAGCCTGCTGCAGCACGGGAGGATTTTTCCCCCCATCCCACTTTCCTTTCCCTTGAAGAGCTAGTGATGTCTCTGTCATGTTCTCATTTCCAAAGCCCTGTTCTTACATGCATGTTCCATTTGGGATGCCTGCTGTGGTTGCACACTGAAAGCAAAGTGCCAAACAATGCAGGGAGAGGAGGGGGAAAATCAAAGCATCTTAGCAATCTTGAGGCTGGCAAAAGCTGTGTGTAATTCTGCTTAGGCTGCAGGTTGGCTGGAGGAAAGAGTATCAAAGCAGCATCTTTTCCAATTGCTTGAGCTTTGAGATGATTTTTCCTGCTTATTGTAGAGCCCAGACTGACAGCTCTGAAAAGTGGAGCTGCCATTTATGCAAGAGCAATGAGCACCAAGCAAGAGCTCAGCACCAGCACAGGGAGCTTTCCCTCCTAATGGATCCACACTCTTCACCTGGGAGCATCACCCAGGACTCTGAACCCATAGATCAGCCTGGCCCTTGCTTTTCTTCAGACTAACCAGAACTACAAACTGACAGCTCAGTAATGAGCAATTGATGACAATTTCACAGCCAATCTGCACAGAAATGAAAAGAGAATAAAACAAACATTTCCATCTCATAGAACACCATGTCCTCCAAAAGCTACTGCTCTAGCTCATTTCATGTCAACCCACAGCACTCAGTTTTTTGGTGCATTCCAATGTACAATTCCCTCTTGGGTTGATTTTGCAGCCCTGTGACTTCACCTGCTAGTAGCCAAGAGACCTTTATCATATTCCTGGAGATGCTGAAGAGCAAGGCTGGGAAACTCCTCACTGCTGTGTGTTCCTGTGTCTGCAGGTCGATCATTCCCCTGCCCACCAGCAGGTCCAACATGGCTTGGGGCCATGATTCCCTCCCTGGGGAACCTGTTCCAGTGCCTCTGGGGAAAGAACCTTGTGCTAACAGCTACCCTAACCCAGCCCTTGGCACAGCCTCACACCGTTCCCTCGGGAGCAAGCTGCTTCCAGACAGCTTTATCTGCTCTTTCTGTCAGGGGCTATATAAAGACAAGAAGAAACAAAGACAAGAGATTGTCTTAGAGGTTTAAAATAAGATTTTGCAGAGCAGCAGTGGCTGGCAGAGCTGCAGGAGCCTGGAGGAGCTGGCTGAGGCAGCAGGCCGAGGGGAGCTGCGCGTTCCGAGAGCCCCCTCTAGCGCGGCTCTGCCCGGCCGGACACGGGCTGCCAGCAGCAAGGCATTCAGCTGCTGCTGGCCTCTTACAATCCTTCCTGTGCAGTAATGTTGTTCTTTAGGGCTCCTTTCAGGAGAGGGGAAGACTTTCAGGGAGTCAGCTGGTTTGCAGGATGCTGTGCACAGCAGATATATGCTTCCAGACCTCTTGCTATCTGATGTGCTGAGAGCTGAGGTGAAGATCCTTACCATCCTCAGCTGGGCGAAATATCATTTGGAAAGAGTGCAGAGAGAAGTGCAAAGATCCCAGCCAGTCTGGGTAAACAGGCTTATATCCTTAATTTTGCCCTGTAGCTGGGAGTAGGCACTCAGCTCTGCAGCCCAGAGGCAGGTTAATCACACCTGGGTAACAGCATCAATAACAAGCTGCAGTGGATGATATGGAGATAGATTGATCTGAAGGGTATCAAACCCAAGGAATGACTTTAAGACTTAGGAGTATTTCTGTTATCAGATCACACTTTCATGTTTTTATAGAATTGAGGGGGTTTTGTGAGCCTCAGCATATTACATTCAGCTCCTAAAAATCTCTTTCAGCCACTGCATATCTGCAACAGAATATAACTCAGGCTTGAGGACTTACTGAGGATGTAATTGGGTGTGATTCAAACACAGCAAAGTAGCTACCAGCTCTAATGCAAATATAAAATAAAATTACAACAAAAAGAACTAGGGAAGTTGTGGCTTCCAAGGGAAGAGCACTGATCCTCCCAAGAGGTCTCTTCACACAACTTCTTCCCCAGCATACTTCCCAAAGCAGCACCCCACTTGCTGCACCCCTGAGTAACTCAGGCTGCTGCCTCACTTATTTCCCTGAGACAATGATGAGAGACTTCTGCTCCTCCTCCCAGGGCAGGGGGATGCAGATCTGGGGCACACTACAGCCTTTCCAACCATGCTGAACCTCCATCCAGGTCTTACTGCTGACCAAGACATTCCCCAAAGGAGGCAGAGGCACTCTGTGCAAGGAGAGCAGGGGGATGGCTCAACCCTGGCAGCTCTTCAACTCATGCAGTAGCAACAGAAGCCACCCTAGGCTTCTGCTCTTCACACCTAGGGACCCTTTGCCCACAGCAGCAAGGGATGTAAGAGCTGGCACTCCTGCAGCTAGTGAGAGATGCCTTAAGAGGGCTGTCTAACCAAAAAACTCATGTGTGCATTTCTACTGGAGCTAATAAAACATGTTCTCTCTCCCTGAAAACCTTTCCTTCCCCAGGACTTTGCCAGAGACTCTTCAGCTGAGAAGAGCTGGTCCCAAGAGTGTTCTCCATCACTGTCCTGCTCCCAGTGCACACACAAACCTCACCATGAACCCAGGCAAAGTGTCCCTTTGATTTGTGAGGCTCACAAAAGGATCAAGGCTGCAAGCTGCTGAGAAGGGGAGGAGAAGGTCATGATTTCTCCTCTTATTCTGCTGCTGGAAGGAAATATTTCACACTCCTCTGAGTCTCACTTCCAATCTTTTCTTCTTTCTTTAATCATCATGCCAATGAACAAATACTGATTTGTTACAGACACCTGAGACCCCCCAGGAGGTCCTTGTTGTGCAACAACAGCTCACTAGCTTCTGTCCTTTTTTCTCTTTATGGCAATCTATTTACTTGCTACCTGTTGTCTACATACTAAAATGTAGACACAGATCCCATCCCAGCCATTTCTCACATGGAAAACTACAGACTCCAGAGCCTCTATCCATAGACCAGAAGCCAACAAAGGAGCCAGGAAAGGGTGATGGAGTGGGAAGCCAGAGACATTGCAGAGATGGTTAAATAAGTCTTTTTTTTTTCTTCTATTTTTTAACAGTTCTGTATAGTGGAAATGTGAAACAAAACCACCCACCCACAGCAATATAGGTTAAGGAACTTCTGTCAATAAGAGAGAGAATAAAAGCAGGCACTAAAACAACAGAAATAATGACTCTGCTTTGCAGAGTTTGATTCTAAAGTGTCTGCTGCCTCAGGCACTTCTCCAGCACAGAACCTCAGTGTTTTGCCTCAAATACTTGTAGTTAACAAATATTCTGTGTGTGTGCAGGAGAGCCACTGACAGGCAGCCTATAGCTATATGGAGAGATGGAACTGCCAAGAGGGAATAGAAGCAAAAGCAACAAGAAATATTGGAGCAATATATCTTAGGCTTGGGGAAAAAAATATACTTGCTCTTTCTTTGTCTTTCTTTCCCTGTCTGGAGGAGCTGCAAGCTGGAACTGTACTTGAACCAGTGTGGGGTACAGACAGCAGCATGGAGATCACCTCCTCCCCAGAAATTGTCTCCTTACCCTCAGGAGGCACTGCCCAACCTCCTCTCCATCTTCTGGAGCACACAACTGGGAGACATTTCTCTGTGGCCTCCACTGAGCTGCTGTGCCAGTCACCACACATCTTCCAGGAGAGAAAATGGGAAGATGCTGCCACACATCTGGGAACAGACACACATCTGACTGGGCTCCCTGCAGCCTTTCTCTCTCCTCTTGTTGCTCCAGCTTTGCCACATTGGTCCAGCTAAAGCTCCAGACTCCATCTGTCTGTGTTAACTGTGCCTGTTACACAACCAGATCCTCAATATTTAAAGGATAAACTGTTTCACAGCATGCTTCCAGATGTTCTTGCCTTCATTATTGCTTTATTACTTAAAAAGTCAACAGGATGTGATATATTCAATATATAATCTGCTCTGACACTCATCTGCATGCTGCTGCCTGCTGGGAATATCCCAGGAGAGACAAGCCTGGAGTTTCTTTTGCACAATTACTGAAGTTTGGGTTGAGGAGCTGCCAGAATGCAACAAGTAAACATCCTCAGGCTGAGTTGAGTGCAAGGCAGTGGCAGGCCCAGCTCTGAGGGATGCACCTCCTCTAAGAGCCAGCCCATGGGCACAGGAGCCAGCACTGCCTGCAGCAATCACTCTGTGGAGGATAACACTTTTTATTTGGGGCTAGAAGTATTGTTCTGTCCACTTTCAAGCCACAGAGAAAGTGACTACCAACAGAAAAGATCTCCTAAAGCAGAGCTCAGCTCCTTTAATGCTCAGAGATGCTCCTGCCTGCTGGTGAACATCAGAGGCCATCAGTGATGCCTCCTTAGCAGCTCATTTTAGTCTAGAAGCCAAGAACTCCTAGGCCTCTCCAATACTTCCTGAACAAAAATGCACTGTGGAGTTCAGTAGCTTATATTCTCCTTATATTGCTGGAGAGAAAACCATCTTGTATCTTCCCCAACAGAGATGTGATTCCAGAGAGGAGAACTCCCTGATCTGGTGGAAATACTCTCAGATTCCCAGTTCTGTCCCTCCCCCCTAACTACAGCACTTGCCCCAGAAGTGTTTTGCCAGTGAGGAAGATGATTTGGGGAAGGATTTGGCTAAGTAGATTGCTCTCCCTGTATCCCTGAGCCTGGCCACTCAGCCCAGCACAAACCAGGGTATCAAACCCCCATTTATCTCCCTTGTCTGAGCCACAACAGCCAGAGAAGCCTGCATTTGATTACACAATTGCTTTGTATTCCATTGAACACTGCTTCATCTGTTAGCCAGGGATGTAGGAGGACTGAGTTGTGTCACCTTCCAGTCTCTGCCAATAATGTCATAATTTGATATGGAAACTCTGCATGCTATTATATTCTCATTTGCTATTTCAGCCATGCTTTGGCAGCCAGCTGACTCCTATTGAAGCATTTATCTGATTTCTCTCTGCCTTCTTATCCTGGAAATCCTCAGAGGGAATATGTCCTATCACATTTTCCTTACACACTCTGAATCTACATCACTTCCAGTTCCTTTTTTTTCCTAGGAGCTTGGTAAACAGATGAGCATATTAAAAAAAAAAGAAAAGAGAAAGGAAAATGCCAAGACTGCACATTGGGTAAAATTCAAGCACATGCTACAGAGAGAACTGCTACAGCTCTTTTGTCATCTTCAGTCCTGTCCCTTTCTTTCTGCTCCTCCTACTCCATCTCCTTGTCTCCAGACTGCCCATCACTTCCATCTCAAGCTAGGAAGGCCTCCCCAAACATCCTTGTCTCTTCTTCCACCTGTGTGCCCTGCAGATTTCTGCTGCATCTAAGGAGCCAACAGGAAATACATTGCCTTGGAGGATTTTCACAGGAGATGGGAACAGTCTTCTACAGAACACAGAATATACCTAAAGATGTTGTGAGTGGCCTATCCCTGGTAGTGTTCAAAACCAGATTGGATGAGGCCTTCAGCAACCTGATCTAGTGGAAGATGTCCCTGCCCATAGCAGTAGCTTGGGACTAGGTGACCCTTAAGGTCCCTTCCAACCCAAGCCATTCCATGGCTGTGGGAAAGAGGATTCACCTTCACACAGGATGTTCCTGCTTCACACAAACAGCACTCCCCATGGCTGGCATAAACTGGAGCTAATTCCACTGAAAACACTGCAAATACCAGGAAGGCTTAGGCTGTGGAAGAGCCAAGTGGGAGGCTGCTGCTCAGGCTGGATCAGTGTTCCTAAGGCACTGATGGGAAGTGATGAGGGAAGGCGAGCGGCAGCCAGCCTGACCCCAGCAGCACTGACACAAACTGACAGGGGAGGTGAAGGCAGCACTGACATCAGCAACATTACAGCACAGAAGCAATGCCAACTCAGGGGAGGAAACAGTTTGCCAGAGGAAAAACAGAATACAACCATCACTGCTCAAAATCAGGAGGCAAAGGGAGAAGGGAGCAGAGGAGAATCAAGGGCCAAAGCAGAGCAGCAAGCTGGCAGGGCAGCAGCAGGGCCTGTGGTGAGCAACTGGGCAGGGAAAGCTCCTGCCTTCCTGGAGAATAAGCAAAACTGTCTTCTTAGAAAGACTATTTCTGCCACTTCTAATTGCTCCTGCATGGCTAACTGCCCTAATTCAATTAACATTTTATTCCTAATGAACTGTGGTGCAGAGCACTCCGTTAGGAAAGCCACAGTGTCGTGGAATCACAGTGAGCCTGGCTGAAGGAAACATCTTCCTCCAGAGAGGGAATGCTGGGAGGGAGCTGGACAAATTGATCTTCAATATAGCAATAAAAATATCCATTAAAAAAGTTACTTGGAATTAAGCAAATCTTTCATCTGCTTGAGGAACTCATCTTCGTCCCAAATGAAAACGACCACGTAGGGGTCACATCCTAAACAGGTTCACTTTTCCCTCACTCACTGTTATTATTTCAATTGTCATCTCTCCCTCATTAATGGATATGTTTCCCCCCCCCAAATTACACTCAGTTTGTGTATATTTTGTATTTTTATGGATTGAATGTGCAGTGGAAGCCAACAGAGGAACGCAGGGAAGATAAAAAATGTCATTTAAGAGAATGAAGGTTACAAACAGTTTCAATTAAAGCTCCACAAACCCCTGGACTCCCTGGATTATGTTTGCCACATTTCAATATTTGTCCATAATGTGCACACAAACAGCTCTCCAAAGAATCCTGCCCTCAGTCATTTTCCCTTCCCTTAATCCTGCTGCACAAAGCCTGGCCCTCCTGGGATATTAAGAGGATCTCATAAGGACAATCCAACTTCATATTGATTCTATTTCCCAAATCCATCAAATCTGTGGCATTAGGAAACACAATAGTGAAGGGAAAAAAACCCAACATAAAACAAACAAAACAAAACCACAAAACAAATGTGTATTTTAATTTAAATACCACTTCTAGCAAAAGGAAAATAAACACTAATGGGGGAAAAAAAGCAGAGGATGATGCTAGGATTGTGCTCCATGAAACACAGGATATAAAGTGACAAGGGAAGGAATGATCATTGTTTGGATAACATCAACAAGACAGACACAGATGAATCTGGCAAGGGACATGGAAGAGCCAAAGCACAATTCAGTACATATTAGTTGCACAGTGAGAGGGAAGGGAGGAGAAGCAGAGGCTGGACACAGGCTGGCCAAATCTAAGTAAGGGCTTCCCAGCTTCTCTATCTTGGGGGTTTTCCCTCTTTTTCCACTCCCTTTTTCCATCTGGATCATGACAGTTAATTGGGGTTTCAGGTATTTTGTGCTCATTGCTGAGGTGTAATTCCTGCTGCCTCGGAAGGAGGTCAGTGCTGCTCAGCCATGGAGCAGTGGAAGCTGTGAGAAGGCAAAGCACTTGCCTTCCAAACCCAAGCCAAGCCTGCCCCACACCAGCAACGAGCTGCAGCAGTGAGCACTCCAACCTTTGCCTTTCATCCTGGAGAAGAAAGGGAAAGGTAAGCTCTAAGTGCAAAATAAAGATGATAATCCTACACTAGACTATCAGAGAGCTTTATCTTTCCAAAGATGTTTGACTACCTTCACCTTGAAGACGTTTGAGGATCAACTCCTAAAGCCTTATCCCTGCCTTTTTCCTTCTCCTTTTGGTACAGATGACTTTTCAGCCCATTTTGTCCTCGTTTCTTGTCAGCAGAGCCAGCCTGGATTTGCTGTGTATTGCAGGACACACCAAGACAAGTCACCTTGCACCATCCAAGCCACAACTGCACCCCAGCTCTGTACCCCATGGCCCCCCCGGCACCCTCAGAGCCACATCCAGGCAGGAGCTGCCCACCCCTAGCACAGTTGGATAGACCAAGCCTGGACCAATCTCAACCACAACCAAAGAAGTTGTGAGCAGAACTTTTCCTTCCAAACACTCCAGAGATGACATTGAAACAGGTAAGATGACAATCCATTGTGCTAAATCAATTACTGATTATCAATACAGCACTCAGTGCTATGTAATTAGTATGTAAAAGCTATATTTAGCTGTAGATTACCCCAGTAATAAGGGCTACAGGAGCAAGAGCTGGATAATTACGTTTTATGAATACAGGAAACCTTTGAGGAATTCTCTGTGATTTAATTGACATTTAACAAGATAACTGCAGCAAGTTAATTAGAAATTATATGCTAAAAATATGAATTAACTTTTAAATAATATTTTAGCTAGCTGCACCAGAACTAGAGCAGCTCATTATGTGCCAGTGAAACACCTCAATGAAACAGTGCTCTCCAACACCCTCTCTCTCATTCATTTCCCAGCTAAAGCCTGCATTATCAGCTCCTCCTGCTGAATCCTTTTTGGGTATAAAGAGGCTGAGTTGATCAGCTTAGTGAAAGGCTTATTTTTTTTATGGTCCTTTCATACTTGTTAAAAAATGAGAGTTCTCTTATGTTTCTGTCAGCATCCAGAGAGAAGCTTGCAGCTCAGCTCTGCTTTCAAGGCAGCACAGAGATGCAAAGCAAGGCACTGACAAGCACTGAGGGTTCCCTGCAAGGGATCCAGCAGGGAGTCTGACAGGGCTAATGTGGCCAGAAATGGGGAGAATCCAACAGCTCTGAACTGCTCCTGATGGGGATGGGGGCAATCACAAAGAAAAGAGAAGAGCAGAGCCCTGTTCTTTTTAGATCTAGGTTGGATAGTGCAGAGATGATGGAAATCTGCCTCAAAATGAAGTTCGGTGTAGGTTCTCAGGGGAGCCCCAGAGCCAAGGCACAGAGAGAAGCCTTTGCCACCTGCAGGCTGCAGGAGTTCCTTTGCCAGAGATGAAGCATCCAGCAGCCCTGGGGGGGTCAGGAAGACTCAGGAAAGGGAGCAAGAGCTTGCAAGTTAGAGCCTGAGATGAGTGTAGAAACACAGAATCACTAAGGTTGGCAGAGACCTCTAAGACCATCAAGCCCAAGCATCCCTGTTACTCCCACACCACTAAACCATGTCATGAGATCTGAAGTCTCTACAGTTCAGCCACTGGTGTTTTAGATTATTTTGCAGATTTTTCATAGCCACACATCGTTTTGGATATTTGGGGTTTTATTACTGCCTACCCTACCATAATTTGTCCAGAAGTGACCTGGAGCTTCATTCACCTTCACCCAAAGCTTTGCAGCCCCTCAGCTGTGCAAGGCCCTGGTGTCTGGCTGCTTAGCCTGGCTGTAGAGAAAGGGAATGAAGTTCTCCAGAGGAGCAAGTGGACTACTATTGCTATGAGAAACAGGTGCCATTTCTCCTGCCTCTGGCTCAGTGTGTCCCAGCAGACTCCAAGGTCTCTCTTGCCATTGCTTTCTGCCAGCACACCCTCGTTAGCATTCTGGACATGATGCTCCAGATTATGCATACACAGAGCATACATGATTTAGTGTCTCTGCTCTGGAAAATGTCACTTACCTCCATAGATCACAGGAGGAAATGGGCAAAACAAGATGATAAAGCAGTGAGGGATGGGCCAGATGACCTGATGTGGGCCTGAGAGAGCAGCACTGTATAGTTAATGTAAATGAAGGGGCTGGGATTGAAGTGGGGAAGCCAAGCACAAGCAGAACGAATGTGGACAAGAGACAGACCAACTCTACTTAGCCCAAGGCCTGACTACATCTGATTAGTAGTTCAGGAAAAGCTTTTAAAATAAAAAGCAAAGCCAAAAAGTCAACTTGTCACTGACCTCTCCTCTTGGTCCACTGCTGCTGCCCAGACTGTGTCTTCTTTTCTGATGAAGCTGCTCACAGAGCTTCAGCTGGGAGAGTGCTAGCTACTAGAACTAAATAACTGATACAATAAAGAAGGCAATGACCCCAGCCCTTCCTGCAGCTAACACCAAACCCTGCAGCAAGCAGGAGCATGGCCCAGGTCAGCAGCTTTATCTTCTCCCTGCCCCAGGGGAGGATCCACTTGCTAGCTCCCTGCAGCTGCTCTCCTACCAGAGGGAACCTGGGCAGCCTTCCCTTGAACCCCCAGCCCCCTGAGGAGGCTCTAGCTGCTCTCTCTGCTGCCAAACTCCTTTCAGGACAGGGAGGTTTTCTCCTAAGACCTAGGAAGAAGCTTTGGGTATTTTGCTAAGCTTTTCTGTGGAAAAATAGTTGGAAGAAGATAAAGCACATGTTACTATGGCTTCCTCTTTTTTGCTCTCACTTGGTCAGTAGATTAGCCAAGATTGATTTTTCTGCATGAAAGGGAGAGGCCTAAGGTTAAAAGATAAAAGGGGAGATTCCTTTTAAAATGTAATTTAGATTTTTCTGGTATTAGCTCCAGTATCAGCACAAAACCACTTCAATTTGCCAGGAGCACCTGAGACCCACTGCACAGCTGCAGGGAAGCAGGGAAGCATCTCCTCTGGCCAATGGAAGAGCTGAGGAGCACCATGCCTGCAGAGCCTGCCCCGTGCAGCTCTCCTGCCTGGGGAGCCCAGGCTTGAGCTCTCTAAACATCTGCCAGACAAGGGAATTTGGTGACCAAAGTTCTGCTGGGGAATTTGGCTAATTTGCTTATTCTTGCTGTAGTCAGTGCAAGTTTACAACTGAACTCTGCAGAGCATCCCCTTAAAACCATCTCCCCAGTCTCCTGTGGGTGCCTCAGTGCTAAAGGACCAGTTCCTCACTGGCAGGTCTCAAAGAGCTCAGAGACAGATGCACAAGGAGCAGTGTTGCTGCTGTATTTCCTCCTCATCCATGTGACTCTCTCCAAGTCCTTGCTCAAGCTTGAGGATTTTATTATCCAAACTCCTTCTCCTCATCCCCCTTGCTGTAGAGCACAAGATCAGAGTTACTCACTTGGAGCAAAGAGGATTTAGCTACCTGGAGCCTTCCTTTTGTTGAAAGCAGCATCTCTGTAATGGCAGCGTGGGCTGGGTAGGGATGCTTGGATTATTCACCAGGAATAATTGAGCTGATCCATTTCAGCATTTCTCTTCGAATAAATTATTTGCAAATAAACATTTTCATTATTCCACCAGCTCTGATGTTCCATTAGCATTCAGGGAATTATTTATTCAGCAGCTTTTCCCATCAATCACTGCATAAATTATTCTTCTACCAGCTTTTGCTTTAAAGATGTCCCTTGGAGAACAATAGCTTCCCAGAATAGCAAACAGGCAAAGGGAGCAATTGCAATGGCCTGATGCTCATCTCACTTGTCTGGGTAGGAATCTGCAGGATTGGCATGGAAATTCCTGGCCTTTTCCCATCCTTACAGGTCTCTAAAACAGCTCAGATGGAGGTACAAGCCTGCTCCACTCTTTGGAAGCCAGCACAGAACCCTTCAGTGCCTTCAAGTCTTTGCCTAGATCCTAATCTCTAGGTTCATTTCCAGCTCTAATCAGAGTGTCCAGGGAGAGGTGGGCACTGTGGCACTGCCCCAGAGCTCTCCTCCTCCCTCCCAGCCAGCTCCCTTCCTGCTCCTTCTGCTGCCAAGTGCATCCCAATCTCCTCAGCACACCAAGGCCCAGGGCAAGGAGGAGCAAAGCCTGAGAGAGCTCAGCAGAGCCTCAGCCAATGCTGAGGGATAACTGAGGAGCAGCACAGGGGAATTTGCTGCACTTCTCTGTCCTTCTGAACAAGAAAAAGCCTCTTTTGTTAGGCAAGACAAAGAGTCACCCTCATTAACACAAGCCATCTTTATCAAGAGCACGAGGAGGATTTATCATCTTCCCCATATGCTGGTGCCTTTGAGAGAGATGAAGAATAAAAGCTGAGGGGAAGCCCAAGTGCTGAGCCCTCCTTGCCAGAAAGCTAATCATCCAAACCTCATCATCCTCCTGGTGATCTCCTTCATGGCAATACAGCCAAGGTTATGGCAGAGTTTTCCTCACACCAAGCCTACCTGGTGCTATCACTGCAACACTAATTGCTAGTTTGCCCAGAGTGAACAAATGAGGCACAATGTAGTCATGGGAAGGGGACAACTGCACAATAACATGGAGAGAGATAATTGACTTAATATCAGATGCTCTTCCCCCAGCAAACCTTCCTGCAGCCTCAGAGTAATTGTGTAATGACATTTATGTGTAATAGACTTGTGACATTATCAATGACACTTCTGTCAGGATTGTCAGGCTCTGACAGCCTCAGAGACAGCTCCAGTGAGAAATTAATCACTTCTGAGGCTCCAAAGTTGCTCATTTATCGCTGCCAAAGAAGAGCTTGCAAAAAAAAACCCCAACACCCACAAGATCTTGCAATGAGATGCAAGTTCCCATGCACTCCACAGGATGCATGGATTCTCCCCACTGCACATCCTCCTGGAGACCATGGATGATGGTGTCCCTCAGGAACAGCAGCACTCTGCCTGCTGATGCTACCCAAAGGCCACAAGCACCTGTTCAATATATGCATTTGGATGAAGGGGTAGAGTGTTCCCT
>VWZO01005710.1:181979-286587 GCA_013396975.1 Bucco capensis | reverse complement strand
CTTGTCTGGAGCCATTGCAGAGCTGCCTGGACACATTGCTGTGTGAGCTGCTCTAGGTGCTCCTGCTCTGGCAGGGGGGTTGCACTAGATGAGCTTTCTAGGGCCCTGCCAACCCCTGACATACTGGGATACTGGGATAGTTGTCCAGCTCACTCCTTCTCACCCCTTTTGCCAGCTCTTAGTAGTGCAAACACCTCTTTATATCTCTAGCTGTGCATTATGTATGCATATATGAGCAGCTCCATGCTTCCCATTCCCAGGACTGCAAGGTGTGAAAGGGTTAAATTATTTACTGGGGGAGAAAAGGACATTTGGAAATGTACTGTACATAATGAGTACCAAAAAAAAAAAAAAGGGAAGAAGAAGAAGAAAACCTTCTCCAAATCATTGTAGGGGCTATTATTAGACTATCAAACTGTCATTTTTCAAAGCATTTCAATTGTCACCATTTTTTCTAATGGCTTCTAAAGCATTAGCTAATGCCTGGGCCAAGAGAAAGAGGAGAGGATCAAAGCACATTGCAAAGCACCAGGCAGGCTGCATGACAAATAAGTGCTTGCAGGCTAAACTCTTCCTGTCCCATTTGCCTGCAAAAATATCTGTGAAATTTAAACCAAGATGGCTTGCTTTCCTTCTTTTTCGTGATACAGAAAGGATGAGCTGGTTGTAGTCCTTTAGCACTGCTGCTCTAGCTGCCCCAAGTGACACAGCATCCCATGGAAGGCTCCTGAGGAGAAGCAAATAGGTTGTGGGGAATGAGGATGGAAGAGGAGCAAAGCAAGAGGAATAGATGGAGGATGATGCAGTGTCCCTTCTGCTCTTGGCCACCCCAGGGCCAGGCAAGGCTTCAGCTGCCATCCCTCTCCTCACCTGCACCTAAGAGCAGGCTAAGAATGGAACAGAGAGGTTTTTTTCAGCCCCAATGCCAATGGAATTTACAAAGTGATTCAGCCTAACCAAGTGTGACTGCACTGGGCTAATTCCACAGTCCTAATTAAATTACATCATTTTCTAGGTGGAGGTTTATGAGCAGAGGTGAAGAGTAATGAGATGAGCAAGCCACAGAAGCACAAGTGCATGTTAGAGCTGAGCCTCTTGTCTGGATGGCAAAAGGAGTTATTCTATTTACATCTTCTTTAAATGTCACACTATTTCCCTGTGCTTCATCTGAGCCTTGTTTATGCATGGAGTCATCCTCAGAAGAGGAAATGGGAGCTGTTCAAAGGGAAAAACTACAGACCTGACTGCAGAAAGGGAATAATAAGTGTCTGGATAGTCTCAAACCCAACACTGTACATAATGAGTACCAATACTGCTTGACAAACAGCAGCTTACTGCTTCAGAAGTTATGGAGCAGTGGCACAGAAGTGATGGCAGGGGCAGCAAGAGGAGTCCTGGGGCTGATCCCTCTGCTGGGAAGAGAGCCCAAATTCCCTGTGTGCCACCCACCTCCAGAGAGCCTGGAGCTGCTGCTTCCCTCAGGGAGCAAGTGCTGGGAATCCAGCTCTGCCCTGGGGATGTTTAGAGGCAAACTCGAGATTGCAGGCTTAGAGATTTGTCCCAAACCATAAACAAAAAGGGAAGAAATGCAAGAAAGGGACATATAATTTTATGGCCTGTGAAATTGAATTGCTTCTTCCAGGTCCTTGGGATGGACAGTGAGAGAGATGAGTATGAAAGCCTCCCAGCAAAAGAAGGGACATTGTGCTGATTAAAGATGCACATTCCCAGGAGCTCAGGGAGCTTGCACTTCTCAGCTAGCTCCTAACTTATTTGTTTCCACTGAGGAGGTCCAAAAAGCCTCAGATACCCTGTAATTTCAGCAGGAACGTGCCTGGCTTTGTAGATCACCAGCATTGCAGTCATAAAACCACGATAGCAAGGAGCAAAGATCCACATCCTCCATCACCAGAGAGAGGGAGGGAGGAGGGAAAACTTTGAGCCACTCTGGAAGCGTGGTTCCCTCCAGCACTGGCCTGCCAGCTGCTGACAGGGAACTGCTCTCCTGGGGAAACATCTGCATCTGGCAGAAGAAAACCAGTGTGATTGGATGGAACAGAGAAAGGAAGGGAGGCAGCAACCAAACTTCATCACCTCATAGGCTTTGCAGAAGGTGCAAGCAAGTTACACACCCAAATCCTCTCTTAGATCAGCCAGGACCTAAGGCCTAATTTGATCACATGAATAACAGACCAACCCATCCCATCCCATCCCATCCCATCCCATCCCATCCCATGCCATGCCCTCTCTCAAACTGTGGTTAAATCACCCAGAAAGATGAATGACGTGGATGTAAAGGTTGCAAGTGATGGTGAATCTGTTCTGTTCCCTGAGGAATTTACTCCAGAGCTCTGTTCTCATTTAAACTGGGTCTGATTCCCATGTTATCTAACTCTACTCTCCAGCCAGGAGGTTTAACAGCATCTACCTTCATTGCTTTCCAAGAGCTTTAAAACCTCCTGTCTCACTCTTCCTTTCCCCTTTGGACCTGACAGAGGAGTGAAGGGCTATTGAACATCAGAGAGTTCATGGGAAAGCAAAGCCCACAGTGCCTCTGCTGAACTCAGCTGTGTTTCTGAACTCCTCTCTGTGACTAAAGGAAGTCAGAACCAAGCTTTTAGAAGCCCTAGGGATAAAACATATAGCCCTCAAGTTATATATGCAAGCATCAGAGGAATAAGTCAGCAGAGGAGTTTGTCACTGCATTTCAGCTCCAGTGCATGGAGCCTGCTCTCCTGGAGCTGCTGTGCCACACTGCTGGCTACCTTCTTGGCAGCATTTGAGTCCAATAAATTGCTTTTGATGAGAATTAGGCAGATACTTCATGACACTGACAAGATCAAACACAGGAAGACATAATTGAGCCTTTATGAATCTCCTTTAGACAATCAATTATTTTGTTTGTCTACTGAAGGATGCTAATGGGAGCCAAGGAGGGTAGAAGGAAACAAAGCAAGGCACTTGAGCCACTGGGAAGTTTGTAGGTGTAGCTGGAACAGCTTCGTTCAGCTAGGGCAGCTGGGGAAGAGGATGTCTTTAAAAAGGTATTAAAACAGAACATAAGAATAGTCCCAGCAAGCCGCTCCAGGTGCCAGCAGCATCCCATAAATGCAGCATCACAGCAGAAGAAGAAGCATTTTTCATGGGGGGAAAAAAAGGCATGAACCTTAACTTCAGCCACAAAAAACCATCTCACAAAAGACACAAATCTACCACAAAGACACAAATCTACCACAAAGACACAAATCTATCACAAAGACACAAATCTATCACAAAGACACAAATCTCAAGATGCAGATAGGTACTCAGTGGCAAGCAGGAAAGCATCTGATCAGAGGAGCTACCCAATTCTCATGCAAAGCCCCTGCACTTTACAGAGCTGGAGAATTCAATGCTTTTGAGATTCTGGCTGTGGTTCTTAAGTGCTGAGAAAGGAAAAGTGGTAATCATCATCAATGAGATTGGCTTTCAGAAGCCCAAATCACAAGGCAAAAAGAGAAATGGGTTGCAGGTTTGACAAGGGACAGGAGAGGCTGAGCCTGGTGATGCTGGGACAGAGCTTGGCTGCAAGGAGCCATCCCAGCTCTGGAGTCTGGTCTGGACCTGCAGGCCAAGGGAAAGTGTCTCTCTCCAAATTCAGCAGCTGCTGAGAAAGGTAGGAAAAGCAGAGCAGGGAATTACAAGCTCCCCAAGCCAATGGGGATGTGCTTGGACCATGCCATGGTGGTCGAGCTGCCAGAAGGGAGTGTGCATGGACAACCCAGCACATGTCCAGCAGAACCCTGAGCTCCAGCTCCATGCCTTTCTCCAAGCCCTTCTAGCAGACAGAGCCAGGGAAAGGTGACCCAGGAAGGCTAATGCTCCCCAAAGCTGCTCCAGCTCACTAGCAAAGTGCAAGAAGACCACAGAGTTAACCAAAACACTTCTGGGGACAAGAGGCAAAACAAGATGAGTTCTGTGCCTCACAGCCTGCTCCTGTGTGGAGATGTTTGTTTCTCTTACATTTGTAGCTGGGATTTCCAGGAATGTCCCAAAGATGCACCCAAAGTGTGTCAGGCATGGAGGTAACTCACCTACACCTTTTAAAACTTGTAGCTCTAATAATCCTCATCATTATACAGGGCTGTTATTACTACTAATAGTAATTATTAGTGCTATTAGTTACCATTATGATTGCCATGATTACTTCCTGTAGCATCAATCCAGCTAGGAGACAAATGAGCATCAGGCTAGGGAAGGCTAAAGACAGAAAGTGAGCACTAGAATAAACAATTCCATTCCCTTATTTTGGCAATGAATGATCAAAGGCATCCAGCTGTCCCAGCTCCACGGAGGAGCATTCATACATCACCTGGTACAGCTGAAAAGCTTACCCAAATCTGGTTCTGTTTTTTAATCATCTTGCATTTTAGACCTTTAAAGTACAAATATGGATTTCAAACATATCAGGGGAACAAATTAACTTAGAAAAATGACTGTACTTTCCAAGGTTGCACCTGCCATGAAATTGCTCCAAGTTTGCATTTTCCCTTGGTCTCTAGTGTGTCATTACAGCAGATTGATTGCCCTCCTCTCCCAGGCAACTCCCCCATTAGAGGGTTATTGTATGGAAATTAATGGGAGGCTAGAAACATTTCTTTTGCAGCTGCAGTAGTAGAAGTCAGTTTTGATTAAGCACTCCAAACCCAGCAGACTGGGGTGATCTCTTTGCTTTAGCTCCCTCTTTTATTATCACTGGTGTCAAGTTGTGTTGCTTTAGCCATTCCCCTGCTACTCCCCCTGCATCCTTCTGCAATAACAGGAGTTATCTCTTGATGTGCGTGTCTGTTTGTTTTCAGCAGGTGCAGAGTGGTCCTCACCACCCTGAACTCAGCTGCAGGAGTCATGTTTCCTCTGGCTGGAGTGGGGTAAGGCAGCAGCAGTGTAAATGCCTATCAGGAGTGTGTAGCTCTAGTCACTAACCCTAGCAGGAGTTCTAGCTGATGTCACATCTCATGCCTACCTGCTCTGGCTCTCCTTCATCTTGCTGTTTCCTATCTGCCCAGTTTGATGCAGTTCCCAGGCTCAGCTGGCAAACAGCAGCCATCCCAAGTGGCTCTGATGGGAAGAGCCCCTCTTCTTAAAAGACAGATATGAATCAATGGCCTGATGGGCAGAGAGGTGCTGAGACTCCTGTGCAATGCATGGCCAGGCCCAGAGCTGGAGGAGAGCATTGTGCTGCTTCCCTGAGCCCCACAGCTCTTGTGGCAAACAATCAGCTCAGTTGGCTATCAAAGCACAGGGAGGGAAGTTCCTTGCAGACTGATCCCACTGCAAATCATGCAATAACTGAACAGAAATGAAACTTCACACTCTGTCAGCTGGAATTACAGCCTTGGAGCCTGAAAAGGAAACTGGAGTCATTTCAGCTGTCTGCTGCAGCGAGCACAGGGCACGAGTGAGGAGAGAGAGCTCTGGTGCCTGCATGTCCCCAGTGCCTTCCCTGCAGCTCCCTGTCTGTGGCCTTCAGAGCAGGGATGTTTGACCCTGGCTGGAGTGCAGGCACCTGGAAAAGGTGCAGTTATGTCTCACCTGCAAGGTGGCAGAGCTACAAAGGGCTGAGGGCACTGGAGCAGCTCTGGCAGGAGGAAAGGCTGAGAGCCCTGGGGCTGCTGAGGCTGGAGCAGAGCAGAGCCAGAGGGGAGCTGCTCCATGCTGAGCAAGAGCTGAAGGGTGCAGGGGGCAAGAGGCTGGGGCCACACTCTGCTCAGGGGTGCCCAGGGATGGGGCAATGGGCACACACTGGAAGCCAGCAGGTTCCATGTGAGCAGGAGGGGAAAGTTGTTTGGTGTGAGGTGCAGAGCCCTGGCCCAAGCTGCCCAGAGAGCTTGGGGAGTGCAGCCCCTCCAAAGAGCAAAGTGCTGTACACCAGGAGCCCCTGGAGCCAGAGATGAGTGCCAGGGATGTCCAGAGCTCAAACAGTGAGCAAGCTGAAAGGTATGGCAAGGAGCATTGCCTGCAGAACTGATTAAGTGGCACCTTTGGGGGCAAGAAGAAAAGAAAAGCCTCAAAGAGATTCTTTCCAGGGCTCATAAAAGTGCCTGCTGGCTATCCATCCATCAAACAGTCAGTTAAAAAGCCTGCTCAGCACACGAGAGAGTAGAAGGAGTGAAGAAAATTGGGTAGAGCCTAGAGCTGAGAGGTGCAGCCCATCATCCATAATCTGCAGTCATCTGCTTCCTGTGGCAAGCACAGCAGTGTGGGGAGGGAGAGGGGAGCAGGGTGCTGAGGCACTGAACAAACAGGTGCTTGGCTCCACACTGCTCTGCTGCTTTCCCTCACTGCCAGAGACAGCAAATGTCAGCAGTGAGCTTTAACAACTCCAGAGAAATAGTGGCACACAGAGCTGGAGATGCTTGGGTGCTAGCCAAAGGGCTGTAACCTGCCTTTAAGGAGCAAATAAAACCAGGAGACAATAATAACAAAGCAGTGGCTGAGTGCAGAGAGAATAAAGGGTAATTGCTGGCTGAGCATCTGGCCTGCTGAGGGAATAGACCCTGAGAGGAGAGGAGATTCACAGCCTGTTCCAAACTGGATGAGCACTCACTTCATGGCTGGCTCCTTTGCATCCTTGCTACCACAGGAATAAACTCCTGATCCATGGCAAACGTTTTGTTTCCTAGGCCTCCACTTCCTCCCTTTCTTTCTCCTGGGTTGGAGAAGCATTTGTAAGTGTAGTATCTCATCAACTCAAGAGCAGCAGAGCAAGGCCCTTCCTGGCTCCCCTGGCTCCCAACAGCTTTGCTAGAGAACAGACAGCAGTGGGGGGGTTGAGGGTTTTTTGGATGAGCAGAACCAAGAGGCAGAAGCTGATGTCTGGAATGTGGCTCCTGCTTGGGCAGTCATCAAGTGGCTCATGCAGCAAACAGCTGCTCAAGGCATGGCTTTCCATGCCCTTCCATACACATGGAATGACACAGAACTGTGCTGCAGCTCCCATTCATCTTCCTAAATGGTGCCAGAACAGCTCTGAGAAATGTATTTAACAGGAAGACAGCTATTAATTAATAAGCACATTAGTCAGCAATCAATACTCAGCTGATGATATTGTTTAAATTATACATGGACAATAAGGATCTATTCCTGCCTTCCTCATCTGTTTTATGGCATCTGTTGGAAATGAGCAGTGCAGAACAGCTTTGCCTTTCAAAAAGTGGGATTGAATTTAGTTTTGAATGGACTAATCCCATGAACATATTAGATTGCATAAATTAGCCCTGAGCACAGCCAGTTTATCAGCTCAGTCTCTTCACAGCCCATTGATGAACCAGAGGTCTGTTGGGTTTTTAGTGGAGTGATACTGTTATCTGTTCCAAAATCCTAAGCAAGCCATTCCTAACAATTCCTTCCTCTTGCTCTGCATGCAGTGTGCAGAGAACTCTCAGCTTGAGTCCCTGTTGCCACTGGAATTCCTTGGAGATTCCAGCAGCAGCCTCCAGCTGCAGATGTGTGTCCCCAGCAATGCTCTCAGACAGCACCCACAGTGCCATTAGCATGTCCATGGCAGATCTGCTGCTCATCCTGTCCTCAGAGCACCTGCCCAGCTCCCTGCCACTCACACACCTCCTGTACATGGCAATAACTCAACAAGAGTGAAGAAAGTGGATGCAATTAGCCTGGGCTTTTATCAATAGGAGGGATTTGCTTCAGTCCTACTCCTGTGGTTTCACAGAGCTTAAGTTCTCAGCCTGGACAGGCTCAAAGTGGATTAAAAAGTATTTATTTTAGGTTAAGAAGCATTCTTAAGGTGTAAATTTGATCTATAATAATAGTTTAATGCATTAATGTTTATATTAATTACGTTTAAATTAAAATAAGCCCTTTACACAAGTCAGTTTACCTGGGAAGTTCTGGCTCAGTTGGCTGAAGCTCATTTACAGGAGTGTACACAAGCTCTAGGTAATTTAGTTATGAATTATCACTCTGTGTAGGACCAAAATATGTCCTCTTAAAGTCACTATTTTTATTAGCATATCCAGCAAAGGAAACTTTGGTCTGCTTTGCTGTCAGATGCTGAGGATTGGCCATTTTCCTCTCCATTTTGCCTGACCTGCTGACCCCCAGCAGCACTTTGTGCTCTTCTCATCAAGACAACATCTATTTGTCTGTTGGCATCCAGAGCACAAAATGATCTGAGCCCAAAGGTGTTTACCAGCTGATGGAATTACAAATTGCATTAAGTGCTCACAAATTGCTGTACATGAATGAAAGTCATAGCAGGGCCCAGGCTGCCCTGCTCGGCTGGAGGAGGAGCATCCTGTCCCAGAGCCCATGGCACTGCCCTAGCAGCACCAGAGGATGCTCCTCAGCAGCCTGAGTATGGCTTGGAACTGCTGGGCTGAGCACTGAGCATCCCTGAGTGCCTGCAGGTCATGCTCTCTCCCTTACATTTGCTATACACAGACATGTCAGAGCCTGAAGCAGTGAGGCAGACACTGAGGTGTTTGTGGGGACATTTCCAGCTGTAAGCAGCAGATTGCTTTGCTGTGAGCGTGGCCCACACCAAGCAGCAGCTAACAGAGGAGTGGACTTGCTTAGCCATGCTGCACGTGCCTGGCTGCTGCTTGCTTATCAACACAGCTAGGAGTTTGCTCTCAGTCATTCAGTCACTGAGTTCAAGTGGCTAAAGAGGACAATCCAGCTGGGATTGCACAGGCAGGCCTGGGATCACAGCTCCCATCCAAACCACCCATTGCTTACCTGGACATCAGGACTGAAACCACTCCAGGAGTTGATGCTCAGTCAGTAAGCACAGGCTGCTTCTAGCTCCTTGTCTCTGCAACATCCCAGATCACACAATTCTGGAGGCCAGGATGCTCCAATACCTGTGACAAAAATAAAACCATCATGTCTTCTGATAGCTGGGTTGAAAATTAGCTGTAGGGTCTCCATGCATTGCTTTCTTAATGATGTGCAACACGATAACCTCCACTGGAATAAAGATGAATGGCTTTTTAATCAAATAATGAAACTCTGGTAAACACTCAAGGTTTATCACTTAATTTATCCCCAGTGCTCTCATAGAAAAAAAAAAATTTTTTTGCTAGCTCATTTTTAATCTTCTCAGTGATTAGATTTCCCTAACCTGCTCCATGGTAATGTGTCTCTCATTTCCCTGGACAGACCCAATAGGCCATAACTTCCTCTCTCTTAGAGCACTAATGCTGTAATTTAGAACCTCTGTCAAGATGAAAGATCTTCCCAGGGAGTTGCAGCAGGCCCATGGCAACACTTTGGCACAGGCCTTGGATAATGAAGTTTTCATTATTAAATAAAGATATTTTAGGAATGTCATCACCCATCAATCTATTCTGCTCCCATGCACCAGCACTGGGGGGGTTATTCCTCATCCTTCCCCTCCTAGCATCAGCACTGGGGTGTTATTCCTCATCCTGCCCCTCCTAGCATCAGCACTGGGGGGGTTATTGCTCATCCTTCCCCTCCTAGCATCAGCACTGGGGGGGTTATTGCTCATCCTGCCCCTAGCATCAGCACTGGGGGGGTTATTCCTCATCCTTCCCCTCCTAGCATCAGCACTGGGGGGGTTATTGCTCATCCTGCCCCTAGCATCAGCACTGGGGGGGGTTATTCCTCATCCTGCCCCTAGCAGCAGCACTGGGGTGGTTCTGGGTTGTGCAGAGCAGGAGCTGCTGCCAGGGCACTGAGGATAGCTGCACAGGTATCAGAGAGGGCATGGGTTTGGTCTGGAAACAACCAAGGATGCTCTGCTGTCTGCCAAAATCCAATCTCATCACCCCACTGGGGCTTCAGAGCTCAGAGTAAAGTGAAAATCCTCTTTTTGCACTTAGGAGAACAGAGAAAGCTTGGTGTCCATTCTTGGGGCAGGTGTGCTGGGTAGGACAGAAGCAGCTCCATCAAACTGAGCAATAGCTTCCTGCCTTGGGGAGCATTGTCCCTGCATCCTCTCAGCCCTCACCACACAGCCCACTCCTCTCTGGGCTCCCTCTCTTCCAGCACTTTGAAGTGATTTTTGAACTCACTTCCTCAGCACAGATAAAGTTGTTGGTTTGCTGAGATATGTCAAGGAATCTACGTTCCTAGGATAAGAGCTTTGCATTTCAGCCTCGTGTTCCCACAACAGAGCTCAGGAACAAAGGCAATGCAGCATGTAGATAAGCATCACAGGTAGGATCTTGCTTTCATCTTCCTTAGAATAAACAAATAAATCAATATGAAGAGCAAGAAAAGGAAGGGAGTGCAAGGAGAGACTCTTCCCAAGGAACAAAGCTGAGGGGAATTCCAGCTCCCTGGCCACTAGATGTCTGTCTTGACTCAAAATCCTGACCTGGCCCAAGGCAGCCACCTACACAAGTGCTTTCCACCTTCCCTGGGCTTTATGGTAGTGACAGGGTGCTCAAGCCCTGCACTTCTTTGTCTCCTGTGATGGCATCAGCAGCATCTCTGGGGCTGGAGCTCAAGCCTCTCCTTGCTCCCTGGCTCCAGGGAGCTTCTCCTGGCCCTGGGGTGGGTGCTGGGCTGCAGCCCTGGGCTCTTCTGTTCATGGACATTAACATCTTTCATTTCACTTAATTAAAGCACCCAGCAGATGTTGGGCTCCTGTTTTTCAGGAGATTAAAGTGTGCTTTGAGAAGGACCAAAGGCTGAAGCTTTAATCTGAACCAACTCTTTCGTGGGAAGAGGCCACAGGAGATTCAGATCCATGCCACTGGGACTCAGCTGCCCCTCAGCTGAATTCTGAGGTCTGATTCCTCCCAAGAAGTTTAAACTGAACAAAATATCACATGAAACACATTCTGAGCTGTATTTCTGTTCCTACTCCTGGCCAAAATCATAAACATTCAGGAACAAGACAAACCCAAATGACAATACAAACTACATTGCATTTTCCTGATTTATTCTGATTTATCTGATTTATTCCTGATTTACCAATTCAGATATTCACCCGAAATACACATTTTCCATTCCACAGAAACACAGTATGATAAAATTCTACTGACACCACAGAAGTTCTACTCACAGCACTGAAAATACACCAAGATTGAACAGCTCCAGCCCACTCCATGTGCCAGCAGATTGCCTCCCAGAAGCTCCACTAGCATCAAGGCAGTTTGGAGTGTAGCTGAGGCACATGCTGGGAGCTGCAGAGGTGAGACCATCCACTCAGCTTCCCTTTCCTCTCATTAGTTAGTCTAGCATCAGGCATCTATTCTGATCTCCTTCACAGCATGGCAAAACCCAACCCAATCTCAACACTGCAGCAGACCATGGCCTTTGGATCAGCATCCAGCCCCAGGCCACTCTGCCTCAGGCAAGCACCTCAAAACCATTCTGAAATGGCAAAACAACAGCTCCGTGGCTAATTATCCATTTGTGTTCTCCAGCTAGCATCCCAAACAGCTAAATGTGCTGCATAGACAATGTGGGGTGAAGAGCTCATTGCTGTTGAATTGACCTAACCTTTAGGGCTCCCGGGGGTGCACACTAATGCCTCAGTCACGAGCAGCTGATGCTTCCCTAGCTGCAGAGGAAAACACATTTGTCATGTTGGCATTTTCAAGGTCTATCTGATCACACTGATGTCACCCCAGACTCTTACACTACCAGCACCATAGACTCTAGACAGAGATCTCTCTCCAAAAGTTGACTTAGTTTCCTAACTTCAAACTGCATTTTCCAAGGAAGCAGAAGTGCTCTCGGCAGAAGCACCAGGAGAAGTCAATCCCTTCAGCTGTGACCCATCAGCAGAGACAACAGCATGAGACACATGCTCCTGCACTCTGCATCCTTACCAGCCACAAGCTGACTTTCCCCAGGCTTCCCCTGGAAAATATTGCGTGGTTCCAGCTGGCCAGGTAAGTACTGGAGCAGAGAAATGAATCTGCTGAGCTAATGAAGCTCAGGTCTGAGCTGTGTAAATGCTGTAGGAAAAGAATTTGCAAACATTTGTTCAAATGAAGGCTTGGAATTAGTCTCAATTCCAAGCAGCCACGAGCCAGAAGGTCTCCTGTAGGCTCTGCTGGAGTCCTTGCAGAAATGCAGTGGTGTTCAAAGGAATATTCAGACAAGGTGTCATAAAGCCACAGGCACATACATGCTCACTTCTGAGCAGCTAGGCAAATATTTCCTCTGATGACTAATGACACCAAGCACTTCACATGCTAGTTGTGAACTTGGGAGTCATCTGCCCAGGAGCCTAGAATGTGCCATGTGGAAAGTAACAGAGATCAGTACAAAGCACTGCACTTTGGGAGAGGTGTTCCTGCAAGATTTATTAGTATTTCTACCCAAGATTCAACCCAACATCTTTCACCTGATTACAAAGTCACTTTAATATCTTTGAAAACTATTCCTCATGCTGTCCAATTTATCTAAAAGCCTCTGGGTTCCTCTCTGCAGGAATCTGTACATCCCAAGGCTGCTGCAAACATCTATCTCCTCAGCACCTGTCACTAATGTCCCATAGCAGGGCTGCCACACTGCCAATGTTCCTCTCACAAGGAACCAACCTGTCTTGAGCACTGGATGCACCAAAAAGCTGTCAAATCAAAGCAGGGCAGTTGCTGCTGTGTCTGACCAACGTGGAACTTCTAAGGAGCAAGAGGAGGTGAGGAGTGGAAGCCTCAGGTGTTAGCAGAGCACTAAGGAGAGAAGTCAGCAGCCAGATGCATGCATGGAGAGTCTGGAGGCCCCACAGATGGGCTGGGGTCAGAGGTGGGAAGAAGATGCACTGCACAAGAGTTTCTGCAGGGTTCTGGCAATTGCCCACCCTAAATCAAGCTCCTACTAGCTCAAGTTAAGCTGAATAAACCTGACTCTTAGCCAAAAGTCTCTGACAAGCTGGATCTTGAAGAGCACGAAAACAACGCCCTGCCATTTGTATTTGCATAAACAGCCCTGAATCAGCTCCGTGCCATCTCATTCCTACAGCAGGCTGTGCCCAGGCAACTTCCAAAGAGGAGCTGAACTGCATTTCATTCTGCTGGGAATGGTTTGCATTGTGACAGTTCCTGAAGGCAAAGAGTGCTAGAGGAGAGGCTGAGCAGGGCCAGGCAGCACAAAGAGCCTTCTGCCATCTCAGACAGGCCTTGGAGAGACACTTGCATTCAGCTCCAACTCGTGCTACAGCTGATGCTCTTCCAGGATTTTGAGACAAATAAACTCCTTTCTAAGAAGCTGTTCAACAGACATTAAAATGATGTGTTGTGAGTAGCACTGAGCAGAGTTTCTGAGCTAGCAAATAACCCCTCTGCTTTCTGCAGGGCTTCTGCTGAGTGTGTGTCCAGAACAGTCATGCCCACTTGCCCTGGGACACTTTGCTTTCTTGCCTTGAAAGAACAGAGCTTCGTGGTCATTGGGAAAGCTTGCTAAGAGGAACTCAAAGCCTTTGAAGAGAATTCATACTTTGGCCAACAATTGTAATAAAGGAGCTAAAATTACAATGAACATTACAAGCACTGAACATTAAAGACCTTGCATTTTATAAAGCTAAATCAAACATGGTTAAGTGCTCAACTTGTGGCTAAATCTAGCTAAGAGGTGCAGCTTCACTCTCCCAAATTGCAGAGAGGTGATGCACTTGGATTAACTCTGCTTCCAGACCCCAGCAGCTTCTACAATGTGTGTTTGACCCACACAGAGCTGCTCCTCAGGGGAAGCTGATTCTTTCTGTGCCTCTTGTGCCTGTCTCTGAGTCCATTCAGCTTTTTTCCTTGCACTAGTACTAATATTACAGCTATAAACTCAAAGCAGCCTTGGTCTCTTTCCCTGAGCAAAGGCTGAGCCTTTACCTCAGGTCAGTCCAGTTGGTGATTTTGGGCCAACAGCTGGTTTGTGTGGTACATGTGTGACTTCTCCATGCTTCTAACATGGGAAAAAGGAAATTATATGATCCCTTGAGCATCTTTTTCACTTCCCTGCCCCCTCAGATTCCTTCCTGGCACAACGAGTGCTGGAGTAATGGTTGATGTGGGCAGGTTAGCTCCACTTTGTGATGTAGTCTGAGCTCCTCAGCTCAGCAGAGCTGCAACAGGCAGAGCCAAAGACAGGACAGATGTCAGATGCAGTGAACTGCCCCTGCAGAGCTGAGCTGGCTGCATGTCTGTATCCTCCTGCCCATCGTCCTGACGTGGCAGGGCTGCTCTGTTGAGAGGAGAAGTTTGAAACAAAGGGAAGAGGGAATGGAAATTTACTTCTCTTTAGCTGTGCCTGGTTTTTAGGTGGAAAATGCACCCCACCCTCTCTATCTGAGAATCAGCAGGAGCCTAACTCTCAGTGCTCTTGCTCAAGGGGAGAGCTCCACTGTCAAGTTGATTTGTGGTGCAGTTTGAGTTGACAGCTTGCCTTGGGCAAGGGAGGAGATGGGTTTGCAAAGGAAGGAAGGAAGGAGATTAAACCTCCATCAAAATGTGTGGTTACCTATGCTAGGGGAGGGGAGAGGCAGGGGGGGAGGAAGGGAAGTCAAAAAGCAGAGGAGAAAACTGCATTACCAAATAGGGAAAAGGTGAGGAGACATTCAGGGAAGTTTCAGCAAGCACCAGAGGCACCAGACAGCTTGGTTGGAACCAGCAGTGTGCAGGCAAGGCAGAAAAGCAACTCAGTCCTCATTTTCAGATATGCTGAGAATGTGCAACTCCACTGGAAGTTGCTGGAAACTGGGACTGTTCAGTACCCCTGGAACTGAGAGTCCAATCCTTGAATGAGACTGACTGCAAGGAAAAAAGAATCAGTGGGTTGTTTTTTTTCACTCTTGTGCATGCAGAAAAGTTCATGAGCAGGACCTCAGAGGAGAAAAATTCCAGCTCCTCCTTCATGGCCACACACCTGAGTATCCCTAAATTGACCTTATCAGACTTGATCTGCGACTGAGCCGAGTAAAAAGTCAAAGTTGAGTGTTTCCATCAGGTGGTTAAGATGCAGACACACACAGCTCTGTTGTCCCCTTTCAGTCATGCATTCCTGGGGATGTGGCATCTGTCACCATCTCTGGCAAGGGGATGAGGGAATAAGGAGCCCAAGGAGTGTGAAGCTGGGCAGTGTCCTCTGTCCCAGTGGGATCTGAAAGGGGTATTTCTGCTTTCTTACTGAATGCCAGACTCTGTAACATTCCAGTATAACAACTCTGCTCTCCAGTAGCTAACCAATCCCAGCCAGAGACATATCAGACATTCCTAGGCTCTCCCCAGCCCTTAGCTTCTTTCCTCAGCAAGTTATTATTAGTAATTAAGGTTTTTACCTATTTAAACTGCCAGATATGCTGACATCTCTTGCTGTCAACAGCCAGATAAACTTGTCTAGGATCTTCCTGCCATTTTATGGCTCTATATTTGCTATTATCTTCCCTGATCTCAAGCCCATTTTCTTTGTTACTTCCTCCAGTGTGTCTAACACCCTGGCTGCTCCCTGACAGCAGCAGCACAAGCAAAGTGTTGCTGCACAGCATTTAACTTACCTCATCCTGACACTTGCACAATCTCTGCCTGTTTGGGTTGCTTTGTTGGGTTGTTTCTTCCCAGTGGGAAGTGCAGAGGAGCAGAGCTGGGATGTGTAAATCCTCCTACAAACTCTGCCCTTTCAGCATTAAACAGCAAGCTAATCATCTTAATGCAAGCTGCTGCACAGCCAAGAGATATCTTAAGGTATAGTTGTATATTTTCTGTAAAAGCCCATCCAATAATTTGTCTTTTTCTGACCATATTTTCAGATTCCATTAAGCAGTGGAGAAATGGAAAATTCTCTGAAAGAAAGTCTTTCTTTTTTCTGGAATAGACACCAATACTTTCTTCCCATATGCTTTGTGCAAAGGATAAAGATCAAATCAAGACTGAAGGAGCCTAAAAAAAAAGTAATTTGATAGGCAAACATAAGGAAGATGTCAAACACTACCAGAACCATCCCAAGATGTCTTTTGAACAGGTACTAGTGAACTCTGAGGGCATGCTCCTGGAAAGCAAACCTTGGCTAATGGATAAGCTCCACTGAAGCACCTCTGCCCAGTAGTAGTGAAGAGAAGACCTTGTTAGCCAAACCTTCCACCTGGGAAGGCTTTGGCACCACTTCCCTCAGAGCTGAGCCTTAGCTGAAGACAAGGATTCCACTGCTGCACACACCACAACCAGGATTCAGCTCAGATGCTGTTTGGAGGAGGGAGAGCTTCAGGAGCTGGTCACAGAACCACACAGAATCATTAAGGATGGAAGAGACCTCTAAGCTCATCAAGTCCAACCATAGCTATCACTCCCATGCCACTAACCCATGGCCTTAAGTAGAGCATCTAGATGTTTCTTAAACACCTCAGCTGGTCCCAGCTAGGAGCCAGGACATGTCTGGCACTCAGCTTGTTCCTATTGATCACCATTTCAGTGGCAGCTTACCAGAGAAGTCGTTAGGAACTGATTGCACACTGAAGGATTAGCTCTTAAAACCAGGAGGATCAATAGAAAAGCCTCTCTGCTCCAAGCTCCATTGATAAGGTAGGAGCTCAGACACACAGCAGCATTGCTCTCTGCCCCAACACCCAACCTTTGCCTTTGGAATTGCCCAGGGAATTGAAACTTTTGAAACTACTTAATTACTGGATTTATGCTTCATGAAAGGATCAGTTGTAATTATAGGTTGTTTGGGGAAGGGGTTTTCTCTTTTAGGTCTAATTGCAAATAATTGACTGTAAAAAATGGGTTTGAGCATTACGTTTGGAACAAAGATGTAGCCTTTGAAGTCAATATTTGATTTACAGCTTTCTGTAAAGGGAAAGCAGAAGAAAGTAAGTCTTGCTTCTAGTAATACTAACTGATTATTATGGTAGCCACTGCAGCACTGGATCAGAGAGCCAGAACTCCCCTAAAATCCAGCAGATAGTCCCTGCTCAGCCTGATCCCAAGGGGATTCTGGAACAGCGATCAAACAGATCAACAAAGAGCAAATGCTCAGCTCTGAGTCCATCCTGACCAGTTCACAAAGCACCATTTTCCATCCCCTCCTCTTCTAGTCTCCTCAGCCCATTTTCAGATGCCTTCCTACCACCCCCAAAGTATTTTCAGAAGAGCTGAGGAAGGAGGTAGTGGATTGCAGCTCCCATGGGACCACACAGTCCAGCTGCTCTCCTGGCAGAAGGAAGCTTTCTACCATCATTCTGTTACCTACTTATACAGAGTTTTCTGGGTGAGAACTTCACCCTTGAAGACATTTCAAAGGACAGGAGCACTTGCACCAAGCCACTGAAGGCTTGAGAACATCCCTGCAGATTGGGAAGCTCAGCAGGAAGGACAGGAACCAGGTAGTGGAAAAGTGAGCCTGGTTTGGTAATCTCTTTGAGTTTCTGCTCAGAGGAAGGCACGAGGAGCTCTGGAGGTTGCACAGAGAGGTAAATGATGTGTTTGTTTAGAAAAGAAAGAGGCCAACTAAAGCAAATCCATACTGGAAGGAACATTGCTGCCCATGCTTTCAGGAAGAGAAGGTGGTTTGTTATAAGACAGAATTTATCCTAGGTCTCTAGCAGAAAAGCATGAAGCTCTTTAAAGGCACTTGATCATTTTAGCCAGTAGAACACTAAAACTATTCAAGATTACTAGAAAGATTTGGGCCTAGGCTTGCAAATCTTCTTTCTTTACTCCGTGGCCTTGAGGCTGTGATTCATCTGTCTAAATGTCTGGATCAACAGTAGTCACCTTAGGCTTCCCTGAGAGATAAGAGAGAGGAACCAGCATTAGCAAGGTGTGATTCATCTCATCCTAAGCTTGACATCTCAAACTGGTCCCAGGAAGGAGCTTTTGGAAGCAGCTCTTAGCTGAGTGCAAGCAGAGCCTGGGCTGCCCAGAGCCCTTGGTGAAGAGATTTCACCTCAGGGGCTTCCAGGGTCAGACCTTTCCTGACTGCATGTCTGCTTGGAGATGAGGAAATGGATATGTGCCTCTCCTAAGTATAAAGACAACCTAAAAAATATCCTAAACCTGTTAATTTATCTCTGAAAAACAGAAAGAAAACCAGTTAGTCTTTCATCTCCTCTGAAACCTCTGGAAAACTAAGATTTATCCCAGCTATTGAATAAAACATCTTTCCCCTTCTTGGCTGCTTCCATTTCAGTAGCTAGTTATCACCCTTCCACTTTACTAGCTCTCCAATAAAAGAGGAAGCCAAGGTTTTCTGGATCTGATCCCCCCCTCTATCCTAGATTAATGTTTCCTAGATGAAGTTTGACAGAACTAATATTGCTTCCATTGTTCCTGGAATGTCTCATCTGTAAAAGGAAAGGAGAAATCAATTCAGCAGAATACCTAGGGGAAGAGAGCAGGAGAAAAGGACTGCTTTCTAACAGGAGGTTTGCCATAATGAGGCAACAAGAAAAAAGACAACTCTGGGCTTGTTTTGACAATGTGCTGCTGCCTGTAGGAAAGCCCATTTCAGGCAGCCTGGTTGTACAAGGCAAGGAGCTGGAGGAAAGCAGCAGGGGAAAACAGAGGGAAAAAATACAGCAGAGAGAAAAGAAGGCAAGCAAGAGACAATAATAATGAGAAAATGGTCCCATGCAAGGTTGAGAGCAGCAGCTGCCCACACCTGGAGGGGAATGACTGCAGCCAGGGCAGCATGCTGAGTCTTGCGAGCATTCCTGCGGCCAAGGCAAGTCCCTGCAGCCCCAGGAACATTCCACTGCCTGCCCTCCCATCCCAGCAGCCAGCCTCCAGCTCTGCTGCTCCAAAGCAAGCACACAAGATGCTGCTAAGATGGCCCCAAACCTGCCCTTGGTGGTTAGCTGCAATCCTGGAGCAGCACTGCAGCATCTCCTGGTTCTCGGCAAAGGCAGAAGCTGCAGAGCCCTTGTAGAGCAAACAGCAAGGGGAGACAGTGTCCCAGCCCCCTGAGGGACCTCAGCTGCCATCAGTGGTGACACTGCTTCTGGAGATTCATGTACTGCAGAAAGAACAATGTGCCTGTGCAATCCTTTGCTCAGATCCACCTCTGCACAAGGGTGAGGAAGCAGAGGAGACAATGCAGCAGCTGGAAATGATCATGAATGTAACCATTAAAAGATAAAATGAGTCCTTATTTCCTACGCCATGCTTTACAGCCCCTCTGCTCCTCTGCTGTGAGAAACTCTGCTCCATTTCTAATCAGCTACTGACCTAGATGTGGCTTGCACCTCAACAAAATGTTAATAAGCACTTCATTATCCTGATGCTTACTGTTCCGTGGCTGTTCCTGGGAATAGAGCATATTCCCTTGCCAGGACATTATCTATACCATAAGAGGCCTAAGCCTGCATAAGCAAATCTGGACTCCTGATTAATCTCAGTTCTCCACAGTGGGACCAGAGCATCAACCAGGAGCATTGTGTCCTTGAACTGCTGCAGACCCTGAATGTCTGGCATGCAACCTCCAGGACTGACCTGGTGCAGAGTTAACTGAGTCAATTTGTCACCAGGTATTCTGTTAGGATCCCCACTTGGTACCAAAAAGAGCTGGAAAGAGTAGGACAGAAGCATAAGGAAGCAGCTCTTTGTGCTCCCTCCCTCCCCTTCTCATATGCTGCCTGCTGAGCTGACAAGAGGTGTACTGGAGCTAGGTTTTTTTTTCCTTTGGCCTCCTGTTGTCTTCACAGAACTGTGGAATATGCTGCCAGATGCTCATTCATGCCAGAGCAGGATGAGTAATCGTTTCTCCATCCCTAAATGAGCCTTTCTGATTCATGCTATGTGCTAGCCATTTTCTCCTAACACCAAGGGAATCAAAGTTCCTCATGGGCCCCTGTAGAAAGATGAACAGGCTAGCAAAATCCTGATTGGCAATGTGGGTAAATAATGCTGCTTTGTCTATTTGTTCTTTGCCTGCAGTTCTTCCTCTCTAAGCAAAGCCCAGCAGCATTTCCATGGATATTACATCCATTATCCTAATCAGGATGAGGTAAATCTTGCTCACCACCTTTCTTGCTAATTCTGCCCTGGCTCTGCTTCCCTAATCTTCCCCAGATTGCATCTTCTGCAGAGCTGCACTGGTGGCAGCTAGGAGAGAAGAGCCAAAGAAGCTTTAGCTTCACAGGCATTGCTTTATACACCCTTTTTTCCCCAAAGAAAACATGCACAGAGGAAACTCATCAAGTGTCTGCTCTGTCTTGTGTTGCTTCAGCAATAAGAGGCTTGTAAATCACTGCTGAATGGGATGCTCTCTGCTTTTCTGCCTCTGTTATGTATTATGGGGAAATTAATAAGTAATGGGATTTGCAAGATGAAAAGCAAGGAAACCCATAGGGTAGGTGATGGAGAGGCATCATTTAAAAAGTCAATGGAAGGTTCTGTGAAATCACAGTTAAATTATGCTGAGATTCACCAAAGTCTTGGGGTAAAATGCTTTTTTTCCATAAAATATTGAGACTCCTCTCTGCAGTGACAAATGAAGGTTCCCCCAGAGCCAGGGCACTGCAGCAGCTGGAGACAAAGCCTTTAGCACAGCTCTGTGCCCTCAGAGCACAGGCTGCCCATGGCCCAGAGCTCTTTCAGGTGCCCTGATCCTCAGGACAAGTTCAGAGAAGGTGCAGCACGGGTTCAGGCTTGCCAGGGTCTGTCCTCTGCCTTCTCACCTCTTGCTCCTGAACGAATGTGGTCACAACATTGATTCAAAGAGCCACATTGCTTGCCTCTAGGCTCTCCTAAAAGCAGGCTTGTTCCACTCCCTGCCTCTGCATTTGCAAGGGGAAGGGAAGCTCTCTGAGCTACCTGCCAGCTAGTTTACTCTGCAACTGCCATCTCTTGTTCCAGGATGTGCCCCACAGCTCTGCTCTAGCACAGAGCTTGTCAGTGCAGGTGAAATGGGAATAATCCCCTGGCCTGAGCCTGGCCCCAGGCCTGCCCTCACCCTCTGCATGGAGAGCTGTGCCTGGAGCTGCCATTGAGGGTAGGGAGCATCAGCTCTTGCCTTGGTACAGTGGGCAACTCCTGGCCCCACTGACAAACACAGCAGGGAGGAAAGTCTGTCAGGTAGCAAGAGATGGAACACAAATGCCTCTTCCTAACACCTCGGGATGCAGAAGCCTGTTGGGCTTGGCTTTCTCCTGATTTATAGCCAGCTCTTACAGGAGAGTCCCCAGACTGCACAGGCTATGCTGAATTCAGAGCAATGCCCTCAGTTTGCACCCTGCATGGCTTTGCCCTCCTGATGCTGAAGGTGATTTGGCATTGGGGTGAGCAAGCACAGACTCAAACCTTCTCTTTGCAGGCAATCACCTGCTATCTGCTAAATGAAGCCATGTAGAGAAGAGCTCAGCAGTGAAACTCTTCCTTAGATCCCATCATTTTAATGCCTTTTTTCTCTTCCCTCTGTTAAAGCTTGTAAGAAGTAATCTCTGCCTTATGAAGAATTGTTTTGCATTTGGGGACCCCAGGGAATTAGATGGGGCTAAGTAATTACCAAGAAACTTCCATGAGTGGAATAGAAATGGGCTAAACGGGCAGAAAGCTAGGCAATGCATTAAGATAAGGAAAGGAAAACTCAGGAAACTACTAAAAAAGATTAGTCTAACCTTTCTGTGGACTTTAGTCCATTCTGAATTGATTTGAATATATATTTTTAAAGACTGTTTCAAACTGCCTGCTCAAAAGGACCAAAATCCCTTTGTACATCAACACTGCCTTTGACCCAAGGGAGGAGAAACCTGCCTCAGCTCAGATCTTCTCAAATATTTATAGACATTCTTTCCCTTTTTGACCTTAATCTGAATTTCACATTTATTGTCAAATGGAATTCCAACATTCTCCGTTGTTGGCCAAATCTACTGAAATACTCCCAGGAATGGGAGGAAAGGGATGAATATTGAGACAAGAGCTACAGTTTGGAAGGAGATGAGCCAAGGCCAAGTGCTTCTGGAATCAGAGCCACAGTGGATCCAGCACGAGTCAAAGCTGGCAGGGTGTGAGCTGACAGGATGGAAGATGCCCTGGGGATATTCAGGGACAGAATTAGTGCTGCCCCACAGGAGTGAGCATGTGCTGTTAGAGAAAACAAGGGACTGCAGAGAAAGTGAAGAAGAAACACAGCTGGAAGAACACAAGACAAAGATTGGGTTCTCCAAGCAGTCTCAAGAAGTCCTATCCCCTGCTCTCAGCTCCTTTCTCTCCCAGTCTGACTCCTCTCTTTAAGGTTCAGCCTGCAGCTCTGTGCCTTCCCCAGAGGCACCACGCTGACTCCAGCCTGTGCCCAGGTGAGAGCATAGAGAAGGCACCACCCCAAGTTCCTCTAATGCCCGTAAGAAATGAGCTTATGCCATCAAATCCCACCCATGGGGCCCTGCAGCAGTTTAGAGGGGTTCACAATTTGATGAGCACAAAGTGAGGCAGCACCAGTGATGCTGGTTCCTCTACCTCCCTGGTGCCATGCAGCTGCACACCTCCTGGCTTCATCACAGCCTCTACCAGAGAGAAAAATACAGCCAAACCCCAGTGAGGTCCTGCAGAGGAGAAGAATTCATTGATTAAATGTAAATTGAATGGGGTTTGAGGTAATTTAGCAGAGCACATCTACCCTAAGTGCAGTGAGGAGCAGCAATCAGATCCTGGTGCCGCTGAAACACTTCCCTCTGGTTGCGTTATCACTCACACGAGCACAGTGCATGATCTTACAAGTTGTTATCACACCACTGATTAAAATACAAAGTGATAATCATTTGAGAGAAGACTGAAAGGGATTAAAGTAGTAATTCTCCTCCTTTCTAAAAATAACTGTCTCTCCAAAAGAAACCACTCTTCCCTCCAAAAAAAAACCTCCAAGATTCAAGATATCTCTAAGATCCGAGATAACACTTCTCCCTTGCAGAGTGCTGTTCCTATTTTTGCACCACCAGCCAGTCTCTACCACTTGATTTTTCCCAGCCCAACAGAGAAATGATTTGCTTAGGAGCAGCCTGAGAAGGGAGGCTGGGATTCAGGAACTTTAGGACAAGTTTTTCCTGGCTGATTCCACTTGATCACTCTGGCATTTTCCTAAGATGCTGTTAACAATTCTCCATTGTTCTTCCTTCAGCTTTCACTGGGGCAAATCCCAGGGAATTAGCAACTTTCTCTGACCCTTGTCACCCAGACAGACATCCTGCCTACCTCCGAGAGGGAAATTCATAGCAGCACCTGGGAGAACTAGGAAGGCTTTGTTCTTGTTTCCATCCTGAGTGGCTCAGTCCTGGGAGCAGAAAGCTAACAGGGAGGATGACTAATTACTGAGAGGGCATCATCAAGACATGGCTTGCTGTTCCTGCCAGGCTCCCACTGCACAGCTCCTGCTCTGCCCCTTGGCAGGAAGCTGCAGCCTCAGAGCCTCAGCAGCTAGGGGCAGGCTCGGTGTTTGCCTAAGTGCTGCATGAGGTCTGCCATTAAAGAGCTAATTAAAGGCTGCTCTGATTCTGAGCCACTACACACAGCCACCATAGCTGCAGGGAGCCTTCCCATTCCAAGGCAGAAACGGGCCATTGTAGTTGAGTTCTGGTTTCTAAGGAAGAGGAGAAGTCTCCTTGCAGGGGGCAGTTCCCTCTCCTCCTGCAGCACTTGCCAGCAGCTTCTCCAGGGGGAAATGATGCTTGGATTGGCTTCAGATCCCCCACATCTAACCCCCAGGGACAGGCATCGACTTGATCCGAGGGGCTGGATGTGCAGAGGTGCTCGGAGGGGGCTTTGAATCCAAGCTGTAGGAAAACACCAGGCAGCAGAGAGCTTTTTCTGAGGGTTACCTCTCCTCTTGTGTGTGTGCACACCTGAGCCAAGGGGAGGAGAAGCTGCCTGTTGTTTTAAGTCTCCCTTTTCCTTTGTGCTGTGTCTGGGCAGGACCCAGATGTCTGGAATGCACCTTCAAACAGCCTTATCTCCAGAGCCCATCATTACATGGCAGCTGGTGGAACCTACTTGCTTTTCTCATTTCTCTTCTTCTCCTCCCTCTAACTTCCTCCTCACCCCAGGCTAGGAATTTCTGAGCCTCCACCAGTGCTGGCTCACCCACCTGGAATCCACTCCTCTCCAGCCCTGCTCCAACACAGACAAAGAGAAACAGGGGGAGGGAAGAGCACAGAAAGCCACAGCAGAAAGAGCATCAGCTACTCCACAAGATGAATGCCCATAATATCTTACACTTAAAAATTCATGTTGCCTTCCTAGCTCATTGCTCTAGTCCATGAGAAAGACAAATTGTTTCCCTTCTAAACCTCAGCAGAGGTTTCCAGTGACACTGCAGGGGTGATGGCACTTGGCTAGAGAGAGGATTTGGTAATGCTCCATACCCTCGTGCTAAAATGAGCCTTTTCTACCCAGCAAGTGCTGTTCACAGAGAGCTGCTGAGCACCCAGGGCTACACACAGCTCTCTGTGGCAGCAAGTTCTGCCTGCAGCCCAGTGAAAACAAGTCCATGAGGCTTAAGTAGAGTGACACAGTGTTTTACCTGGACAAGAGAACATGAATAAGGACCTTTTCCTTGCTCAGGATGCCCTGGAAAGCCTCATCATCATCATGGCTAGGCTTCGCGAACGAAGATCCAGGGAGGGCTAACACTTCTATTAATGCCCAAATCTGTGTGCCTGGACCAGAGGAGGAATGAGTACTGCAAAGCTTGGACTAGTCTGCCTCTGAAGAACTCCTCAGCTCCAAGGTCTGGGTGCAGGATGAGTGTTTGGAGGTGAGAGCCCAGCAGGGTAACACTGCCTGTGCTGTGCCTTGTTGGGATGAAGGGTGGCAGTGCTGCCATGCTCAGCTCCATGGCACTGCCAAATAGCCAGAGGGGCTGGGAAGCAACAGAAAATGTGCTGAAGTCACTGAGAGCTATTTTTGACTCTTTCTCTGGTTTGAACTTTGCTTGTTGCACACCTGCATTTTGAGGCAGATCAAGGAAGGCAGAAGCTGCTCAGAGCCCCAGCCCCTTCCCTGGGACTCAGCAGCTCCTGGGCTGGATTTGGGCAGAGAAGAGCCTGGCCTTGTTCTAACTTGTGCAGAGAGGAACCCACACAGAAAAGCCTAAGGATTAGAAGTATGCAAAAAGCCTGCAAGTGTATCACCTTTGCTCTGCCATCCCTGAAAACATAGCCCACAGTTATGCTTTCTGCCCTGGAAAACCCCAGGCAGCAGAGCCCAAGAGGAGCAGCAGGGCTCAGGGTTTATCCCTGCCAGAGCTCTCTGGGCTGCAGAGGAGCAGGCTGGCACCCAGCTCACTTCTGGCAGGGGTCAAACACCCTCAGCCCAAAGCCTGGGCAAGATGCTCAGCTCTCGGGATGCAGGAACTCTGGTGAAAGTTGTGGAGCTGGACTGTATGATCCTGAGCCTTTGCCTCTCTTCCTTCCTGTGTTGCACATCCAGAACAAACTCTCTTCCTTACACCTAAGAGCACACCAGCCACATATCCACCAGCACTAGGGATCAATCCCAACCCAAGAGTGGCAGCCAAACCCTGTGTGTGCTGCCTGTGCAGAGTCCTGGGGGATTTGAACTCAGCTTTATTGGGAAGAGCTGCAATGCAGAAAGAGAAATTCAAATCAGGGCAATGCAATAACCTGGGAGCCTGCTGCTCATCAGCACATCAGCCCTCAGAAAGCAGGCTCCTTTATTAAAAAGGACATGTCTTATTAAAAAGATATGAAACAAAAGGGGTGTTGAATCGTGCTGGGGAGGCAGAGGCAGTGGCAGAGCCAGCCCCTGGCTGTGTGTGCTGAGGCAGGCAGGAGGCAGGCCACGCAAGCACTAACACACAGATGAAGCTAATAACTTTTTGTTACTCTTAGGGAAAGTGCTGTTCAATTTCTGGTGCTCCAGGCGTCTGTAGCTTGAGTGGAAATGTAGAGAAATTACATCCACCTGCTTCCATTTTCTTCCATCCAGGGCCAGATCTTCAGCCAGCAGTAAATCAGTTTCCAGGCAGATTTATGCCAGCTGAGGATGTAGCCCCTGGACTTGCTCTGCTGAATGAGAAGCTTGAAAATACAAATGAGCATGAACCCCTTCAAATATTCTCCCCTCAAAGAAGCTGGGAGGAAAAGCAGAGCTCCTGGGCTCTCTCCTCTCATCCCACACACTCTGCTGCCTGTGGGGTAAAGGGTGATCCAACCCAGCAGGGTCTGAGGTTTTTAATCTCTCTATAACCTGAAAACACTGGATGTTGGGGTGGTGGCTTTTTTGATTGGTGGGGTTTGAAATATAGATTTTTATTCCTTCCTTGACACCTGTTGGGTCAATGTTTTCTTTACTGTTTCTATATACAAAACTCAAGGGGATTGCTCTCTCAGCTCTGTGTGTGCCTGCTCTTAGCCTTAGGAAGCTGCCCAGCTGCCTCCTGCCTCCAAGGACATCTCCACACCCTGAGTGTTTGTGGGCACTGTGCTCACACCTCTGCACCCCAGCCATGGGAAGCAATGCCCAGCAGGCACACAAACAGCAGCATTCCTTACTCCTTTACCTGCCTTCTCCCACACCACACCACTGCTCCTCCACAACTGACAGGATGCTCCTAAGAGAAACCCCAGAGAGAAAACAAGGCCAGCCAGGGGCAGAGACCATCCCCTAAGGAAGAGATGTTGCTTATGTGCAGTGTGCTGCCTACACATCCTGTCCATCCCTTCCTCCATGGCCACAGGAGCTGTGCTGAGCTCTGCTCTGTCTTCCAGAACAGCTGGAACTACCTGAGCCCAGGCAGCTGCCACCAGACACTGCTCCAGCATGCCAGGGTTGCTGCCATCCATCACACAGCCTTCCCCCAGGAGCAGCCCAGCTCTCTGCACACTTGTAGGCACAATCTGCACTAGACAAAGGATGAAGAGCTGTAAATGACACAGGTGGGGTCCAGCCAGTCTAGTCTCTGTTAGCTCTGCAGCAGGAGGGGAGAGCAGCTTCTCAAAGTCAGTGCCTGTGTGAGGTTCTGCAAGTACAGGCAAAGAACTGTTTGCATGGGATTGAGAAACTAAATATACCTGTGAGACAGTGACTGATGTCAGACTCCCCTGGCTGCTTGAGGCCCCTGCTACAGTAATTCCAGAGCAATAGATCCATGAGGCAAGTCACTTCATGCCTGCTGCCTAGATAAAAGAGAACTGAATTCAAAGGGGGTGAGAATTGAGCTGTGCTGTGGAGTGCTGCTGGGTGCCTGCACAAGGACACTTGCTGCCAGTGCTGGACCTGCAGCAGTTGTGAACTGAACATCTGTGAAATCTGGTGCAATCAGTGGCAGATGCTCAACATCTGTCCCGAAGCCAAGGCCCAGGCAAGGATCAATCAGCTCACCTTCATGTGTGCAGCCCCTGGCTCAGGGGCAGGTGACAGACTGCCTGGTGCCAGGGCACTGAGAGAGCACGAGGGAGGTTTCTTCTCCCAGCTTGGGAAGACAGGCAGACACCTTCTGATGCAAGAATGTCACTTGCTCAGTTCAGGTGAGAGGAGCAGCATCTCCTGCTCCAGCACAGAGCCTGTGGGCAGCACAGCATGAGCTAGGGAGGACACACAGCCAGGTCCTGCTGCCAGCAACCAGCAGCTCTAAGCCCTTGCCAAGAGCCTGACAGCCCCAAACAGGGACCACATCCCATCCTGATCCTGCCTTGGCTTTCTCCAGTGTCAGTCAGAGATGTCACTTAACACACTCCCAGCTCTCCCACATTCAGCCAGCAGAAGCCTCAGGCAGAGGCAGGATGGAAATTCCTGCAGAGTTTCAGCTTGACTTTCTACTTCTTTGTTCTTTAGAGATCTGGGAGAACTCCCTCCCTATGGATTCAGATTAAGGAGCTTAAGCAGGGCAGCCTGGTGTCAGACAAAGCTCTGCAGCAGCACTGGCTCTCACACACACAGACAGAGATGTGACTTGTGCTCATCCTCTCTCCACAGCCTCTTACATCACAGAGCTTGGCTCTGCAGGCTCTTGTCACAGAGGTGCCCTGAGGACACCCTTCCAGCAGGTTATCCTGAGGGCACGGAGTGCTGCCAGCCCATGCTCCCTGTCCCAGCCCGCTCAGGGCAGGCAGGCAGAGTGTTCCCAGCTGGGCACATGTGGATAGACCATCTGCAGCATGGAGCAAGCCTTGCTCCTAAGACCCAGACTATTCTCTCTTGAAGAATAGAGCCATGACCAGAACTCCAGAGCTGAGCTATCACCTCTGCCAGGAGAGCATGGGAATACTCATTGCAACAGCAAATAATGCAAGAGCAGGAGATTAGCACAGAGCAGCTGCTTTATGGCTTTGGCTTGTGTGATGCTGGAAGGTTCTAACAGCTCCTCAGCTGCAAGCACAGGACCTTGCAGTTCTTCACTAAGGTGTGCTCAAGCTTTCTGAGGTCTCATTGAGTGAAGATGTCCTGAAGCTATGCATCCCACACTGGAAAACACAGGGAAGAGCTAAAATGGGAGACACAAGCCCCCAGATAGCCCTGTGGCTGTTACTAACACATACAATGTGTCCCAGTCCAGGTTCAGCAAAGCCCTGAAGCCACACACTTCAGCCCTTGCCCCACTCTGAAAGCCCTGGAGCCCAATGCAGAGCAGGGACAGCTTTGGTGTGACACTGATGCTCTTCCTAACACAAGTCCTTTGCATCAAGCCAGAGCTCCTGTGCACTGAGGCAGCTTTGCCACTCATCTCCAGTGGGGATGTGTCCAAGTGGCTGTCCTGGTACAAACACCACATTTCTAACCAAAATCAGTAAATTAGCATGATCAGGGCTGGCTGAATCTCAGTCCCTGTGACTGCCAGCTAAGCTGAGGCATATACTTTAAATACTTCTTGGAAGCCTTTCATCTCCTGCTCAGCTAAAGCCACAGAGGTATGAATACTCCTCTCTTCCCCCCAATCTACACAGAGATCAGAAGATCAGCTATTATGCAGAATGAGTCAAATTATCCAGCTCTTATTTTAATACACATCTCTGAGCAGAAAGCTGCAATCTTTCCCACATGCAGGACAGGAGGGAGCTGTAGGGAGCCAGGTCCTTGGCTGCACTTCACCTCTCCCTTCCATTTTCAGGTGGGATATTGCACAGGGTTTGCAGGAGGCTTCCCATCAACTAGAGTTTCAAAGAGCTCCCCATAAAAGGTGATTTTTGCCTTTGGAAATGTCCCTTCCAGACACAGAGACGTTAACTATTGTGTTTTCCCTTCAGCACATCAAGCTCCACATTCCAGCTGCCACTCTTCATGGGCATGCTCCCAGACACTGCCAGTGCTCAACTTGCTCAGGAGAATGAAGCCTCAGATTACACATTATCCCTTTAAACAGCATATAAAAGAATCTGGGTGTTACTTGAACACACCCAAACTGAAGCCAGGGCCCATGTATACCAGGACATGATCCATGGCAGGGGCTGGACTGCCCCAGCTCTCCCAAAGCCATCGTATGTGGCACACCAACTGACCAGAGCCTGGCTCCACTCTGCTGCCAAGTCCTTTGGGATGCCCTTGGGTTTGAGCAGGCATTCCTGGGCATGGAAGGAGCACACACACACGTGTTTGCTTACAGCTGCACTGTTAGCCTAGAGAGCATCCCAGAACAAGTTGAGACAACCCAAAGCTGAAGAAGGCTGAAGAAGGAGCGTTCCCAAAGGTGTGCCCTTGGCCCAGGCTGGGATTGCTGCTCAGATAAACCAGCGTGTGCCTTCATGTCAGGGGAAAGGGAAGGGCTCAGGTTACTCACAAAACTGCACTCTGAGCTGCACACAAAAGGCCACAAGTGAGTTGAGAAAGCCTTGCAGCTCGGCGTGCTGGGACAGCACAGGAAGGTCTGTCCCTGCCCCAGTGCAGGGCTCCCATCCCACAAAGGCAGCCTGGCAGGGCATGGGCACCCAGGGCCCAGGGAAGGGCTGAAGGGGCAGTGGGTCACACCAGGACCTGTGTTGCTGAGTCTGTCCTCACCAGGCTGACCTCTCCAAGGCTCCCTCTGAAGCCTTTCCCACACACAGAGGCATAGTCAACAGCTGCAGAAGCTTTCAGAGAGTTGTTTCCTGCTCCTAGTCACTAAAAGCTGATAAACCTCAAACAGAAAACACATTTCTTGGTATTTTTAGCTTCACTCAAGTCACACGAAAAAAATCATCTTCTGACTTCATAGCATTATCAGTAAATGGATTTAGAAAAGTATCAGAAAAAGCTAGAACATCAGCAAAAATGCTCCAGGTGCCAAGGACATGCCATGCTCCAGCCTCAGCCTGCCAGCTGCCAAACTGCCTTGCTGCCATTCTGTTTCCTCGATTGGGAAACCTAACATTCTCTTCTCCTGCTTACATCTAGCATATAGTTCTGTTCTACAGCAGAAATTCAAGAATTACTCTACATTTCAGCTCCTGACCTCTGGCAGACACAGAAAATGCAAGTAACCTTCCCTTAATTAAAACACAGCCATGTTGTCTTATCTTCAAAGGCAGAGGAAAGGCTTGCTACCTTGAGAGCCCTGGGATACTGCTGTACAATTAAGGTATAATCAATCTTTAATTATTTCTGGTGAAGGTTATTTAAGCCCTTCCCTTCTGGCAGCCCCTGCAGAAAGCCTCAGCAGAGCTGGGGCAGCAGCTGCCAGCTCTCCTCCTGCCCCAGAGGGGCTCTGGAGCCCAAAGCCATGCTGCAGCCTCAGTTCCTCCACAGATCCTGTGTCAGGGCAGCTGTGTTGGCAGGGAATGCAGTTAATACCCAACAGCACATCACCTAGCAAGAGAAGCTATGCTGGCATGGAGGTGCCTTATTGTCTTCTCCAGAAGCTTCATGTCCATACTAGCTAGCTTCAGCAGGAGAATTGCATCCTGACACCAGCACCAACAGCTTCACACCTGGCACTTGGTTAGTGCTCCAGTTCATGTACTTCCTCAGTTGTTCCTCTCAAAAGTCACTTTTTCCCCCCAAAAGCAAACCTACATCACATGAACAATGGGGGCTGTAATGTTTCTAGTTGCTGGAAGAGCAGAAGAGACCAACTTTTCTACAGCTGAAGGTTGTGCTTGCTGCTGTAACACCTCAGGATTCATTCTTCACACCTCTGAGAACGTGCAAGCATGAAACAGCCTAATGAGAAACAGAAGAAACAGCAAGGTTTCCAATTTTCTGCTTCTCTGGAAAGGCAGAGATATCCTGTCCAGTGTCTCAGCAGCTGCAGGCTTGCTCCTAAACTCAGCCTTTAGTTTGCCATCCCATAACCACTGGTGGGAAACAGAGAGCCAAAAGCCTTCCAGCTCTGCTGCAGGCTCCTGAGCTCTGCAGGGCCAAGGACACCCAGTGCAGCTCAATCAGATGCCTCCAAAGGGAGAAAAGAGCCAAATGTATTACTGTGACAGAGCCAGATGCTGAAGCATCCTGCAGAACCAGGTGTGCTAGCTCCTGCCAACTCCCATGGCCAAAGGGGGAATGGGAACAGGAGAGAGGCAGTGTTTGCTTCCAGAGCTGGGAGTGAAAGGGAGAGAGGAAACTTGCATGGAGCCTGGGGATGGAACAAAGATGACAAGAGAGGTTGGTGGCATCGGTTCTCTTTCCTCTGCAAGTTGCAAATGAGCAATTAGAGACAAGAATATCTGAAATAACTGGAAGCTGTCAGCAGCTGATTGACCTCTGCCCAGATGTCTTGTTGAATGAGGACTATGATCAGAGTCTTGGCTATATCGAGCCATTAAGGATCTAACACCATTTAGTGTAGACATGAATCCATCAGGACCAGTGCCCTGCAAACATTTTGGCACATTCTACCTTTTCCCTTGCAAGTTCCAGTGGATGCAGCCTTGAAGTTGCCCTAGGTGCCCTAGAGACATCTATCTGCTTGTCAGGGATGAGGAGAACTCATCCAAATGGTGAAACACAAGCCATCTCCTCTATTGCTGTGATGAAAATGAGAGCATGCCTTCCTGAGCAGCTCCTGTCAGACAGCAAGAACACCTGGGAAGCAGCCTTTGAAAGGAAGCAACAGCCAACAGTCACTCAAGGGATGGATCTGTACCCTCAAACAAGCACTTAGGGGATGTTACAGGGATACACCTCAAAGAAACCTAAGTAAGCCTCAATCTTCCTCCTCTTCTCTATTGTTCTGGAACACAAAGGCTTTTGTACCATCTTTAAACCTTAAGTTTTGTAACAAGCACTTCTCCCTCTCCACACAGCAATAAGCTCCAGCACATGCCTGATCTCCACAGAGCCAGGAATGGACTGAAGAGTGCAGGTGCTCAGCACTGAGCAAGACTGAACCTTGCTCCCACAGAGAGCTGCAGGTCTCACCACAGCTCTGGTTGAGGAGACTGCAGGAGCAAGGAGCAGGGAAGATGCCTCCCTAGGATCAAGCAAAGGGGTTTGGCTTCTCTTCAGAAAGGTTACAAGGTAGTTTTCTTCCTATGCATGCAGGAAAGCAAGTGGTGCTCAGAGCAAGGGTGCAGGAAGGCTGGTTACAGGGCAGCACAGCCAAGAACCCACACCAAATCCAGGGGAACCAGTGCTACTCTGTGGTTCATTTCCCTCTGATGGGAAATATTAGGAATGCATGGTCTGAGGGCTCCATATCATCCTTGCTCCTATCTAGGCAAGTGGCTTTAGAAAGATGTTGTTCACACTCGTAAATAAACCTGGGAGGCAAAGAGGGGAAAACCCTCAGGTAATTATTCTCTGCCTTGCTTCTGGACTGAATTTACAGTGGGCAATTCCAGCAGAGGTGGCCCTGAGCTTTCCTCTGCTGTGTTTGATGCCTCAAACCTGCAGACCAAGTAAATAATTTGATTCCATTTACTGGACAAATTTAGAGGTCAAAGCTGACAAGCCTTCAAGACCACACAGGTTTCCTCCTCAGAAGCCAAAAGGAAGAATGTGCCCTTCAGGGAGCTCAGGGAAGAGCCTTCACCCCTTGACAGATTTCCATCAGCAGGGTCTGAGAGCTTGCAGCAGCACTTTTAAGATCTGTTAGCAGCTTTTTCTACCTAACAGGTATGTGTTGAAAGTTTAAGAGAACAAACAGTTGAAATGATTGGCTATCAGGGAAAAAACACGATGTTCCCACCCAGCTGTCCATGTCCCAGCCAGTCCCACCACATCTGTCCCTAACAGGAGTGGCTGTAAAGGTTTAAGGTGTTTGTTTATTTTGCAGTAGCAAACAAAACAAAGAACTGATTTGTATTAAAGGAACTACTGGCCTGGCTTCCAGCTGGGTAGCAGAGCAAAACTGGAGAGTTTGACTTGTTCCACACAGCACTAAGAAAATGAAAGCAAGCAAGGAACAGTGATAACCTTCATACAAAAAGCACTGGCTTCCTCTTCTCTGATATGTTCACATTTAAATGTTCACATTTAAAATGCCTGACAAAAAAACCCAGAGCTTTTAATTCATGATTGTGGGTAGTCACACTGATGCTCAGTGCAATCCAGCTCAATCAAAATCAAAGCAGTGACCTGTGTCACAACCAGAGCAGCCTGAGTTTGGTTTAATCAATGTACAAATGGAAAAGCAGCATTAATGTGCAATCCTTACATGGCAAACAGTGTGGGAGGATGGTAGCAAGTTGTTAGCACTACAAAAACAAGTGAAATTTTACTTGTTTCCTTTGTTATGTACTCCCTGCTCTGCTGGAAAGGCAAAACTAACAGGAATATTTTGATTTGTGCCGATTAGGAGGCTTAAAAGATCCAGAAGTACTCTGCCTGCTATAAGGTTTGTGCTAAATGCAAGGCACAGGCACCCTGAGCCTGGCCTGCAGAGCTCTCCCCCAGAGATGCTCTGGGAGCTGAAGCACAGAGCCTGCTCCAGCAATGCCATGCCCACTCCAGCTCCAAGCAGCAGGCTGGGCACCTACCATCCCCTGCAAAAGGAGCCCAGAGAGAAAGGATTAAAAATAAGGGGGGGAAAAGGACTCAAGAGATTCCCATGATACACAACACAGCTCCAGGAGTCTCTCTCCAAAGTGCCTGCCTTCAAAGTTGGTTCTGAAACCACTGCACTTGGACAGAGCATCCCGCACTGCAAAGCTCTCCTGCCCAAACTCCTCACAAGGACACAGCTCAAGGCAGCCTCCTGCTACTTGAATTGCTAGGGCCCAGGGATCGCCTTAGGTTCCCAGTCTCACAACACTCCAGAGCTTGCTCACAAACATTCTCCATGGTTTTAGCAGCTCTGGAAGAGCAAAATGAAATGGTTTTGATGTGGAAAAGCAAAATGAGGCATTTCTGATACGGAAAAGCAAAACGAAACATTTCTGATGTGGAAAAGCGTAATACCAAGAAGAAAGTTGGGCGATTTGAGCAGACCAAAAGTAAAGCATTCCCTGTCGCGCTGGTGGCTTACACTTTGTGTTAATGATTATAAAACCAAGCCCTGTGAGCACAGGAGGCCTTGTGGGGAGCGGGAGCCTTCTCTCCGGAGATGAGGCAGAGCTTTTATTCTCTGCCCAGTGACCACGCCGGGGGCAGGACGGTGGCTGCGGCCGCTGCTTCCCGCGCGCGGCGGGGCGGCTCGGGAGCGCTCCTCGCCTCCTCCCCTGGCCGTGCCCGCGGGGGAGCGCGCACCGAGCGCGCACCTGGGCCCCACCTGGCCGGGCACGGCCCCTCCTCCGCGCCCCGGCGCCTTCTTAAGAGCCCCTGCGTGCTTTTGGGGCGCGAGTCTCCGCTCCGCTGGTGCCACACCTCAGCCTGCCCTGCCCGCTGCTCCCCGCCCCGGGATTCTGGTCACAGGCGACAAGGAGCAGCCCCTGCACTGACCTCCTGACCAGCTCTTTGATGCCAGCTTCCTGGCTCCTCAGCTTTTCTGTTTTCCTTGTGGTTCAAGGCTCAGCAAGCAGCTTGCAGCCGGGATTGGTGCCTAGCTGAGAGGAGAGGTGAGTGAGCGTGGTGCCACCACGTGTGCTTCTGGGATGGGGAAAGCTGCGCTGAGCTGGCAGTCACCCTGGGGACAGGTGGTGGTGGCTTTGGGAGGATGCTGCCACGGAGAGAAGATGCAGGAGGCTGGCAGGAGGTCTACCGGTAACCTTTCCCTACAACACCAACACGGCTGTGTGGAAACTGAGGCTAGCACACAGCTTGTGAAAGGAACAAGGCAAACGTCTTGGGCATTTCCTGTGGGTGTTTCAGGTGATGGATGGCAGCGAAGTTAATCAGAGCAGCAATTAATGGTACATGGAAAGATACTCTAAAGAAAGTTAGTGCCTAAATTGGCAAGAGTGGAGTAGTTCTCACTGGCCTTTAAGAGCAGTGTGACTCAGAAGCCCTGGAGTTGCTCTGGGTTTACACCAGAGCTACCATTGTGAAGTTAACTTTAGCTTAGTTCCAAAGCAGTTGATTCTTCTCTTGATTTTCTATACAAACCACTCGAAAACATGTTTTCTTGCCAATCCAGAGATACCATGAACCACTGAACTATGTATGAAAGTAGTTGTATTTGTTGTTTCTCCTTAGAGAGGAAGTTTTAACTGGCATTGGTTTGGCAACTTTCCTAAGTCCTTTGAAGCCCAAGAGTGTGTGGCACTAGGTTGATTTTTTTTTTCTCCTTCTGTGGATGTCATTTACAATGGCTGTTGTGTGCCAGCCAAAGAAAAGAGTCCAAAGGCCTTCTCCCTCACTTTTAAAGGAGAATCGTGAGCTTTGGAAATGCCTTCAGCTATGGCTTGGAGTAGGAACAGCTCCAGCAGAGGGAACTTTCAGACAGAGCACCTGGAGCAGGGTTGGGCTTTGCCTTGGGAAGACACAGTGCTGGATCTAAGCTTTAGAAAGCACTTTTTACTTATGCTTAATTTTAAACACAAGCTTATGTTACAGGGAAACAAATTCCTAGATGCTTTTCTAAGCAGGACTATGAGCTACCAGCACTTCTGAGAGCACTTGGAAATTCCAAGGGCTTCCAGTCACCAGGCCTAATGCAAGGTCCATTTCGTGTAACAAATGCAAGGAGTTTTGGCTCAGAACATCTCTCTCTGTCTCCTAAGTCCCCTATAGATAAAGAAACACAGAAACATTTGCCCACTTTAAAGTTCAGAGAAGTCCACTACAATTTTGTCTGACCTTTAGCTAAAGGTTTGCCACTTCTGAGGATGCAGCAGCTCTTGGCTACTGCTCAGGTAGATGCAAAAGACTGCAGCCTAGCTCTGAAGACTTGTCCCCAGGGAGAAGCAAAAACCAAGAGGTATCTCATTAGAAGGTTGAAAAGGAAAAAGAAAACCCATACTGGTAACCTTTAATTTACTTTAAATTGGCTGTTCAGGACTGAGGAGCAGCTACTGCTGGCAGCTGCTCCCTGGAGCTTGCATTTCAAGTTTTTATTACCATTGTTTTAATGTAAGATTTTGTTGATAAGCACCTTTCCTTATTATCTGAGCTGCTCCTGGAGGAAGCAGAGGCCAGAGGCAGCCTTGCAGCTCTGAATCTTCTCCTCTGGGCACAGTGGCTTTGTGCATTCCAGGCATGAAGCAGTTAATAGCTGGAAGGTGTGCATTAGGCATTGATGGTGCTAAAGCCCTGTTGTAACTTGCCAGATAAAAGGCATTTCAAAGGAGGCAGGGTAGCAGAGAGGAATTTCAGTTGATGGGTTCCTGCCCAGGCCACCCTTTCTCAGGGCTTACCCAAATGCTTGTAACATGTCTGGACAAAGGGAAGGGAGAGGCTGCCAGGCAGCAAACAGACAGCAAGAGTGAGCAAGAAACACCCTGAGCTGTTTGTTCTGCTCAATCCTCCAGCAGCTCCTCCAGAGTGGAGCCTTGCTGGGTTGGCTTTTTGGGGTTTTGGAGCATTTCAGTTCACCTTCAAGTCAGGTTTTTGCATCCTAACCTATCCTTTCCCAAGCTGCAAAGCACAAGCAAATGAAAAATAGCAATCTCAAGTTCTCTAAGTGCATGGGAGAGTTGCTGCTCCCAGCAGCTCCTTCCCATCACCAGGCACCTGGGAAGTCCCAGTCTGCCAAGGGTTCCAGGAGACAGCAGCTGTGGCCTGGCTCCCTTCATTTGGCTCCATGTCCCCATCAAGCAAAACCACCCAAATGGAACCAATACTTGCTGGGATGTGGTGAACTTTCATCTCACTCAGAGGATTTGTGTATTTCAGGGTAGATTTTTAAGTGTGTTTGATTCTTTAGGTGAGAAGCAACATGCAGTGCTGAAGATGTGCATTATATTCAGACCTCAGCATTCATTTTACAGCGAAACCCAGCACATATTTCACTCTCTAACCAGATTCCTTTGCAAGGATCTCAGAAACACCTTTTCTGCATCAATACAGGGATGCGTTGGGCTGGTTTTTTGGGGGGAGAATATTTCTAACAGTTATTTTCCTTTGTTTTTTGTCTCTTTCACAGGTTGGAAGCTCTTTGGACGAGGCTACAGATCTCTTGGAGCTGGGACAGTGCTTAGCTTAACTCTTTGAATCTTCCCAGCCCCTTAGGGCAATCCCATGGGATCCATAATCCATTTCCCAGAGGCAGTAAGGTGTGTGTGTGAGCTGTGGCAATGCCATGTCCAGGCAAGTGCTGCATTCCTTGCTCTGCTGCCTGAGGAGCCTGAAGCAAGCAGCCTGCAATTAGCAGAGCAGGTGGGGCTGGGACTAGGCAAGATGATCTCTCCCCTCTCTAGGCTAAAGGGAAGTAGAAGCTTCACACATCCTCCTTATTGCCAGAGGTCTTTAAAGAACCACCAGAAAATTGCCTGCTGGCATTCCTTGGCTTTTGCAAATGCAGGAGTTTGAGGCCAGGAGAGAATATGGTGATGATTTTGTTGGACCAAGCCATAAAAGCACAAAACCCTTAGGCATTTAATTTGGGGAAGCTCCTGGTAGTTCAAGACCTTCAAAAGCTAGAGAATTGCCCCTGTCCTTTAGTAAGTTGTTCCCACAGTTAACATTACAAAGTGTACCTGGCTGCTTTGTTTCATTCAAGGGAATGAAAAACAGGGATATAGGGGAAAACTGGAGGAAATGCAAGTTTCAGCTCATAGCATCCCCACAGGCACTGACTGCAGAGTTCCATGCCTCCTCCACATGGCTCCAAGATCAGAGGTGTGCCAGCTGTGCTCCCCTACAGGTATGTTAACATGGGATAAGCTCACCTGCCTTTTCCCAGGGAAATAAGGACAATCCATGGCTTCTGTTGTCCTTCATTCCACCGGAGTCTGTCTCATACCTAACCAGATTTCAGTGGAGTGAAGCACAAGAGACATGGAGATCAATCAGCAACAAGAGGAACTGCTTCCCTCTGGCAGAGAAGGGAAACTGGATGGGAATGTGGCCACAGGAGGCATCCCAAGGGAGATGGAGCATGTTGGGAAGTGGAGAGGAGCAGGACACCAAGCACTTTGACCTCAGGACTACTTTAAAGGCTCCAGTAAGAACCCATTGAGAATGTACTTGCTTTCTGCAGAACACACAAAGATTAAAAAGCCTAACCAAGACCACAAGCTGCTTTCTGGAAGGCTTGAATACCTCATTAGCAGGAAATTAAACCCTAATGTAGGTAAATTAGATGTGTAACCTCCTTGCTTTCAGTCTTCTTCCCTCTAGGATGGTATTTCCACTCAAGCAAGCAGGGTGTAGCCTGGTCTCTATCTTCCCTTGAGGAGCCTTCTCTAAAGAGCCACAGCAGTGATGCCTGCTTCCTCCCAACTCTCCTGCCTCAATGCCTTCAGAACCTGGGAAAACTCTATTAACATTTTAGACCCCTTTATTTCATAATAAAAGGAATGTAAATAAGATTGAAGTTGAGGGAGAGGTTAGATTTTCCCAGGCTGAGCACGACATAGATCTTGTAGTGTCAGTGTCAATTCCTTGAAGGTTAATGCAGTTAAACACATTTGATGCCTCAAAGTGTCACATCTGACACTAATCACTCCCCAGCTGTAATTGCCTTTCCCAAGCCCTTCCCTCCCTAAGACAAATGCTCAAAACAAAAGAAAATGAGGCCTGGCAAATTTAAAACAAAAGAAATGATGTTCTCCTGCCACCAGGAGCTGGGCTTGACTTGGACAGATTGAGTCCCAGACCTCAAGAATGTGTTGTCCTGGCTTATATCTCAACTGCCTGCCTAATCCTTCTTTCCTCCTCTCCCTTGACTTGAAAAGCATTCCCAAGTGCTTGCTGATGGCTTCTCTTACACACACAGCAGCCAGGAGCAGCTTCCATGTGCAGTGCTGCTGAGCTCTTCCAGTCAGCTCTGCAAGTCCTCAAAGCTTCTGACATTCACTGCCAGGCTCATTCTTGAGCATGAACACATCTCTGTGCTGGAGAGATCACAAAACCTGATTTCCCTGAGTGCTAAAGTCACACTATTTCAAATCATTACAGTAACAGGACAACAAAGTATTTTCACAGCAGAACCTAGCCAACCCTCGAGTGGCTCAGTTTTCTATACATTGCTATCCAATACTCCAGCTCTGTAGGTATCTTCAAACACATAACAACCAAAAAGAGATCAAGAACTCTTTTCCCCAAAGCACTGTTCTTCCTAGCACCTCAGAACACCTGAGGCCTTAGTGGTGGTGATGAATGTGGAGAGCAACAAGAACATTGGCAGCAAATTGTGGGGCTAGTGAGATGGAGTGCAAGAAGGTAAGTATGAAAAATGCACTTCTTTTACCAACTAAGGGTAATAAAATAAAGCTACCTACCTTCCCAGTGCCTGGACAGCAGTGGGTCCAGAGGGCAGGACTCTGTGCTGGGAACCTGCTTGGTTCTGCTGAAGATCCACTGAAGCATCATCACCTTCTTGCCCTTCCCTCCCTGGCTGGCTTCAGCTTCCCAGGCAGGAGAGGCCTTCATTTGCAGGCTGTGTGTGAGCAGACAGAAGGAGTTGGGCATTAATGAGATGCTAGAGAATATTTGCAGCATTAGGAGTAATCTATTACTTAGTCATTTCTTGCTGGTTTTTCCTCCCCCCACATGAAGGACATTTTGGCTAACAGCTTTCCATACATTAAAGCAATGAATATAATGAGACAGCAAACAAACTGCCAGAGATATGCCTTGCTATAGACAAGGCTTTGTCAATACCCTGTGCAGTTAGCAAGAGCCCTGGAGGAGATGACAGGTGCTATGTAAATGCAAGCTTGTTATCAAAGGAACCATGGCTTGGTGCTCACAAACTGATGGAGCACCAGAGACAGCAAAACCCCTCCAGTGATTCTTGGGAGGAAGATGTACAGTTTAAAGACTGAACATTCCCACATCTTAGAAAGCAACTGATGGTATAGATCTGGCAATTCAGACATGAAAACAACTGACTTTCAGGCAAAAGGAATGAGATCAAAGCAAAACAGTCCAACAGGTCTTGGCTCATGCATTTGGAAGCTGCTCCTTGGTGCTGCCAGCACTGGTACTGGGGTTGTTATGTTAAAGCTACACTTACTAACAGCAGGTACATCTCTAGCCCTTCTCCAGCTGCAGTCCTCACACTGCACTGTTTGCAGGCTCACTCTCAACAACACAAAGTTTATGTGCATAGAAGAACTTCAAAGCTCTTCCCTGCTTGCTCTTTGTGTCCTGCAGAGTCTCTGGTGAGGGGGAACTGGAGAACCCTGCTGGAATGGCTTGATTTGGGGTGTATTTATTTGACATGTCAGTTAGCGACAGCTTCAGACTTGCGAGCACAGAATATAAGCCAAAGGGAGCAGCAGAGTCTATCCAGACAGACATCCTTCTGGAGAGGGGCAGGAGCCACATCAACTGCTTTGCCTTCAAGGCTGGCATTGCTTGGAGTCCCTCACAAAGACAGCCAGGCTGTAACAAGCCCTTTGACCCTGGGCTGCCTTGCAGCACATGCTCTGCAATGTGGGAGCTGCTGCTGCTCTCCCAGGAAGGGCTTGGGCACAGGAAGCAGGGCACAATCCTCTGGCTTTGAGTCATTTGCTGTCCTGAGGTGCACCAAAAGCACCTCAAGCACCCTTTAGGCTGTAACTGCTCCAGTAGAGGAAAACTACCCCAATTAACTAGCAGAGAGCAGTGCTTTCACTTCAGATTCCTTTACTGGGCAGCACAGCAGCATCAAGGGCACAGCCACTAAAACTTCCCTCTCCAACTACAACTGGCACGAGCTGAAATGGCACCAAAGAGCAAAAAGCAGCACTGAGCTGAGTGCTCAGGCAGGCAGAGAGCTAGAAGAGCTAGGAGTGCCAACCTTTCTAACAGCTACATTTCAGTGTTGTGCCTAAATTCCTTCCCTAAAGTCAGTTTTCAGTAGACAGCTAGGTCCCAACCATCCTCTGAAGCCAAACCTCCCAGCTCTTGCTCTTGGAGTTGCTTCAGCCTTGTGTCTGGTGCTCACTTTGCAGAGCTCTGGAGAGGGAAGGCTTGGCTGAGAGGCCCTTCAGCAACCCTTTACAAATGTAGATTTGATTGACTGACTGATTGAACTTAATTGCAGGCATTCTCTTAATTGTACACTTAATTACTGACACTGTGTCAAAAGAGTTCTGAGGCAGCACCTGGAGGACAACCTTGCAAGTGCCAGTCAAAGGCAGCTGCAGCAGCCAGCAGGGAGGTGCTGCCCATTGCTACAGCTTGGAAAGGGGAGAAAAATCAGCATATTCTAATAGTATACAATTAGGCCTTCACCCAGGCAGCCTCCAGCACGCGTGTGCACACACACACAATCCCAGCTCTCTGTGCAGGGAGGGCATCTGATGCAGCAGGGAGAGAAAAGGAACAAAGAGGGGTAATTATGGGCCCATGTGGCAGTGCCACCCTTTTGTGGGCTCTCCTCATCTCCAGGCTATTGTGAGCTGCAGGGGGAGGGCAGGATGCCATCCCTTTTGGCAGCAGGGAGGCAGCTGCTGGCCACTCTCAATTGAGTAACTCCAGATTTTGGGGGGGGACAATGGTAACCAGAAATAAAACCCATGCTGTTTTGTTCAAAGGTTAGAAACTCTGAATCTTCTCAGCTGTGATTTTTGGGGTCACTGCAAGTCTTCCTGAAAATAGCTGTGCATGGAGCAAAGAGAACAGCATTCTTAGTGCTGGCAATAAAAAGTGTCTGCAAGAACTTTGTGCTTATGGCTCCTGATGAAGCTTTTCCTGAGCACAAAACTCAACCCCATGCTACAACAGCTTGTAGGTGCAGCACAGAGGATGGAGAAGCAAGACACACACACCCAGGTGAGTTTCCACTTGGTACAGAGGCACCAAAACTCTGAATAGATTGGCAAACACTGAGAGAGAAAAGGAAACTTGCTGGGACACTGTTTACAAGTCACTGCAATAGCTGGATCTCCCTCTGAGGCACCTTAGCCTAGAAAACACACACAAACTAGCACAATCTCTGCTTCTCTTGGGTCAGAGCAAGTGTGGAGCCGTTCTGGATAGGCAGGGTAGAAAAAGGATCAGCTTCCAGAAAGTAGGAGCCATGGATTTTAAGCATCTCTGAAGTCAGGGTTATGGGATATGGAGCATCTCCCGGAGACCTAAAAAACAGAGAGAGCTCGAGTGCTGCTGAGAGCTGCATTCCTCTCCAGCACAGCCAGGAGAGCACAGCAGAGGATGGGAACTGTTTGACACCCAGAGAAAGGCAATTTGCTGGCAACACCTGGAGCCTCCTTAATTTACCTGTGACATGTTGCTCCACTTAATTGCCTTTGACAATTAGTAACATTTCAACACCTCCTTTAATGGACCAATTATGAGAACACTTGTCTTCTGTGCAGCAGATAGAAGAAAATAGATGGGTGAGCTTCCCATGCAACACACTCCTCTGCAGGGATTTTAATGAAGGGCTTCAAGAACCAGCCCCAAAGAGACCATTCTGGCTTGGTTTGGCTCTCACTGAGGCTGGGAGAGACAGGATGGGCATAGACCATGGAAACACCTCTCCCAGCTCCACAAGCTCTTGCTTGTCTGAGGGAAATGGTTGTTAGAGAGCAGCTTTGCTCTGCTGAAACACAACTGCCAGTGCTGGCTGCAGGCTGCTGGCCATCCCCTCTCAGGAACCAGCAGAGAACTTCCACACTGCTGCAGGCTGGGCACAGATGCTGGCTCTGACAACTACACTGAGTGGAAGAGACTGAGGAGAGCTTGCTGCTGCTTGTACATCTGCAAAAGCCCTGCTGGTAAAGAACTACAGAGCTCAGATGTGAAAGGAGAGCCTGAGGGGCACTGACAGCTCCAGCCCCACTGCTGCTGCTGACTGCAAGGTCACTGCTGGGCCCACTCTGCTCCAACAGCAGAGGCAAAGGAGTGCCCTGCATAAAGAACAGGGTTTGTTCCCATTTTCTGCCACGAGTTAGCATTTTCTGTGCTTTCCCCTTTCCTCCTCACACCTTTTCAAGTTCAGTTCTCTCCCCAGACACTCAGCTAAGCAACAAGATTCATCCCCAAACTCCCACAAGGCTGCTGTCAACTGTTTCCTTTCAAACCTCTGCTTAACATCATCTTCCCTCTCATTTTGTACCTGCATCTCTCCTCCTCGAGGTTTATGTAGTTTTGTGAACTATCTTGGGCTTCAGAGGTTGAAATTCTCCACCGACATCAATAGTGCAACCCCACTGCTAGGATCAAGCAAGCCTGGCTTGCAGCATGCACACCAGTGACAGACACACAAGCTTGCTCTGCAAGCTTTGCAGCCAGCTCCTGCAGGGACTGGGCTCTCACATCACCACCAGCACTGCTCTTCTTCTCTGCTTCCTGGATAAACAGCAGCTCTTCCAATTCTTTGGGTCAGGACACGGTCTGGATGCTGCTAGCCATTTGCTGGCCAGTTTGTGCCCAGGTCCCAGAAGACTGGAGAGCAGCAAGCACTAGCCCAGCTTTGGGAAGCTCCCCTGGCCGAGGCCATGCACTCCCTCTGAGCTCATCCCTGAGCTGCTTTTAGCTGCAGGCAGAGCCTCAGCATCCAAAGTGGGGAGTGCAGCTGCACTGAGCCATTTCCACCTCTGGTGGCATTTCCTCTGCTGGATATTTCCTTGGCTAGTGTAGAATGCCCAGGACAGCAACCCCATTTCATTTAGTATCTCCACGAAGGAATGGGAGCTCTTGCTTGCAGGGATCTCCATGTGCTTCCTCTCATTGGAGCAAGCCAGAAGGAAGTGCCTCAGCCACAAAGCTGGCACAGATTGCCTTCTCCAAAGGAGCTGGAGGAGTCTTAGTGTTGGAGAAAGTTGAGGAATAAAACAATGTTTCATTAAACTACTATCACATTTTGATTAAACAGCATTTGGACTACACTGGAGCAGTCATATTCCTGAAAGTAATTGGTTTTCCACATCTGCTTTCCTTTCTAATTGGACTAATTACTTCAATGTAGGATCATGTTCACTACTCTCCAGAAAGCAAGAAACCTTGATTTACAGTGAGAAGAGCAGCAATTAGAGAGAATTAATTCATATGGCAACAGCTAAATAAATCATATTAGGAGAAGACAGCAATGTAATTATTGTGACTGGTGACTCCCTTGTGGAGAAACATCATCCTTAAGCCTAAAAGCCAAGCAGCTCACTCCTGATGCACCCAGCACAAGCTCCTCCAGTGTCACAGTTAGACCTAAGTGAGGAGCATCATCCAAACCAATAAGGTCTAACACTCCTCAAGCTCCATCTGTGCTCTCTGAATCACACATGTGCTCAGCAGCCAGGGATCCCCTATGGCAGCAGCAGCTTCCAAGCAAAGAGCATGGATTTGATGGGTGGGATACTCTCTTACTCTCCAAGCCACTCCAGCCCATCCCCATGGCTGATGAAAAGGCTTGGTGAGGAGAACATGCTGAATGCTGTCAGAGGATGAGCCTGCCCCACACACACCAGCAGCCTTCCTCCTGCCTCATCAGTTAGAGGAATCTTACACCATTGGCACGAGTGGAAAAGGGGGAAACCAATTGCAGCCCCAGAGGCAGCCAGAGTGGCTCAGCACAGGAGAGCAGGGACAGGTCTTACTGCATCCTGCAGGGGCAGCAACCTCCTCCTCAGCCTCCAGCACAAGGACCAGCAGCAGCTCTCACTTAAGTTAAAATCAGTTTTCTAGTAAAGGTATCACAGGCAGAAATCCTACCCACTCGTTGGGTTTGTTTTTCTTTGCTGGTGCTCTCTTCCACCAGTCTCCTAATAACCATGGATTAAGGAACAATTACAAGGCTTCATTCTTACCACCATGTAATTCCAAGAAAGGAAAAGCATCTTTCTGGAACATGATGCTTGAAAAACAAAGGAGAGCTTTGACTGTCAAGTCACTGATGTTCCCTCTTCACTTAAAAGCTTTCCAATTTACTTACAAATTATAGTGTTTTTAATGCAAATTAAGCACTAGAGAACATTCTTTCCTTCCCCCAGATTAGCAAGAACCAAATTGACCAAGAAAGCTAAACATGGAATCTGGATGCAATGAATATTTTAAATAATGAGCCTGTTTAATTATTCTGATTGGTGAAGGATGAGGTTATTAAATGCCTCAGAACTGATGACAGGCTTGGAGCACATGGGTTTGCTTTTGGAGCACAGAGAAAATGCTTTCTGATGCTCTGTGTTCCGGTCTCCTTTGTTGAACTAACTATGGGGATGCAATACAGCTCCACATGCTCAGAGACCTTGGGGAAAGATCCCTTGCTTCAGGAGCAAGCAGCAGCAGGCAGAGGGAATCTAGGAGTCAATCCATCCCTGCCCAAGTTCCCTGCCCCATGCCAGCTGCTTCAGAGCAAAGCCAGGCCACACAAAGCCCATTCAGCTCTGCTTCTGCTCCAGCACAGCAACAAATCCACTAGTGCCTGGGAAGATCCTTCTTACCCATACAGGAAAACCCTAAACCAGGAGAACTTACAGAGCTATCCCTGCACTGAGCCTGACAGCCAGTACACCAATTCCCTGCATTTACTGCTGTGGCAAACCTTATCCTGTTTGTTTTCTGCTCTGAAAACCTTTCCAGCCATCAGGCCTCTAAATGCCTCTGAGTTCAAGCAGCCAGTGATGCCTTCTGTGCCCAAAGGCTATTCCAGGGCACTTTCCTCCTCACATCCTGCCTTCTGTTCCTGAGGGAAGCACACAGAATCACCAAGGTTGGAAGAGACCTCCAGATGACCAAGTGCCCCCATAGCTGTCACTAAGGCACTCTGCAGCAGGGGAGCACAAGCAGGAGATGACATGCCCAGGGAGCCCAAAGCAGCTGACACCTTGCTCCAACAGCAGGCTAACATTTTCCCTGCTCTGCCTTTAGAGCATCCCTTTGTCCAGCTCCTTTGAGTTCAGATATGACCAGGATGTCTTTGCTCCTTCCCCGCTGCACACCACAGCTTGGAGTCTCTCCTGTCATTCTGGGATGTAAATTCCAGGGAGCTACTGTTTGTTTGCAAATGCTCAAGTTCAGAGGTGTTGATCTCCAGACAAAGGGCAAAAGGTGACCAAGCTTCTGCTGGAGCTCCTGATTTTTCCATGCATTGAGCACCCACTGCCTGTCTCCATCTCAGGGACCTTTGGGTCACTGCTCCCTGCTTGACAGTCACCCATCTAGGAAAGCTAATTACTGTGAACTAATGAGCATGCTGTGCACAGAACTGTGACCCACAGCCTGTCCCTGTAACAATCTCTCTGCCACCTCCTTGCTGGCTCCTCCTCAGCAGGCAGAGCTTCAGGACAGCCCAGGGCTCTCCCAGGCCCATCAGGAGTTACCTGGGTGAAACAAGTTCACATCCCTGTGGCAGCTCCTGCACACCTCCTGATTCCTAATGCCATGTGCTGCTCTTCCCTGAACCTTTTATTCTTGGCTTTAATTAGAGATTCTGGGACTTCTGGAGACTGAAGGGCAAAGAGGTGAATGAGCACATCTGGCCCATGCCTCCTGGCTTAGTGTTTTGTACTTTGAACACTCCTAGTAGCTACTGGCTCCAAGCACAGGAGGACTGCCCCTGCCCTTTGATCTGCACTCAGAAAGGTCAAAACCCAACAGAGAAGTTCACTGTTCTTGGGCTTTTTAGCCTGGATTCCCATTCTCTGCTTCCCTGTGCTTTGGCTTAGTACATACCTGACTCCATCTGCTATCCCATCTCTTGCTCCTGCCTCCTCAAGGAGGAAGCTGGAAGCAGCAAGCCACAAAGTGCTCTGATAATTAGCCAGTTGAGCTCCTTCCTTGAGCTAGCAGGAAGGAGCAGGTGGGATTCACCTGCACTGAGCTCCCTCTGACTGCTCCAGTTCCTCTTGGCTTCTTGCCCTCTCCTGCAGTGACATCCCACAGCAGCATCTTAGCCCTGAGCCCAGGACAAGTGCTCTGGAGCAGTGCAAGCAAGAGGAGAGATCAGGCACTAGCTCCTGGGCTCAGAAGGACCAGGCTGCACAAAGCTTCAGTCACTGAGCAGACTTCACCATTATATTGCTAAGGTGCAGCAAGAAGAGTGTGGCTAGCAGGCCCAAGGAGGTTCTCCTTGCCCTCTGCTCTGCCTTGGGGAGGCCACAGCTGGAATATTGTGTCCAGTTCTGTGCAAGAGAGAAAGGGAACTTGTGGAAAGGTCACTGAAATGATGAGGGGACTTGAGCACCTCTGTGCTGGGGAGAGGCTGAGAGAGCTGGGGCTGGATAGGCTGGAGCAGAGCAGCCTGAGGGGAGATGTGAGCAGTGCTTACAGGCTGAGCCATCAGGAGGATGGCACCAGTCTGTGCTGTGGTACCCAGGGACAGCACTAGAGGAAATGGGCACAAAGTAGCTCCCAGCAAGTTCCAGCTGAACATGAAGAGGAATCTTTTCCTTGGAGAGTTCTGGAGCACTGGCCCAGGCTGCCCAAGGAGCTGCTGGAGTCTCCATCTCTGGAGCTATTCCAAACCCAGCTGGATACATCCTGTGCAAGCTGCTCTAGGTTCTCCTGCTCTGCCAGGAGAGTTGGACTAGATGATCTCCAGAGGTCCTTTCCAATCCCTAGCATCCTGTGAGTGGCCACTGGCACCCAAAAATAGGTCTGGTGTAGCCCATGCCCCTCTCTGCCCTGGGGTAGCTCCCACTGAGCTTCCTCACTGCTAGCAGGAGCTGGCAAGCTTCCCCTCAGAAACATAAACCATTCAAGCTTCTACCTACACGAGCTGCTGAACAAAAAAACCCTGCCAAACCCACAAAAGCCAACTAAGCAAACAAAAAGCAGATAAAAGCAGTTTGCTGGAAGGCAGGAGCTTCTCTGAAAGCCTCCAGTAAATCTTGCAGATTATCAATAATGAACACATTCCATGTCTGTGCTCGTCTGCTTTTAAATCACTTCTTCCAGGGGAAAGAAATCAGTCCAGGGGGTTGTTCCTGTGTGAGCTGCATCCATTATCAAGGGATTGAGCCTGCCAGAGGTGCAGAGAAGCAAAAGGAGCCTCGGAAGAGCAAAGCCACAAGACATTGCCACTTCCTAGCCCTTCCTCCCCCTCTGTGTCACAGCAGCCCAGTAATGAGCCCTGGGATTGATCTCTCTCTAATGACACTCTCAGTGGTAGATGCTTTCCCAAATTTAGTCAAGTGACAACAGAAAGTCTTTAATATGCAAAGGAGGCCTTTGTGCAGCTCCCCATAACTTTGGTGTCTTGTCATGCCTTACAGGAATTGCAAGGGAAACAAATTGCCATAATCATAGGAGGGAAGAAGTGGGAAGGAAGGTGTCAGAGCAATAAGGGGAGAGGCTGCTGATGTTCATGGATGTGTAGACATACATTACATGAAAGTAAATACAGTTCCATGAATTACTTCTAAATGACAATAACTCAGCCCTGTGGAGCCCACATAGATCTCACATGTGCCAGGAGCAAGCACAGTTGTCATTTAGTCATTCCCCTGTTTCTCACCTGCCTCCAACACAAGTATTGTGCCTGAAGCCCTATCTTCTGTTCCTGTCACATTAATGCTTTCCTCAGCTACCAAGGCAGTAGGAAAACCACAGCTCACACCCTTCCCATATGGCAGATATTAGCAGGTTTAGAAACCAAGAGGACTTCTTTCCAAGCCCCAGCAGAAGCAGAGCTGCTAGCCCTCGTGCTCCATAAGGCACAAGCTGGACCTTGGCAATCACAGACCTGAAAGAAGAAATCAATTGGACATCCTGACACTGGGGTGAGCTGGGGGTTGGTCTCTTCTTGGCCAGCTAAGAAGGGACAGGATGAGAGGAAACAGCCTTAAGTTGCACCAAGAGAGGTTCAGCTTGGATATTAGGAACAATTCCTTGCCTAGCAGAGTGGTTAGGCATTGGCCCAGGCTGCCCAGGGCAGTGCTAGACTCACCATCCCTGGAGAGCTTCCAAACCCAAGCAAACGTGGCTCTTCACAACAAGGTTTGTAGGCATGAGGGTGTCCAGTCAACAGCTGGACTCAGTGCTCTTAGAGACCTTTTCCAACCTTAATGATCTGTACCATTTCCCTGCCAACACACTTCAATCCATGTTTGGTTATTCCATGCAATGTTCACACCACTTCCCAACGATTTTGCTCCTAGCATCCCCAAGCACAGCACAGCAAGAGGCAGTTCCCCATTTCAAAGGGGAGGAAACCAAACCAAAACAACACTCTCCTCCTGGCCTCTAGTCATCATGGCAGAGAATCCTCCTGGCTGAGCACAGGAAAGCTTCATTTCCTCCTGATCCTTTGGAATTGATCACATCCCCAGCCTGGCTGGAACTGCTTGGCTAGCAAGGGTCTACATCCAACAGTGGCCTAGCTGCCTGGGATTTCCCCCTGGGGCATCTTCCAAACCATTCAAATCTACAAACAACTTGATTTCTTATTAACAGACTTCCTTAATTGCTTCCATGGGAAAAAAAGCCAAGTTATTTGCATCTTCTTTCCGAGGGCTCCAGGGCTTTAGTGGAAGCATTTAAGGAGAGGATTCTCACTGCAGCAGAAGCAGCAGCTCTGCTCCAGCCCCAGCCCAGGCTTGGATGTGCTCTGTGGGGCAAAGAGAGCCATTTCTCCTCCCAGCTTCCTTAGATACCTGCACATCCCACCAGGCTGCTCCAAACCTCTTTGAGGATGATGAATTGGACAAATAAAGGGATGGTTGTTGGACAGATTCTTGGATAACATCTTATTGGCAACTGTCCCCCAGCTTTCTTGTCCTCCTCTTTGCCAGGAGCCTCGCCAAGGGCAGCACCAGAGACCTCCAGCTGTCCTTCCACAGCCAGCAGTAATGTTCAGGAGATGCTCTGCCCCATTTGGGCACACACACACTGAACCCCATTCTGCTCACAGAAACCCAGCCTGGCTCTCTCAAGCACAGCACATTACAGAGCTTAGAGACAAGCACATTCTTATTCCAACCGAGTACCTCATCTTCTTAATGCCTTAATCAAATCTCCATGGTTCAGAACTGGAGTCTCTGCATTCATCATTAATTCCAGATGAACCTATTATTTAGGTTAAGAAAAATCACTCACGAAACACAATCAAGTGTTACTGTTCTGAGGTCTTTATAAGACAAGTGTTCTCACTTCTCCCTCTGGCTGCTCCTGGGGTGTCCTCCTGAGTGCAGGAGCAGAGACAGGACAAGCATCTCGAGAGCCACTAGGGAGACTTCACCTCCCTTCAGCTCTTCCCCTGGAGTGCACGTCTGAAGCAAACACTTCAGTCAGGCTGTTAGACCCATTTGAACATTTTCTGTCTGCTGGAGGTCCCTTCCAAGCCCTGGGAGCCTGCTGTGCTCCCACACACTGCCACGGGCTGAGGGCCATGCCACCAGAGCAGCACAGCACCTCCTCCAGTGCCCAGCAGAGCAGAAAGCAGAGCTTCCCTCACCCAGCTTCTTTCCAGCAGGGAGCTTGGAGGAAGCTAGAGGAGAGAACAGAAGAGCATGCTGTCAGCTCCTCAAAAAACCTTCCCCAGGAGGCTTCTGGTGACTGTCAGAGGCTACGAGGTGTATCACCTTAAATCACTGGACAGGCTCTACCTGATGTGTTTGATGATGGCAGCAGGGAAAGAGCTAGCCTGCAGCAAAAAGACTGCTCAGACTTCCCCAAAGCCCAGCTCCCCATGGAGCTACAAGCACCTTACACCTCTGCTGGACACTTGGCAACAGCCAACTGTTTCTCCACAGGAGATGTTTGTGGCAAGTGCTGCATCCTGAGATTTTCCATGTAGGCATAGCTATCTACTGCAGGAACACTCCAGCAGGCTGTTCTGGATCCAGAGCTGCCTGTGGGAACAGATTGAGAGGCAGTTCCTCCCTCAGGAATGGACATCCCCAGCTCCTCCCCTCCTCTTCCCAAGGAGAGCAAGCACTGCTGGAGCTGGCTGGCTGCAGGCATCCTCAGAGGCCAAAGCTTCCAGCAAATGGCACCTCATCTGCCCCAAGCTAAGACATTTCATGAGTGCACTGTATGTGCAAAGACTAAACTACAAGTCCCAGTGCTGTATTGAAACTGGCTACCCCCCAAAAGCCAAGAGTCTGTTTCTTGGCTCTAAACATCACTGGGAAACAGAAAGCATCCTTTCAGTTAATACTAATTATTATTCAGCCTATCATTACCAGCAACTGCACACACTTTGATGGCTTGAGAAGGAGCTTTGTTGCTGGGGTTTTTTTTTATTGCTGGTTCTGGGACTAGTTGCCAAACTTTCCTTGTTCCTGGTAATTAGCTCCTGTTAGGCTAGCATCTGCTGCTGCTCCAGCACCAAGAGCAGGAGGGGGATCTGGATCTAGGGCAGGAGAGGGAGCTGAGCACACCTCCCCAGACATGACCTGCACGAGGGAGGAGGAAAGATTCTTCACCTCCTTGGGCTGAAGCAACATTGAGATGAGCTCTGCAGAACCAACTGCTCCTCTTTCCAGCAGAGGTAACCACAGACATGCAATCCAATGGCAATGGCAACCTTTACATTTCCTGCTGATAAAGATGGAATGGCCTCAGGTGGCTTTGCACTTCGGACAGGCCCAGCAGGCTGTGACAAAGCTGAGGCACAGAGCATCCATGGCAGGAGCCTTCCCCAAATCCCTAGCAGTTGATTCCTCCTTTGGTAAAGGACAAGGCTCTGCTGATGCCTCCTGAGGGCACAAGAAAGCTTTCTAAAATACCTATCACACACAGGGATTAGAAGCGATTTGGATGTGTATTTTAATAGCTAAAACTGATAAAAGGCTCTGAAAACATCAAGCGCTGGGATTGCTGAAGCAGCAGTGTGGCAATGCCTTTGTTCTGAGGGACAATGGTACTCGATGTTCTAGCGACCTCCTGTGGGCACCAGGAGACATCACAGCCACCCTCTGCCTGCCTGCGGGCATCTCCCTGTAGCGATGGAGAAAAGAGCAGCTCAGGCAGTCTGAGACAGACTAAGCAGCTCAAAGTAACCTTCACAGCCTCCTGACAACTCAGGGGAAAGTCTCCACTGTGCCAACAACAGAAGAGCTGGGGAGGGGGGAAGAAGGACATGGAGCCCTTGCTGCTCTGAGCCTGCTTTGGTGCCTTGCTGGGACACAGCAAAGCCAAGTTGGCATGGGCAGCATCTGCACTGACCTGGTGCTTGATGCCAGAAGCAAAGCAGCATGAGCTCCTCTCAGCTCAAGGCAACAGGAACACTTTGTTTGTAAATCCATTCCTTGGGATGGTCTAAGGGAAGCATTCTGTAGCTTGCAGCTGCTGGTAGATTATCTTTTAGTGCTTCCCCCTGAGTTTTCAGTGGCTTAAGGAATAAAAGCCATGAGATGCCTACAAAGACACAGTAACCTCTTGAATGTCTCCAGAGTCAAGTTAGGGAACATGTGTGTTCTACAGAGCAAAGATCCTCCCCATCAGCAGCTGCCATAGCTTGATCCCAACAAAAATGCTGTACCTTCTTCTGCCAACACAAGCCAAGTTCTCCTCCATCAGCCTCATCACCTGCTTATCTTACCGATGACTTCTGGAGACAGGCATCAGCTGAAACCTTCAGTGTGAGATGAATCCCCTTCCCCTCCCTTTCTCTTGTTGGTAGGGCCAGTGGAGAAAAGGAGGAAGATCATTTTTAAAGCAGAAGTCCTTCTTATCACCACCTGGCCCTGAGGAGTATGGGAAGGACTATGATACACCAATAAATCCAGTGTTCTAAGGCAGAACAGATAGCAGGAGGAATGCATCAGTCACCAACAGAAATGACCTTCAAAGCAGAAAGAAACAGCAATTGAAAGGGAAAACCTCTGTCCTGGAATGCATCTTCTGACCCCAAAGCAGGAGCCATTTGGAGAGTCAACAGCTCTAAGCATATAAAAAGAATCTTCTCCTGCTCTTACCTTTCCCTAACCACCATCTGGGCTCAGGAGCTCCAGCACAGGATAGCAACAAGTGCATGGCCTGGGCCACCCCTTAAAGCACCTCTAGAAACACCACAGCTCCTGCAGCAGTCCTTGGAGAGAGAAGATACCCCCAGGCTGTCACATAACCATGCAGGATGCTCTTGCCTAAGCCAAACACAGAGCAGCACATCCAGCAAGCTCTTCTCCCACACCATATTCCCAGGGGGATTCACCTCACACTATTTCTTCCTGATGGCACAAGAAAAATAATTGTGTGTTTTGCCTGTTTCTTTGCTTAATGAAAGAACCAACATTTCCCTAAGAAATCATTTAATGCCCCAAAACATCATTCCTCACCAAAATGAAACTTCATGGAAAGCAAATTCTTCATCAGGGGAGAAAAACTAAGCCCAGTGCAGGGTCTCCATTTCCTACTGTCTGCACAATATTCATGTGGAAAATAACACATTGGCTTGAATCAATACTTCCCTGACTCCTCCATCCATCAGCTCCCCCTTCATTTGATCAAAGTCCTTCCATGCCACATTCCCTCAGCCTGAGGAGATCACAGTGCCTCTTTCCAGCATGAGTGATGGTGTGGAGAGCTGTAATTGCCCAATAAATCACCCTCTCTGGAGCAAAGAGCTGAGATCCTCTGGGTGCCAAGGAGACACCACAAACATCATCAAATACAATAAGTTAATTAATTACAGCAGGATTTTTACCACCTTTGGACAGCTTGTGTATGACTTGTCACAGACACATAGCCTGAAAGCTTCAGCCCCAAGTACCTAACTGCAGAAGCAGGGCCTGGAACTCTCCACATGGCAGGGTAAGGAGTGTGGAAGCAAAGGTCTCCTGCTGCAGCACAGAATCCCAAGAGCTACGAGTAAGGCTGAAGCATCACTGGTGCTCCATGCCCACACAGTGAGTGCTTTAGGACTCCTCACTATTAGAGGTCTGGCTGTACCTCAGAAATTTCATCCCAGAAACCACAAGTAGAGATTAGTCAAGGCCAGGGAAAACAGGCCTGCACAAGGTCCAGTTTGTCGAGTATCCCATTTCCATTTAGTGCCACAAATACCCACTGGAATGATCCTTTCCCTGCTGCAAGCTCCCTGCACACAGCTTTGGAGCAGGCTGGGATTCCCAAGATGCCTCTTTCCTTCTGCTGAACCTCACAGGTGAGCTGCTCAGCATCCCACACTACACAAGTGTCCCACTTTGTCCCAGCAGTGACCAAAACCTGCTTGTGGCTGCTGCCTGGTGCAGGTCCTGTGGGTAGCATTCCCATTTCCAGGGCCCTGCTGCCCCTCAGGGCATGCAGTAAGTTGCTGACAAGCCACATGTCCTTTGCCTACAGCCCACAAGGCTTTGAAAACACAGATTGAAAGATCACATTTCCTAGCTACAAGGTGTGGGCTTTATTTCAAGTATCTCAGATAGAACCTGATACCCTCAAAGCTTGAGGGAATTCAAGCCCTTCCTGGCAATTCCCAGCCCTGGCCCAGGTACAAGCCATGCCTCTCTCTCCTTTTGCTCCAACATGTTCACCCAAGCAAGCTGCTAACTTGAGCTGAGGAGAAACAGCAGTGCCCAGAACTCTGTTGTGCAGGCATCTGAGTCCACAACCTTTAATCCTTTCTGTGAGCCCTGCAAGAGCAGGCATTAACATCTCTGTAACCTCTTGTACTAGTTAAGATAGCAGATCTTCAGCATCCACTGCCTTCAGAGCCCAGGGAGCTGAAGGCTTTGGGGCCCTTGGAGAGGAGAAAGGAGCAGGAATGCACCCCAGCAAGCTTACAGAACAACTGGAAGTAAAGAGCCTGAGCTGGGCTCTGGAAATCAACAGCATGGTGCTGTGCAATCTAGCCACTTCTCCAGAGACCTGGCCAGGATCTGTCCCTTCTGCAAAGCCACACTGGGATGGCCACAGAGCTTCAGCTTCTGCAAAGCAGGCATCACCTTACAAACAACCTTAAAAGCAGCAAGAGCTTCCAGGGGACTCTGAAAAGAGAAGCCAAAGCAGCTGAAGGTAAACACACCAGCAGGGAGTTTGTTTTCTCTGAGCTCAAGTGATGTTGAGCAGAATTCAGCCACACAGACACGTCCCCAACTCCTTCCTTAGCAAGCCCAGCCCAGGCTATTGCAGCAGGGGAAGGTTTTTCCACTCCAAGAAGAACACAAGCTCTTCTCCTCTGCCAGTGACCTCTCCTTACCCACACACCTGGGACAAGGCTGCCCAGGCAAGGAGCTGAGCATCTCCAACACAGCCCAGAGCCTTTGGATTCAGGCAAAACTAACCAGGTCAGGCAGGTTTGACCCAGCTGGAGATGAGGTTTGAGCTTAAAGCACAGCCCAGGATACAGGATTGAACCAAGTGGAAATCCTGAAAGCTGCTTAGGACTAAGTATTGCTATTTTTTGCTGGTCTGTGCCCAGACACACTGGACTGAGGAGAGCCTAAGCACTTTCTGGCCTTGCAGTTAGAGATCTCACAGAGGCACAGGGAGCTATAAAAGACACTTCCTACAGAAATATTCCCCAAACTCTGCACATGGGACACAGCTAGGATACAGCTAAGACAAAGAGAAACATTTGCAAAGAGGCAAGAGAAAGCAGAAGTGAGTTAAAGTGACCAGGAGTGACTCAGGATCCCCCTGAACAAAGAGAAACCTCATTGCTTTGCACTTTCTTTGCTTAGCTAAAACAAGTTTGGTAAACAGCTCCTTGTCTCATAGCCCCAAGACCAAGCACAAAGCTTCCCAACTTCATCCCTTCTCCAGCTTTAAGCAGAAAAGCTAGCAAACGTGGAAAATGTTGTGATTTAGAGGGAAAAAAATCCTCTCTCCCTCTGACCACTCACTCCAACAAAAAGCTGCAGCAAATCCCTCTCAGACCTCCCTAACCACACTTGGTACCTGAGTTGTGTGGTGATCTTCATTACCTGAAATAATCACCTTCAGTCCACTCTCAAACCAGAACTCTCTGGAGAACAGTGTGTTTGAGCCCAGAGGAATACATTTTGTCACTTGTTTAGCTATCCCTAATTAACCAGCTGAGGGAGGAATCCAACCAAAGCTTCTCCATCACACCTCATTACTAAAAGCCATTTAGGAAGGAAAAACAAACAAAAGGAGAGGACTAAAAGAGCTTTTTCTGACTCAAAGGAACTGAACAACTGGGTGAAAGAAGACCAGGAGTGAAATATTTGTCATAAAGGGATTCATTTCCTAGCCAGAGTGCTTTAAGCAGCAAGGCAAAAAGCACAAGGTCCTATGCATACCATGGGGAGCAGTTTGGGAGTGGTGGCAAGCAGGACATGCATCTCCTCACAGCACCTTGGTCCTGTGCTGGTCCTGAGCAGCCTCTCACACATTAAAAACACCTGAATGCCTCATTTTGCTCCTTCTGAGGTGGCCCCAGGGCTCTTTCTCTTTCCCACCTCTCCCGTTGCTGGGGATGTTGGGAATACTTTGCCCTCCTCTCTGCCAGTGCCAACGTGAAAACAGACACCTGCCAGCTATTTCTGGTTCTTTGCAATATAAATAATGAATGGTTTCATACTGGGAGGAATCAAATAGCACCAGATGACTCCTGTAATAAATCAGGAGTAAGGCAGGTGGTCTCCTGCCTGGCATCTCAGAGCTGATGTGCAGTTTTATGAGGAGGGAGGTGGCTCTGCTACAGAAGCCATCAATACCAATCTCAGCTGCAGGAAGCTCTAGTGATTTTCATGCTGGATTTGAGCATTGTCATCATCCTGCTCTTGTATGAATAATCCTTGGCTAGGGATTGGGCTAAGGAACACACCTGCTCCCCTCTAACTTTGAGGTCTATGTTTATCACTGAGCCCCAAATCACTGCTCATTCATTGGGACACAACTCTCAGGCTGCCAGTGTCACTAAAATAAGTGTGTCACTGGGAAAAGTGGGCCTAAAAATCACCTTCTCCCACATGGCCATCTAGAGACCTCACTAATAAATAGTCATTTTCCCCATGTTGACAGCCAGGCACCTGTTCCATCCCTGCCATGCAGCCCATGATGTCTGTAAGGGGTGAGGGGACCCATGGGTGCTGCATTTGGGACTCTCTGGCTGCTGGTGCTGTGCCTTGTGGTTGTGTGAGGAGCAGACACTGCATGTTTGGAGAACATCCCTGCCTGAAACAGGGCAAAAAGAGACTAGCTGAAGAAAGGCTGGGAGCCCAGGGGGGTGCTCCTCTGCCTGCCAGGCACAGCAGCTCAGTTCTCTTGCTGCCATTGGTGGTTTTCCTTCCTAGCATCCAAAATCCCAGGGGCATTCAGCACATATTTGAGTCATTTATCCCTTTCCTTACTCAGCTTTTGCACAGAATCACAAAGGTTGGGAGAGACCTCAAAGATCATCAATTCCAATCATGCCACTAACCCACGGCCCTGTTCTAGCTTTATTGTCTAATCTGCTTACAAAACATCTATTTCTGAAGGGAAAAGGTAAAAAAGAGAGATTCTGTCAGCATCTCCATCAGCACTCAGGCAGTGTGGGTGAGGTGGACACTGGGCCAGGAGCAGGAGAAGCTGCATCTGCCATGAACACTAATGGCTTCACAGCAAGAGGATGGGGAGCTTCCTTCTGACAAGCAATGGTTCTGGTTTGGTGCTGCTCTACCAAACCTTGGTGTGTCTGTTTAGCCCTAAGGAGAACTGCCACCTCTTCAAGCACAACAGAGACAAGAGGATGTAAATAGCTTTGGATGTGTTCCCTGTGTCAGAGCAGAGGTGTGAGCTGCCAGCAGCCATCCCACAGCTACTCCCAAATGGTCAGGAAGCAGATCTTGTCTAGAATGAACATCTAGCAGCATCCAGGCTGACAAAGCTTTCTCCAAACCTCCCCAAAGCACAGTGACAGCACCTGGCCAAATGACACTAAAGCTTGTCTGGGGTCATCTTACCCATAGGGGAGGAAGGGGAAGGCTTCCAAGAGCCAGGTCTGGTGGGAAAGATGAGGACAACGTTCCAAACAAGGGTACCAAGGAGCAGTTTCCCATCTCAGGCAAAGGCAGCTTCCATCAGCACTCCCACACAGCCAGAGATGGACTCTGACTGCTCAGGAAATGTTTTGTCATCTAGCTTCCACTTTTCAGCAAGCTGATGAAAAAAAACCAAGCCTCCATCCCTCAGACATGTTGTCTTCCCAACTCCTGATATGTTTTGGCTACTCACAGAGAGTAAGGGAAGTCTTTGGAGCAGATGTGAGCCTCAGATCTTGTTTGCTGACTTGTCATCACTCAGAAAGCAAAACAAACAGTCCTGCTCCTGCAGAATCAGCTCTGGGGTCCTCCAGGGTCTGAGCTGGGGGTGGATCACCTCCAGAAGAGCTGCTTTGCTTCTCTTGCCTTCTTGTTCTTGTGCCTGTAATCACTGATAAAACAGGAAAAAAGTGATTTGAAGCTGCTATCTGACCCAAGAGAGGAAAAAATCTTCACAGAAACATACCTAATCCTCCATGAGATGAGCCCAGAAGAATCTAATTGGATTCTTTCTTAAGCTAAACTCCACAATGCTGTTATCTCCTTGATTATTTACTGCAGACAGTAATAAGCAGACAAAGAAAAATTGCTCCTGCTAAAGCTTTTTAGCCAGATCCCAGCATCCTGAAAGATTTATTTCTTAACTCAAAAAAAGAAAAAAGAGCAAGCAAGCTGTATTTTTGCTAGGAATGCCTTGATAGGTTTGGGGTTTAACAGAGATCACATAGTATGACAGTAATTGTTCTGGGAAGTCTGAATTGTGTTGCTCCTGTGATGACTGAGGTATTTCATCTTCTCTGAGGACTTTCAGGGGGCACCGAGAGGCCAAAGCCAACCTCCAGCATGCTCTCAGCCCCTGGCCCTGCTCCTGCTGAAGTTGCTGGGGCAATGGGGAGCAGGAGCCTGAGGCCAAGGGATGGCAGTGGTGGGGAGCAGAGCCCCAGGGCAGCAGGCAAGGTGCCCCAGGCCCAGCCCTGGATGCACCCACAGCACTTCTGAGGGAAGAAGATGGCAAATAAAGCAAAGCACAGCCCAGGACTCTCCTTGTCTACCCTTTGCATCTCTGTCTTGCCAGTCACTCCCCCTGAGGCTCTCCAGAGGGGAGCAGCCAGAGCAGCAGTGGGAAAGATGAAGTGTGGAAGGTTTCAGTGCATCAGCAGACTCTGTGCTTCCCTGAGCTGCTCCCTAGATGCACAATTGAGTTATGCTTTTTATGAATGCAGAGGGAAGCCCTCGAGTAAACATCCACTCAGACCTACATAATTAGCACTTTATTCTTCAAATAGCTAATGAAAGGCCCTTTTAGGTTCCTAATTGGCTGCTACTTCCTATTAGTCAACTCTGAGCATGAACTAGCAGTGTGGGAAATGCACTCCATGGCAGGAAGTGTGCAGACCAGCACCAGGAGGCTGGAAGCCAACAAGCATCTGGGTGTGCAATCCAATCTAGCTCCTGTGGGCTGGCCTTGGGCAAGGCAGAGGCACTGACTCACAAGCAGCCATTCTGCAGCTGAAGACATTCAGTCTCAAGCCCAAACCCCCAGTGTTTGATCTTTAGATGGCAGGGAGGTTGTAGGTTTGGGGCTGCTGTTTGCACACTGACTCAGGACATGGCCTGGAAAGCAACAGCACCATGGGAGATGGGATAGCTGGCATTATTTAGCAGTAGATAATCAAGCTGTACAGCAAATGTGCCACTGATTAGCTTAATTAACAGCATTTGCCTATCAGGAGCTAATTATGTGATTCTGTACCATTTTCAAATGAATGGGTAGAGTTAGTTCCCAGCACCACCATCACCAGGTTAAGAACAAAGCACACAACCTATGCCTCAGCTCTTTGGAGAACTCCATTACCAATTTAACCACTTCTATAAATAAAGTAAAGCTGCTAGAAAAGAGCAACCCTTTCCAACAGAGACAGAAGAGATCCAAAGCAGCAGCAGCCAGTTCCACACTGGAACTGAAGGAACTCCTTGCTCTGCACTGTGTCTGTGTTTTAGGGCAACACAGGAGAGCAAACACTACTTACAGATACCACTGAAGAGGAACAGCTTCCTGGATTGCAGATTGTGTCAAGGAGCTGCTCTGGAACAACACCTCCCCTGAGCAAGCTCTCAGAAATCCCAGCTGCATGGCTCCTGAGAGCCCTGCTGCAGCCCATGCTGTGGCCATTGGCTGTGCTGCAGTGCTCTCTGCTGGCACCAGCCTGGCAGTCCTGGGCTTGCTGCAGCTGAGCAAAGGCTGGCACCCACCTGGGCCTGGCAGCCTCCTGGGCCTGGCACCCTCCTGAGCCTAGCACCCTCCTAGGCCTGGCAGCCTCCTAGGCCTAGCTCCCTCCTGGGCCCAGCACACACCTGGGCCTAGCACCCTCCTGGGCCTGGCGCCCTCCTGAGCCTAGCACCCTCCTAGGCCTGGCAGCCTCCTAGGCCTGGCAGCCTCCTAGGCCTAGCTCCCTCCTGGGCCCAGCACACACCTGGGCCTAGCACCCTCCTGGGCCTGGCCACTCTGCTGCTGCTGCCAAGCCCAGGGATTGCCAACCCACAAGCCAAGCTCCTGGGAAACCCTGAAATTACCAATCCTGCTTCTTTCTGAGTTTGTATTTGTGTCCAGGCTGTCACATACCAGAAGTTCTGTGCCTGGAAGCTCCTGTGCTTGCCTCTCCTGGCTGCCGGCCCTGCTGCCCTCCTCCCCCCTCACTGAGCATGCTCAGTAGATCGTTTCTGTTCTCACTCCTTTGCAAAAACACACAGAGAAATGTTCCAGCTCCCTTCTCACCAGAAGATACCTGAGCTAAATCCCACCATTTCCTTCTGTTCCAAGGCAGAGGTCTCTGGCATTGTGTGATCAACAGCAGCCAGCAGCAGGATCAAAGAGCAGATGTGCTTTCCTTGACAGTCATCTCCTCTGGGCATGTGCCTGTGGCAGGGACAGGGCTGAGGATGCCTTCCCAGCTCCTCTGCACACAGGCTGCTGTCTCCTGCACATTGGGCTCTTGCTTTCCAGCACTCCTCCTCCTCACTTCTGATTCATGCTGTTCAAAACTAGATTGTGGCTTGCTCTGAGTGTCTGTGGTTAATAACTGCTATTTTAACTCGAGCCCATGGAGAGCTCAGCAGAAGTCCCTGCACTGGATTGCCTCTTGTCCTAGATTTCCAGCAGGCAAGGTCGAGAGCCACCAGCACCTCCAGGGATTCTCTCCAGATCAAAGCACACAAGGGAGCTTCTCCCTCTCTCTCCCTCTGCCTTGCTGGTCTTGCTCTCAGTGTGCTTCCAAAGGCCAAGCTCTGAACACTGTTGATGGGGAAATACTGCAGCTCCAGCATACTGAAGGGCCCAGCTCTGCTTTCCTTTCTTCTCCTAACTGGTTGTTGTTCCTAGCTGCAGTCATGCTCTTTCTGTCAGATTTACAGTGAATTTACAGCAAATGCTCCAAGAGCAAGAGGAGGCACACCTACCCACCCTGGTTCATCACAGCCACCTCCTCTTCATCCCACCTAGTGACACCACACAGACTCCAAGCACTGGAGGGCAGGAAATGCTTCCCTTTTGTTCTCATCATCTCTGCCTTAAACGTCTCCCACAGCAAGTGCACAAATTGTCTCCTCTTTAATTTCATTTCCCCTTAATCACCCTCCACTAAGCCAGCCTGGCCTGAGGGATTGAGCTGCACACACACCTGCATGCCTACAGGCATGTGTCTGTACATATGGCACCTACACCCTACCCAATGAGCTCCTGGTGCTCTGCTTTTGCACTCTCACCCAGGATGCCACCATGGACCTGCTCACCCTCACTCCAGAGGAGGAATGGTGGAGGCCACACAAGAGCTCGTGGTGCTGCCACAGGAGAGACACTAATGGGAGGAAGAACTGCAGCTTTACAGCAGTATCCAGGTCAGATAAAGGCAAATGAAACCTAGCACTAAGGAAAACCTTGGCATTTAAACCCACACCCAGAAATCCTGACCCAAATCCCCAGCACACTGTGGAGTTCACAGGGATGGAATTCAGCCAACAAAGACATGAAGAACACCAAACTGCCTTTGCCTTGGAACTAAGCTACTGGAGAAATCCATACGGAAAACAAAAGAATGTGATTTCCTAGCATTGCCTCAGAGCTGATTAATTCCTGGTCTAAAGCTAAACTTTGCAATGAGCTGTACTTGTTTCATGCATGATTCTAGATGGCAGTGTGAATCAACTGAGAGTGCAGTCAGTAAAGTTGTTATTGCCATCTCTAAAAACCTTCCACCACAGCAAAGATCCAAAGGATTATTAATAGTTCCTCTCTTCATTCTTGGGAAGGCACACACAAAGCTTTTGGAAGTCAAAACAGAGCCATGTATGCTTTAAAATAGTCCAAACCTCCATTCATCTCTGCTACAATGATTCCCCCCTTCCCCCCCATGGTTTTGTGCCTTATGAAAATGGTGGAGAGCATCACCTTCCCAGTGCTGGGGATGAGAGGACTAGGAATGCCAGAGCATCCCACGGGAAACCCTGTCCTGTCCCAGTCCCACTGTGTGTTCCCACAGGCATACCACAGAACACAAGGCATTTGGATAACACTGAGACATCATTCCTTGGATTCAGGCAAATTCTCTTGGTGTTCCACCCAGGAATCTCTCCATACCGCTTCAGGTGGAGGCGAGGAGCAGCAGCAGCTCCACAGCGAGCGCATTGCCCCGGCAGCCCCGGGCTGGGATGCGCTGGGCTGGGATGCGCTAGCGGAGGTGCCAGGCAGCGCTGCCGTGCACGCACCCCCCCGGGCAGCTCCTGCTGCTGCCACCGGCCTCACCGTCAAGTGCTGCTTGGTTACCATCACGGCAGAGCAGCAGGAGCATCAGCATCTCCTCCTCCTCCTCCTCCTCCCCGCAGGAGCAGCAGAGCAGGAGCTAATCCCCGCAGACCGCGCGCGCCGAGCCGGAGCAGCAGCCAAGTGGAGTTGCTTTGTTTGGGCTGACTTGGGTAAGCAAAATATTCTTTCTTTGTTAGCCGTTTAGCTTTTCCTGGCTGTTCCGGGCAGGGGAGCACAGGTGGGAGTCTGGCTAACCTGGTTTGGGGTTTTTTTAAATGGATTTTATCTAGTAAGAGGCAAATAGCAGAGGAGTGAGGCTGTGAGGCTGCTATCCTACTTCTATTTAGCAAGCTCCCAGAAAGCTCCTTCTGACATTTTACTTCAAAAGTAATTTAAGGAATCTGAAAGATTTCTGATGAAAACAGTGATTTTTCCAAGCGTTCCTCAAGGGGTGGGAAGTTTACTCTCTTCTGTTGGCAGGATGAGCAGGAGAGGTGTAAGCTGGCTTTGGTTTTGATGGCAAGCTCCCATTTGTTGTTCTGCACGCACTGAGCACAGAGGCTGGCCTGGCAGCCTGGCACTTCAGCCATTCCCATGCACACTGCTTGCTTTGCTGGGGACTTGGAGGAAAGCAAAGCCCTTTGACTTTGTAGTCTCCTTTTTTTTTGGTCAACTTCTTCCCGATTCTGAAGGCAAAGCCCTGCAAGCAGCATGGATCTGCCCCCTCCACATGGAACTTTGTCACAAGACTATTAATCATGCCTTACAATCACTTCCTCATGCAGCCTATCTATCCATTGAGCAGCAGAGCATCTGTCTGCAGATGGGTTTGGTCCTGGGAGACACCCGAGAGGAACCAATTTCTCCAGGAAATATTGAAGCAAGGTCACACTAACATTGATTCCAGCCCAAGCAGGGATGTGACATTGCCTGGATCAGCAGCAGGCTCCTCTATTGACTTAGCCTGCAGGAGAGCCCAGAGGTTAAGATATTAGCATTGCAACTATTTACTACTTTCAGCAGGCACTCATCAGAGGGAAGTCCTGCTGATTGCTTCATTTGCTGGAGGAAGAGGGAAGCTAAACAAATGACAGCAATGTTATGTGCTTCATTTTAACCTCCAAAGGCCTTTAGCTCCCTTAATTAATGAGTTTCTCCATGCTATTCAATGACATTAACACCCCACTGGTCTTGCATTGCAAAAGGACAAACCTGGGCCCTGCTGGAGGTGAAGTGTTGCCAGTAATGCATTGCCAAGTGTGTCTTGGGGTGCTGTGCCCATGCATCCCACTGCTGTGGCTGGCAGACAGCAAGCTGAGGGTGATGCCTGTGGGAAGATGCTGTCAGGAGGGATCTGGCAAACAGAGTGGGGCAGGAGCATGCTGGAAAGGCACAGAGGGACACCTGGGAGGGCAGGGAAAGCAGCACAAAGGCTGCTTGCCCAACTTCTGCTACGGAAAGGAAAACTTCTTCAAACCTTCAAGTCTGTTTACCCCAGCACCAGGAAAGGTCAGGACACGGTTGGACCAGAGGCTGAATAAATAACCAACACCAAACAGCCAGGACATCTCACAAACTGCTGCAAAGTGCAACAAGTGGCTTAGGCAAATTGAGAGACAGGCAAGACCCAGAGCCTGCTGCAGGGAAGGCAGAGGTCTCCATCCCATCATTATGGCTGGACCAAGAGGCCTCTGCATCCCACACCAAATCCCTTTGCAAATACTTCCCTGTGCATCAAAAGAGGGAAAAGGATTGAGGAGGATGTGAGGAAGGTGGGCAAGCATCCATCAGCCCAGCACATAGGCAGCTGCAGGCTTGAGGCAACTCAAACCTTGCATTATTTTGCTCTCCAGCTAGCAGCCCTTGCTCCCAGAAGGGTGAGGGCAGGCAGGAAAAACTTGCTGGTGATGGCACCAACAAACCTGAGAGGGCAGGAGCTCAAACACAGGTGGAGGAAGCCAGAGCTATTCCTCCAGCTATCAGCTAACCCAAATGGCACCCAGGGAGTGACAGAAGGAAGAACTAGAAGATGAACAGATGATTCACAGGAGACTCAAGAAAACACAGAGCTACCTTCCTGGAGGAGCAAAACCCAGTTTAGAAAGAAACTTGTTGAATTCATAAGGAATTAATCATGAGAACACAAAGGGAACTGAGCTAAAATGAGCCAATGCCAGGCAAATCTGACCCTGGTGCTCAAAAGGGCCAAGTGCACAGAGTCTGGGTACAAGGCTGCAGTGTCACCTGCCATGGGGACACACAGAGGGTCACCTCTGCCCTGCTGCATGGTCCAGGCTCCCCAGGAGGGACTCCTGTGCCCCCAGAGAGCCTGGGCTCTGCTTCAGCACAGGCACTGAGCCTAAAGCACTGTGTGTCCCTGGGGCCAGGCTGACCTACTTCTTTCTGGGGTTTTTTTTGCTTCATGTTCTTTGTTTGACAGTCAGCTGGGAAAAAACCAGAGAGGTCACCTGAATGTTCCCTGTCCTTCCCCACCACATGGCATCATGCAGCTGAGAGTTCCTGAGAGGGATCAAGCTCACCTTGCCCAGCAGCTGAATGGTCCTGCTGCACGTTCTCTGCTTCCAGAGCTGGAGTAGGCACAGGCCTGGGAAAGGAAATTGCATTTTAGAGTTCCAAATACTGGCAGAAAGAATTGTGAGGAACTTTTGATCTTCTCTGGTCCTTAGCAGCAAGCTCTGGCTGGTTTGGGTAAGGAGTTGTGTTTCTAGGAGTTACAGAGCATCCAGAAGGCAAACAAAGGTCAGGCACACAGTGGCCTCTGGTGATGTTATGGACTGAAGCCTTCAAGTGTTTACAGTTGAGTCAATTTTGTTTTCAATGAAGTTAAATTAACCTTTAAAAAAACTGTGTCAAGGAGCTCAAAACCCTCAAACAGTGCTAATTAAGGAGATAAACTAGGTTCAGGAGGAATTCAATATCTAAGCTGTCTGTCAGGAAACAAGACCTTGCAGCTTTATCTCTGCTTTAATACTTCTGCCTTCCCCAAATGCCTTTTTTGACACAAAAGCTTATGCTTTGTCTCTCAAAGGCTCAGCTGTGTCTCACAGGCTTTGGGACAGCCATTCCTCTGATGCTCTATGTACCAGGGGGATGCTCTATATGTACCAAGGGGATGCTCTATGTACCAGGGGGATGCTCCTGTCAGTGCCCAAGCCCCTGCTGCCTGGGGATATTTTCAGTGCATTTCTTTCACAGAAACAGTGAGAACAAAGCCACCTGTTTTAAAATACTTTTTTTTTCTAGCCTCAGGGCTTTTTTCTCACTTGCCAGTGCACTCCCAGCCCTGATCTTATTAAGAGAGCTTAGGTGTTTGTGTAACGTGTCACCCATCCCAGGCGTTGTGCCTAGGTAATTCTCTCAGCTCTCCTGGGAGCTCCCCAAGGCTGAGAGAGCTCTTGCTGGAGCAGAGCAGTGGTGTCCAGTCTCTGCTCTAAAGAGCTTAGCAGTGGGAGGGAGCTGAGGGACTGGGACCTGGCCAAGGGGAAGCTGCTGCATGGATCATCCAGGAGCTGCACTTGCTGCCAGAACAGCTCTGCTGCACCTACACCCTCCCAGGCCAATAACATCTGCTCAAACACACAGCTGGGATGGCTGTGAGTTGCCCTCCAATTATCCCTTGCAGGTGAGGGACAGCATGAGGAAAAACATAAGGAGAAACATCTTAGGTGTGAGGGTGCAGAGCCCTGGCCCAGGCTGCCCAGAGAGCTTGTGGAGTCTCCTTGTGTGGAGAGATTCCAGGCCCAGCTGGAGGTGATGCTGAGGGTGAGCCTGCTGGAGCAGGGGGGATGCACTGGATGATCCCCAGAGATCCCTTCCAACCCCATCCGTGCTGGGATTCAGGGACCACAGGGACAACCATCAGGGCAAGGCACCTCTCCCCCTCCCTAGCAGCATCCCAGCCCTGGCAGAAAAAGGCAAGGGGAAGGTTGTGACTCAGAGCAAAAAGCAAACTGGCAATTAACAACAATTAGAGATGACAGCAGTGCAAACTGTACAAGACAGATCAACAAGATGTTTTCTATCAGTTCCTTCCCCTGCAGTCATGAGCTCTTTAAACTGTTTGTTCTCTGAGAGATAAAGCAGCTCAGCTCTAATCCCTCTCCATTGCTAGTTGCACCTAACTTTTAATCCATTAAGTCATGGATGCTTTGGTTAAAATTAGTAACCACTCAGCAGGGCTCCTTTAACCACTGACTAGGAAGCACAATATAAACATTTGTTCTTGCCAACAGGCATTAAATGAGTCTACTGACAAGGGAGCATTAGCATATGGGAACTGCTGCTGCCCAGCTGCTTGGGTATTGAGCTGCACTGGTGGCTGGGCTGGGATGCAGCAGCAGGGACATGGTCAGCAGTAACTGCAGTGAGCAGCAAACATCACAAAGCTTCACATGCTTGGAAATCTCAACTGCCCTGAGCAAGCAAACAGCATCCTGACCACTCACAGCATCCTCTATCCTTGTCCTTCCCCTGCCAGCCACACCAATCACCTCTCCTCCTCTTCCTCACAGCATTCCCTGCTTCCACTCTGGAGGAGATGGGTCGCAAGGAAGAAGAGGACAGCAGCTCCTGGAAGAAACAGACCAGCAACATCCGGAAAACCTTCATCTTCATGGAGGCCTTGGGCTCGTGAGTAGCATGGAGCTGCTGCCCAGGCACAGCCAGCCCTGGGTGCACAGAGTCCCCAGGTGCTGGGGATGTGCCAGCCCTGCTGCATGGGAGCTGCTGCTCCTCTGGTGCATGGCTTACACTTGCCAAGCAGCTCCTTCCCCTGCCAGCCCAGGCCCAGCTCTGCCCTTTCCTCCTCTGCCTGCAGGCCTGCATTGCACTGAGCTCAGCTTTGGCTCTTCTCCTGCTGAGCAGCCTGGGCTGCTGCTGCTGCAAGGTTGGCTAAGGTCAGGGGGTGGCTCTGACAGAGGTCTTGCACTCAGAAGCTGTGTGTTTGGCTCACAAAGCCTGACTCAGTGCAGAGATGGAAGGAGAGCACGGGTGTGCAAGTTGTGTGATGCTTCTCCTGTGAGCTAACAGCTGAATTCATGCAAGTGAGACCAGAGAACATTTCCAGGAGGGTGGAGGAGGAATTGAATTACCTCCACCAGTGAGTTCTGTCACAGCCAACTCCTCTCTGACTTCAGAAGCCACAGCAAGTCTCCCCAGAGCCCATCTCCTCCAGAGCTTGGCCACATCTTCAATCCTCAGCTGCCTGGTCAGCCTTAGAGACAGCTTCCCTTCTCCAGCAGCTCTCTCTCTAAAGGAAAGAGCTTAGGAAAAGCTTTGTTCTCTCCTAGCCAACTTGTTGATTCATCCTTTTTTAATAAGGAGCATAATTATTATCAACTGTTTGGGACAGCTCTCTGGAACAGATGCCCCAGCAGCTGAGCTGTAGGTTGTTCATTTCCTACTATTACATTAACAGGGAAAACTAGCATTAAAGATTGGGTTTTTTTCCCCCCACATGCACCTTTTCAGCTCACTGAAGAGTATCAGTGAAGATCTGGGACCTCAAAGGACCTGGAAACTCCTTGTCACCTTCCCCCAGCAACCACAGCTGCTGGGTCAGGGACCTCAGAGAGGATGTCCCTGCCTGTTCCCTGAGAGCTCTCAGGAGCTTGAAAGGCATTTCCATGGAAGAGCCTTCAGGGTTTATATGGATCAAAGGGGAAGAATATGTGAGACAAGGGAAAGGTCCCAACAGCACCTGCTTTATGGGCTACAAGAGAGGTGACCATTACCCACTTGAATTCCTCTCTTGGGATGCCTTCCCAAAAATCTGTGGACTCTTTTGGTTTGGGTTTTTTTTTCCTTGCTAGGCACCAGCCCTGGCACAGCTCAGTTCCTCACAACCCTGATGGTCTTGCACATTATTTCAGGAGGATGGGGAAAGCAGAGCTGAGCAAGGAGCTTCCTTCAGCTCTCCCTCCACATCACCACCAGCTGCCACTCACTAACTGCATCCCAGCTGGGTACAGCTCAGCAGAGCATCCTGCACAGTCTGCTGGGTCCTGGCTTTGGGCACTACAGGAGGTGCAGAGGTTTTGCCCTTGTTCTCTGGGTTTGCTGCAAGAGCATCCCAGCCCAGAGGAAGCTCCCCAGCACTCACCTTGCCCTCCAGCTCAGTGGCACGTTCCAGTTCAGTGCCACCAATTCATCTGCTGTTCACCTGAGGAGGATTACTGAGGACTGACCTGGCAAAGTGTGCCCTGGCACTGTCCTGAGACACGTGTCCAGCTGCCTAAGACAAAGCCTTAACAGGATTGTGAGCTTTAGACAAACACCTGCTCCTGGCTGCCCTGGGCTCAATCCTCCTCAGGAGTGCTCAGGACTCTCTCTGTCCCTGTGGCTCTCAGGGCACACAGGTGTCAGCAGTGTCTGCAGACAGGAGAGCACAGGACATGCAGGATGAAAGCACTAACTGAGGTATTTCACACTTTAGACACAGGGATTCATTAAGGTGATGGGGGCTTTGGGGAAACACCATTTGGCTTCAGCAGGAATGTGGCCCCACTAGAGAGGAGGCTCTTGAGATCCTTCCCCAGCAAGCCACAAGGTGATTATGGATCCAGCCCAGGAAAATCCTCCCAGTCCCAATGGATTCAGGAGGAAAGGTTCCTTTTGAAAGGCAGCAAGCTGCAAGGTGATGGCTGGAGCCTTCTCCTGCACCCACGTGCTGAAAACCCTGTTTGCCTTCTGCCTGCCTGGAGTGTGGCAGAGCTCAAGTTCACCCAGAGCCTGGCACACAGGAACAAACACCTGATTGTCCTGCCAGACAGGCCTGGAGAATGAGATTTAATCTCATTGCAGGGATCAGCTCTGTCCTCTACCTCAACTCAGCTTTATCATGAACTACAAAAAAAAAATCACCTTTTCTCTACAGACACAGGAAATTGTGTGGGGTTTGGGGGTTTTCTTGCACTGAATACCCTGAGGTTGGGGCTGTTAGAGATGCAGTTCTAGCTTTACAATCAGCATGCACTTCGAGTTAAATGACTGCCACGCTGTTTGTTCTTGCTGTTTCCTCTTTCCCTCTGGAAGCATCCTTCCAGTTCACAGCAGCAGCACTTACTGAAACCCAACCTCTCCTCCTCTCTGCAGAGGTGCCTTCTCAGAGGTTTTCCTAGTGAAGCAGAGAAGCACTGGGAAGCTCTTTGCTCTGAAGTGCATCAAGAAGTCTCCTCTCACGAGGGACAGCAGCTTGGAGAACGAGATAGCAGTGCTGAAAAAGTGAGTATGGCTGCATTGTGAGGGAGAGCAGAACCAACTAAGGACAGAGAAACAGCTCTGTGAATTAGTAGTGAGTTAAGTTTCTTCCCTCGTTCCTTGGCTGGCTTTGTAACCCTAACACAGCCATACTTGCCCAGCTCTGTGGAGGACAGTGGGTGAAGCAGAGCAGGAAAAGGAGAAGCAGAGTGGCACTTGTGCAGTGGCAGTGCCACAGCTGCTGCAGAGCAGGGAGCTCCTCAGAGGCTCTGCTGGTGCCTGCTGCTCCAAAGGGAGCTGGCAGCAGTGTCCAGCATCCTCTGCCAGGCAGGGGGAGGGACATCAGCCACCAAACTTGCCCTAGAGATTCAAGTGTTTAAAGTCTGTTGGGTTTCCCACTTGCAAAGCCACTTTTCTCTTTGCCAGGCTTGTTTCTGACCCACACTTGTCTTTGCAGGATAAAGCACGAAAACATCGTGACTTTAGAGGATATTTATGAAAGCACAACCCACTTCTACTTGGTCATGCAGCTGTAAGTATCAGCAGAGCCCTTTCTGGGTGGGCCAGAGAGGAAGAAGAGTGGCAGGACCTTTTGCCAGCCCCTACAGAGTTGGTTAAAAGCTGCATGCAGAGGAGCCACTGCAGTCCTCTCCTCGGCCAGGCAAGAGCCACCCTGGGCTCCTCATGCTTCTCTTGGCCCGTGCAGATTTGAGCAGCAAAGTCTCTGCACCAAGATTAGGATCTGCTTATGCAAATGAATTCCTCACAGTTTAGCAGGGCAGAGACAGAAGCATTGCTAATTAAAGCTGTGCCAGGCAAGCTTTGTGGAGATGAGAACGGGCAAGGTGTCAGCAGCAGCGCGGGCACCAGCCCTCGGCACCAGCTGCTAGCTTGCACACTGAGCTGAAGGAAGCAATTGCACAAAAACCTCATCTCCAGGGGTCTAGCAGAGGCTGCAGATAGTCCTGCCTGGGGGAACCTTCCCTAGAAATGCTCACTGCACACTGGAATTGCACCCGAGAGCATCCTTCAGCCTCAGCAGAAGAGCTGCCCAAGGAACAGTGCTGCTGTAGGTGGACTTGTGAAAGGAGCAGAAAGTTAGCTTGCCTACCATGAAAGCCTGCTTAGCTGTGTAGAACTGAGGGGTTTGTTCAGTGTTTTTCTCTCTGCACTCCCTTTTCCCCAGGGTGTCAGGGGGAGAGCTCTTTGACCGAATCTTGGAGCGAGGAGTTTACACAGAGAAAGATGCCAGCGTGGTGATCCACCAGGTCCTGACAGCAGTCAAGTATCTCCATGAGAATGGAATTGTTCACCGAGACCTGAAGGTGTGAGCTGGCCCTCAGCAGCAGCCCCTGGCAGCTGGAGCCACTCCAGGCTTTTCCTGCCCTCCCCATGACTCCCTGTTGCCCCTTTCCATTTTTCCACCCTCTGCCCACTCTGTGTTCCCAGCCTGAGAACCTTCTTTACCTGACACCTGAAGACAACTCCAAAATCATGATCACAGACTTTGGCTTGTCCAAAATGGAGCAGAATGGCATCATGTCCACTGCCTGTGGAACTCCAGGATACGTGGGTAAGGCAAGGCTCAGGAATGGTGCAGGAGGTTGCCTAGCAGGAAGGGAAAATACACATCATTACATGAATAACAACATGCTAGTCACAGATCCACAGAGACACTGGGTTAGAGGAGTGTGGAGGCTGCAAAAGCCCAGAGTGTTTGGAAGAGCAAGAAAAGAATCATTTTAAGAGCAATATTTCATCATTAATCATGTATTTATTGAAAAATTACCAACCTACTTTTGAACACAATAGGATTTGGTTTGCTAGCCACCAGAGTGTGCTGGCTTGAGCCACAGCTCCCTGCTTACAAGCTCAGCTGCAGGCAGAGGCTGCCAGGGCTTCCTGCTAGTCATTGGCATCAGATGGACACCAAGAGCACAGCACAGGGCAATGGAAGCTGTTCCTGGCTGACTCTCTGCAGCCAAGGAACTCTTGCTCTTCCCAGTATTGGATAATTACTATTGCTTAGCATTTTGCTTGGATTTTGCTCTCCTGCAGCCCCTGAAGTCCTTGCCCAGAAGCCATACAGCAAAGCTGTAGACTGCTGGTCCATTGGAGTCATCACCTACATCCTGTGAGTAAGAGCAAAGAGCATTCCCACTCTTTTTGCCATCATTTCCCAGCTGCTCCCTCTCTCCCTGAGCAGTGCTGGCCCTGCCCTGCTCCTGGGGGATGCAGCACTGCTGGATCCTGCCTGCCCAAGGACTCACTAGACCAGAGGGAATCACTGTACTGGAGAGGAGATGAAAGGAATCACATCTTCTCTCTGATGTGCCTCATCCTAGGCTTTGTTTTCTTTTCAGTTGCCCACAAATACCATTCCATCTTCCTGGGTACTTGTTGTTTCCTTGCCTCCCACACCCTACAGTTCTGTACCAGCTGTGCCTTTGTCCTCTCCCTGCTGCAGAGCAGGTTTAACTCTTCACTGATACACTTAGCTGGGAGGGAGGGATGGATGGAGGGATAGATGGAGCATCCTCCTCTGTCACTCACTCCCTCACAGTCCCCACACTTATCCAGCCTGGACAGGCTGCAGAGAAGCTTACACAGATGTGGATGCTTGGAGAACTGGTGCCTTTCTGCTCTCTTCCAGGCTCTGTGGGTATCCTCCTTTCTATGAAGAGACTGAATCCAAGCTGTTTGAAAAGATAAAGGAAGGTTACTACGAGTTTGAGTCTCCCTTCTGGGATGATATCTCTGAGTCAGGTAAAGCTCCATGCTGTGATCCAGAGCCCTGAGACCCCCTGGCATGAGCCTGCACCAGCTCAGCCCCCCCTGGACCCCCAGCAGCAAAATCAAACTGGGAGGGATGCAAATGCTCTTTGGAGCAGCTTCTAACTCTTCTCAGCTGACACTTGATGGGGTTTAGAGTTGTTTTTCAGCTGGATAACTAAACTCAAATTCACATCATCTCAGCATGAAGTTTGGTACATGCCCAGGTCATGTTTTTCCACCCAGAGCACTTCACTACAGACATCTAGGAATGGAGCAGTGCAAACAGCTTCTCAGGGCTCACCTTTGTCATGTTTATCCACCAGCACTACTAGGATCAGACCTGGGAAGAGGAGAAAAATAACCTTTTCTCTCTGCTTCTCCTCCTGTCCCCAACAGCCAAGGATTTCATCAGACATCTGCTGGAGAAAAACCCCCAGACCAGGTTTACCTGTGAAGAAGCCCTGAGGCACCCATGGTGAGAGGAGCAGAGCCTGGTGACCACGGGGAGCTGCCAGCCCCCAGGTCTCACTCCACGGGCTGGGATGTAGCTGGGATGTAGCTGGGATGTAGCTGGGATGGTGTCCCCAGCCCCCATTAGCAGCATCACCCTCTGCCTGGCCCTGGGTGCTTCTTTTTCACGTGCTAAGGAAGCAAAGGATGACTAATTAAACTGCAATTTGTGCCTCTTTGCCTCCCTAAAGAGCGAGGCAGAGAAGATCTCCCCTCCCCGAGCTCCCCCAGCTCTGAAGCTTGTGTTTGTGTTACATTTTGTTGCTGTTTTTCCTTTGGGTTTAATTATTGCTGATTGAAGGTACAAAGCAGTTTGTTGCCTCCAGAACGTGGAATGCCTTACAAATGCCATCTGCCCACCAGCCCATTTTCTTCTCTCCCCATCTGCAGGATTAATGGGAATACAGCCCTGCACCGTGACATATACCCATCTGTCAGTGCTCAGATCCAGAAGAACTTTGCAAAGAGCAAATGGAGGGTAAGGCACTCACTGCTGGGAGCTCAGAGCCATTTCACTAACACAGACCACTTGCTGCCATCTAGCAAGGCTTCAGCCCTGGGGGGAAGCTCCCAAAAGCTGAGATCCTCCAAAACATCCTGAAAAGGATGTGCAGTTAGTGCTTATCTAGCCTGGCCCAGTCTGCCCTGTTGTAGTGCACACTGGTGACTGTCACCACTGTGGTACCCTAGGGACCTTGACAAGAAAGCAAAGAGGAATGATTATTGCCTTTATGGGGATGGAGAGAAATTGGTGCTCCATTGGCAGATCTTTTGGGGAGCTTAATGCAGCTTTTCCTCCTTTCTGCCTCGAAGATAAATTGGTGCTTTGTTTATAGCAAAAGTTCTAGTGACAATTTAGGTAGAGAGAGGAATGCCACAGGAACAATACCTATGAGAGCATTTGGAATACTTACCTTCCAAACTCAGCTCGAGTCTCCATTTCCCACTCTGGGGTAATTCCCAGCTGTGATCTCCAAAAGCACCAGCAGTTTGCACTCAGTGACCCCAGGGAGTTTGGGCCAGCTCTGAGCACATCTCTTTGCACCCAGCATGAGGACAGCCAGGCAGTGCTCAGCAGAGCAGCACTGTCCCCTCTCTGCCCACACAGCCACCACCTCAGGTGGACAGTCCTTTTGTCCCCTGGCCTCACCATGTCCTCACTGGGGGGTTTTTGCCTTCCTCCCCAGCAAGCCTTCAACGCTGCAGCTGTTGTGCATCACATGAGGAAGCTGCACATGAATGGCCACGCAGCAGCTGAGAGCAGCCTGCCCATCATCCAAGTCTCAGAAGCATCCAGACCCAGCACACCCACAGCGATCACCGTGCCAGCAACCCCCAGTGAAGAGCAGGACACCTCAGTCCCTCTGGGCCCCACTCAGGGCTGCTCAAACCCTTCCCCTCCAGCCGTGGGGATGAGAGAGGAGCAGCTGCCAAGGCACCCGGAGAAGGGAGCAGTGCCCCCGGGCAGCAGCCTGCTCCTGCCAGCTAACCACAGCCCACCCAGCAGAACCTCGTGTGGCTGCAGCCCAGCCTGCATGGGCCACGACAAAACTAAGCCATCCTTCTGCTCTGAGACAGTGCTGCTCAAAAAACCTGCAAAATCCCAGTAGGTATCCGAGTCATGAGCCAGAACTTCCTACCAAGTCCATGGGAATAGCCATCTCTGCAAAGGGTTGCCTGGCACAGAAGTTGCCAGCCCTGGGTGGAGGTAGAAAGGAGAGAGGAAATAAGGCCAGCAGCTTTGTGGGGAGAGCAGTGCCCAGCCAAGGGGCTTGCATGCTTTGGGGAGCATCAGGTGAGGCTCAGTGCCCAGGCTGTGGGGCAGAGCTGGCTGTCAGCTGCAGCAGCACAGCTCCACTGTCATGCACCATTGGCTTGAGCATCTTGGCTTGCCAGAAACCCAAATTGCCTTCTGGTTAGAGCTGCTGATGCCAGTTACTGGGCTGGCACAGTAACTGTGCCTGTGCTGCAGGGTTGCCTCACACACAGCTCTGCTGGTCTCCCAGCAGCTGAGGGGCTGTAGATTAAGGACACACTGCCCAGCTCCCCTGCAGACCAACCCTCAATATTGCTGTCTTTTTTCCTTCTTTCTCTTCCTGTTGTTCTATTTCCAAGCAGTCACTTCAAATCAGAAGTTCTTGTTCCAGTGAAAAGCAGTAAGCACTCCTCTCACAGTGGCACTGGGCAGACTGGAGTTTGCTTGCTGATGTGAGGAGGTGGCAGCCAGCAGACTGTCCCCATGGCCACAGGTAAGTGCTCCCACTCCTGGCACCTGCTGCTTTTAGTTAATCCCATTATGGCACCAAAAAGGGAAAGGCACAAAGAGCAAAGTCATTGGGCACCAAGTAAAATGGCTCTCAGGGTTATTTTTGCAACAGAAAAAGCCTTAACTCCACCATCTTTCAAGGAAGAAATCCTCTTCCAGCTTCCATTAAGGCAAACCCAGTGACTCCAAATCCAGATTTTGCATCACGACAGGGATGCCCAAAGAATATGTGAAAGGAAGCCAAGCATGGACCTGTCACAGCAAAAGCTACTCACTGAGAATCACTCTGGAACCAAACAGCTTCATGGCTGGGACTGAAGCTTTTCAGCAGGGTCTCAGCTGTGGCCTTGAGCTGGCAACAGGCTGCTGAGTGTAGGCAGAACATCTCTGCAGCCTGAAGGACCATTCCCTTCCCCAGCTCTGCTCCAGACAGGTCACTTGAAGTTGCTTTGTTCCCAGAGAGCATGGAGATGTTCATTTTGGGAGGTGAGCAGAGCAGAGTCATGAAAGCTTCATCCCATAGCCTGGGTGAACTCTGAGCTAGCTCAATTGCTATGGTTTGCACCACAATGTGTGTGACAATTGCTGTTAGATGCTGCAATAAAGAATGTTGCTCAGAGGTGAGTGTGTGCTGGCATAGCTCTCCACAAAGGCTACATAAAGAGAGCTGCCTCCTCTCAGCTCCTGTGACATTCTCTGCTGCTGAGATTGTGTGAGCAGGACTATCAAAGGATTGACAGAGGAGACAAAAGCACTGCTAAAGGCTCCAAAAAGGTCCTTTCCCCTGATCAGTGTGTACCAAGCCTGTAGAAGTTAGGCACAGCAAGGGAGCTGAGCTGTGCCTGAGCCCCAGGCCACTGCTTGGTAGCAGAGCTCATGCTGAAGGCAGCACTGCAATCCTCTCTTGCAGAACCAGAAGGGCTGTTGGACTCCTCCTGCACTTCCAAGCCAGACATTCCCAGGAGCCTGTGTCCTGCCAGGGGTCTGAGAGCAGCAAACTGCTGGCTAACCCCAGACTCCATCCACACAATGACCTCAGGATGCTTCTGGGAGAGGGCAAGGGAAAGGCTGAGGCTGCTGCTAGCATATTCAGTGTATATTATCCATACAACATGGCTCAGAGCTGTCAGCTTTTGTTTCCTGTATACTCTTTAGTTGTCCAAGGCAGCAGAAGTGCACTGCACAACATCAACTCTCCACACCAAAAGCCATGCAGAGTTTTCCTCAGTGGCAGGTCAGCTATTTTTACTCTCCACTTCCTTCTCCACTCTTTGGGTTAGTCCCAGGCTGAAGTTCAGCATCCACCAGCTGCTCAGCTCTCCCTTTGGCTCCAAAAGGAGAGACAACCTGCTAGCAACCTCCATATGTCTGATAATAATCACAGCAAGGTCTGAAGTTCCTGCTTCCAAGTCTGTAATTGCACAATACATACTTGCTTAATAAAGCTGAGTTTTGTTTTCTAAAGTGCCTCTTGATTATTCATAGAAATCTGAAGAGGAAATGGTCTATTAAGTCCCTTCTAAAGCATTCCCTGTGCATCTGCAGACCTGCTCCCTCGGGGATGTTCCTGGCAGAGCATCACAGGGAAGCAGCAGATGGTGGCAGAAAGTCAAACAAGACATTTGACTTCACCTCTGAGTGAGAGATTGAGTCTCTCTGGTTTGTATAAATATCAGTATGGTGGAGAGAGATGATGGGGATCAAAGTCTCCATTTCTGTGCCAATGAAGAGAGATCCAGGAGGGAAGCACTGAAGCCATGGCAAGTTCTAAGGATTAACTGCAGCACAGATAAGTCTGAGAAGACCCCACCTGAGAGTTTTAGTTTGACCAGTGAAATTCAGCCTCAAGAGCTTGAATTGGCTAAAACAAGAAATAGAAAGGATTTCTTGGTTTATAAAACCCTCTGGAAATAACTTAGGGCATGTTTGGATGCTTTTATTTGCCATGGAAGACTGATGCACCAGGCAGCTCCAGCCAGTCCAGCCAAGGTCAGCCCTCTCCATGGGGTTGCTCCTTTGGCTCACTGAGTTTCCCTACCTCTGGAGAATAGCTGCAATCAGCTAAAAATAGAGATGCTAGGCACAGGAGAACTCCATCTGGAAAGCTGGAATAAATATGGAAGCCAGTTCTTGCAGAGGAGGATGGAGATGCTGCTGGAGCAGGAGCAGCTGGCTCAGGAGCAGCTCTCATAGTAGGCAACTTGCTTCTTGATGGCATCTCGGATCCTTCCCACCTTCTCCTCCAGGCCTGACAGCCTGGCTGACTTGGACAGCAAAGCCTTGTTGCTTTCCTGAATTTCCATCTCTAAAGCTGAGGAGAGAGGCCAGGAAAGGGTTACCTGGTGATGGGGCAAGAGGAAGGCTCATGGCCATCACCCTCCCCAGCAGCTTGGGCTGAGGCTTCACTTCCCTCCTGCATAGCTCTGGGAGGGCAAGATAAACTAACACCTTCCACTGCCTCTTCTGCTCTTCCCAACAGGACTGCTCTGAACCCTTAAACATGGAATTGGGCATGTGAGGGAAAGAGGAGCACTGCAGGCAGTGTCCCTGCCACAGCAGCACAGCTATCCTCCTGAACTCCACATCTACTGGCACAGCACCAGCAGGTGCAGCCCAAATCCACATCATCTCACTGCCAAAAGCGTGTTGTCTTCCTCCTAATTTCTTCCCCTCACCCCTCTGGGAGCCCAAAGCCCTTCCCCAGGGCATGAGGTTACTGTAAGGAGATGACAAAGACTCTTACTTTCCATCCTGAGCATGGTAGCCAAGGTTTCCTCAAAGAGAGCCTTTGCCTGCAGGTCTATGCTCTGCACCCTGCTGCCCTGCTCCCCCAGAGCTGGGCTCTGCTCCATCCTGCTCTTCAGCTCCGAGTACCTCTGCTTCACTTCTTCAAAAGCCTGTGGAGAAGAGAATTAGCAGTGCAGGTAGGATCAGGCAAACAGACCCGGGGGTGGGGAGAGGATTTTCCAGTGCTGGGTCCTTTTGAACTATGCACTAGAGCTTTGTCACTGTCATCACACAGACACCTGAGAGCTCATGATGCACTGGCAGCTGCGTGAGCAGAACCTCCCAGCAAAGGGCAGGAGGACTGGGAAAGGTCCTGGAAAAGTTCAGTAGGGAGTTTTGAGGTAGAAGTCTAGCAACACAAAGTTCAATCCTCAGTGACCAGAGCACACAAGCCATGGCTTGAGGAGGAAAGTCTCCTTGCCTGATCCAAAACCATGCCAGGACAGGGCTGGCTTTGCAACACGGGGAAGCAGAGCATGGCTGTGAGCTCTGCTGGCCAGAGATGAGCTGGAGCCCTGTACCTGCTGTGCACTCCTGGCCTGCTCTGCTGCCTCCTGAGCCCCGTGCTGCGCGTCGCTGGCTCGCAGGCGATTCTGCTGCGCCCGCTGCTGCAGCCCCTGCAGCCTCTCCTGCAGCTCCTGCAGCTGGCCTCCAATGGACTGCACCTTCTGCTCAGCTGGGCCAAGAACAGCCTGGATCTACAACACAGTGCTCCACGTTAAGGAGGAAATCACAGCCAACCTCCCCTCCTCTTGTGCGGGGAAGAGAGAAGGACAGAGAAGAAGGTGGGGTTTGGGCAGGGAGCAGGGACTGCACTGTCCCAGCTGAGCATGGAGCCCAGGGCTCCAGCAGGGACCATGGCTGGAGCTCAGGGAAGCACACAGCAGAAAGAGGAGATTCACCAGATCCACCCTCCCAGCTGTGCTGCTGCAGGACTCTACGGAGCACAGAAGTTCCAAAGGAGCCATGAGCAGGGCAGAAGGTCACAGGGGATCACTCACTTCATCCACACGCTCCTGGATGAAGCGAAGGGAAGAGGCAGAGCCCCTGATAACCCCTTGGGCCTCCAGCAGCATCGCGTTGGCTCGCCGCAGGTTCCCCAGCACCTCCTCCACCTTCCCTTCCATGGCATTCGCGCGATTCCTGGGGCAATGGGGACAGAGCAGTGAGAGTGGGGAACTGCAGGGGATGCAAGTCAAGGCTGCAGAGCAAAAACAAGGCAGCTTGAGAAGCAAGAGAGGATTGTTACTGAGAAGGTTGCAATGTCTCTCCCCATCAAAGCCACACAGCAGGCTCCAGGAGGTTTGCTTTGGAGAGAAGTGTCAGCTCCATCTCCTATCCCAAAGGAGAGGAGACAAACTGAGAAGGGGAGAGAAGCTCCTTCCTTTCAGCAAGTTAGAAACCTTTAGTTTGTAAGTGGAGCAGGAGAAAGTATTGAAGGGCAAGCAGGAGCCACTGAAGCAGCTTCAGGGAATACTCTGCTTGCAGTGGGAATCTGCAGGCTGCCTGAGGGAGCTCTTGGGCCAAAGGCAGACTCCCTTGCCTCATCACTTCCAGCAGGTTAAGCAGGTGTCAGACACTCTCAAGGAGTTTACATCCTTATCCCACTAACCTGGCTGGGCTATTGCTGCAAGTCAACATGTGGCCAAGTCAATGCTCCAACTTTGCAAGGAGACTCTGTAATTCCTTTTTTAAAGGAGCAAGGGATAATCCTCCCAACTCTCACCCAGAAAACAAACAGACCATCTAAGCTCCTGCTGCTCTCTTGTGCAATTAGGATGTAGGTCACCAATATCAAGTAAGACCAGGGCAACCCTGTCATCTCCCATCTCAGGGACTCAAGAGAGAGAAGAGCCTCCATTGCTTTGGCTAAGACCTTCTGTAACAGGATCTATTCCTGGCAGCCAGGTTTTCAGTTGTGTTGGAGCACCAGGGAGGTGTCTGCAGAGGCTGCAGACTCATCCTTTTAGGCACTGTATGGACACAAGATCCTGGCCTAAAACGTCAGCTTGTGCAAGTCAGAACAGCTCCAGCAGAGCAGAACCTTCCCATTGACTGTGAGGGACCCTCAGCAGCCAGAGCCCTTGAACCCAAACCAACCTGGCTTGTTCTGCTTCCTGCTGAAGCTGCCTGGCCCTGGCAATGTCCTCAGCTGTCTGGGCAAGGATGCTCTCGGGACACTGCAGCTTACTTGCCAAGTTTTGGATCTCAGTCATCTTCCTCAGGACTGCAGCAGCATCCGTGGGGAGACGCAGGGAGAGGACAGACTCACTGATGGTCTGGATGGTGGCAGGGTCTGTGTCCTCATCTGTGGAGCAGACAGTGCAGGTGCAAGGGAGGATGAGGGCAGGCACCCAGCTCTCACCAACAGGCTCCTCATTTCAGACAGGATCCCACCCTGAATTTAATCCCCTTCCATTGAGTGTGCTTCCCATTCACACCAACACAACTTGCAGCAGAGCACTGAAATGATGCTTTGAATAGGGCAACAAGAACCCCTTGGCTAAGCCCAGAGCAGGCAGGCAGACCTCCCTGAGCAGATCAGCTTGTCGTTCAAGATAAGCCTTTCTGTTGTTGTTGTTCCACAAATAAAAGTTAATAAATCTGAGCAATCAGAAACAGGCAGAGCCCAAAGGACATCAGCTGAGGAATACTTTCACTCACCATTAACACCAGGCAGCACCAAATGACCTGATTTTCTTATTCAGCTAATGCTCCTGAGGCTCATTATGTTATTACAGTCTGTCTGAGAACAATAAGTCATCTCAGTGGTTTAGAGGACAAGAAGAGATTGTCATCTGATGAATAGTCTGCTCCAGAGCAGAGCTCTCTCTTTATCTCTGGTCACTGAGTGCTGCTGGTAAACTTCTCCGCATCAGTCAATGCTGGCAGCAAATCCAGAGAATGGCCTGGTGTCCTGCTGCAATTCCTTCTCTGTTGCTCAGAGGACACTGCCTTGCTGCCCCAGAGGATGTGCCTCACCTCTGCTGTGAACACAGCTAGGCACAGCTACACTGGATCTCTGAGACCTTCCCTGGGGTGAGCTCCCCAGCTGCCTCCCTTCTGCTCTGCTCTCCCTGCTAACATCACTGTGACAAAGAGGGGGTTTTGTGCCCAAAGCAGCCAGCACTACCTGCCAAGAAGTTTCTGACTTGCTGGATGAAGTGCTGGGTGCTCTGCAGGTCTCCTGCCAGCTGCCTCCTGACGCTGCTCACCTGCTCCTGCAGCCCCAGGGTGCTGCTCTGCAGCTGCCTCACAGACACCTCTGTGCTCTGGATCTGCAAGCAACAACATCCTGATGGAGCCAACACAGGCAACAGGGACTCTCCCACTCCCTCAATTCCCAAAGGATCCAGCCTCACACAGAGTTTGTGAGTGGCTGTTTCCCACAGCTCCCTCTCTCCACAGCCATCCCCAGAGGGCACTGAAGGATGGAGCAGGGCTGGCACAGGCAGTGCTGCCCACACTCACCAGCTCAGCTGTCTCCTGGAGCTGGGTGCTCAGGGTGCCCAAGTCCCTGGCAGCCTCCCCAGCCATGCTGAGGGCTCCTGTGGCCAGGGGGAAGATGCCCTGGCAGGGCTGGCCTCTGCTGCAGGCACTGCTGTTGTGTGGAGGGCAGAGCAGCCCCTGGCACTGCGCTGGTGTGCATGGCTCTGCACGGGAGCCACCGCAGACCTGCAGAGGGACAGAGTGGTGGCACAGTGACACTCACCTCCCTGGTGGCACCTCAGTGCCCTTGGGAGGCAAAGCAGAGCATTGCAGGGGACAGAGATGTGACAGGGAGCTGGGCATGGTAAGAGGGATGGAGCCAGCCCTCCCCAGGGGGGAATGGTGGAGATGTGTGTGGCACAGTTCACACAGCTGGACACCATAGCCAGGTTGGAGAAGGGCAGCCAGAGTTCCACATGTGTACAGCTGTCCACAGCTGCGACAGCAACACAAGGTCACCACCTCCTCCCCACCACCCCAAGCTGGAGCAGAAGCAGGAGCTAAACCAAACCCCAGCAGCTCACAAAGAGTAACAGAGCTGTCTGCATGGGGCAACCATCCCCTTTACCCTCAGGACAGCAGCTCTTCCCCTGTCCAACCTGTGCACTTGGCTCTGGCACAGAATGGGATCAGAAGACCCTGGATTTAGTTGCATGGCATCTTCTAGAGTACCCCCCCGCCAAGAGCACACTGCAGCAGGGACACATGGACACCCAGAGCCTTGTGCTTGGGAACGTGATGGTGCCCTGAGAAGCAGAGGGGAGGCTGGTGGTCTCCACAGCAACCATGAAAGGGATCTCCATGGCAATAACAAGGCAGAGAAGGAGAAAGAAAAGAAACCTCATCCAGAAATTACGTGGGTCTTTGAGACACAAGAACTGATACATGAGACACAGAGAGAGAGAGAGAGGGGAAGAGTCCTTGGAGGAAAAAGTGTCTGGGAGGGAGTGGTGGGCAATGCTTTGGGATCTGTGATCCCCAGGCATGGGATGCTCCGACCATTCCCCACTGATGTCCCAGAGCAGCAGGTTATTCCGATGCCATTCCTGAGGCCCTCTGGACAGACACTTTGTGCTGCCATGCCAGACTGAGGGATGAAGCTTCTGCCTCCAGAGCACTAGATAAGCAGAGTGGGGAAGTCAGGAGGCTAGTGTGTGTCTCACCTTGTTTATGGCAGGGGTCAGGTTGGGAGAGGAGGCTATCTGGCCCTTGAGGGTCAGCAGCTCAGAGGAGGCCTCAGCAAGCCTCCCCTCCAGCCCCAGGGCACTCCTGCAGCTCTCCCGGGATTCAGCCAGCAGCCTGGAGGCACTGCTGACCAGGGCCTGGGCACTGCTGGATGTCTGGGAAGCAGATCTGATTGTCTGGAAGGCTCCTGCAGGAATAAAATGACACCAAAAGCCTCTGTGAGTCAGAAATGCAGCATAACTCCCAAAGGAAGGCACTGACTATCCCCTGCCAGTGGATGCGTGCAGGGAGAGGAGCAGGACACAGAGCCATTAGTCACTAAAGCACAGCAAACAAGCTCCTTTCATTCCCAAAATCCTTTCAGCCATCTCTTCAGAGAGCTACAGAGCTCTCCTGAAGGGCTGAACTCTGGGCTGGGGCTGAAAGATTGACAGCAAGCAAGGCAATGTGCATGTGCTGCCCCTGAGCTTTGCTCTGTGCAGCCCACAGAGGCTTTGCTGGGGCATGTGGGCATTTGGAGCCCATTCCCTGGCTCCTGAGGGGGATCTGCCTGGAAGCAGAGCAGTCAGGACATGGACCTCCAAAGCCCTGCTGGGATGGTGGGGACACAGCTCACCCATCCCTGAGCTGAGTCCTGCAGCAATGAGATACCTGGAGAGAATGAGCTGTAGGGGGGACAGGGTGGCAGCCCACCCCCAGCAGCAGCAGCACAGGCTTAATCAGCTCTTGTCCCAAGTGCCTGACAGCAGCCTGGCTCCCATCCCCACCCCTCCATCCCTTCCATCTGTGCACAACCTGCAGTAGCTCAGCTTTCTCCTGGGTTCAGTGACACTCCCAGCAGGGCTTCCCACTGCTTCCCAGCAGCAGAGTGAGCACTGGCCAGGACATAGGACCATGGTGCCCATGGAGAGAGCTGCCCAGCCCCAGAACACCAGAGCCTGGGATGCTGGCTCAGGGGCTAGCTACAAAGCATCCCTCTCCTTGGGGAGGGAAGAGCTATTTGCTGTTCCTAAGCTGACAGCAGGTTAAAAACTCCATCTCCTCTAGCCAGCCTTTGGGAAACCATCAGGCAGAGCCCCGGGGAGGTAAATGAAGAGATCTCAGAGCTGCAGCTCTGTACCTGACAGATCTGTGCCGCGGCTGCTCTCAAACTGCCTCTTCTTGCTCTGGTACTGGCTGTCAGTCAGAGCCAAGCTGCTGTTGAGGGCTTCCAGCTCCCTCCAGAGAGAGGCAGGCTCACCCAGCAAACGAAGGTCAGGATTCACACCTTGGACCTGCTCTCTAGGAAAGGAAAAGCAGAAAGTGTGAATCCAAGCAGAGAGTAAAGCATCCATGGGCAGAGAGCAGGACTCCTCTGGGCTAGGATGATGCTGACTCCTGGGGAGGAAGCACTTCAGAGCCTGGAAAGCTGATGCTTGAGGACATGCCATGGCTTTGCTGTGATGTGGAGGTGGCAGAGAGCTGGGCTGGGCTATAACTCCCCCAGAGCAGGCCAAGCTTGTAGGGAGGGATCAGGCATGCTGAGGATGCCAACCCTCCAGAGCCTGGCTGCTGGCCTCCTGCTTTCACAACAGCTTGTGCAGGACAGGCAGAGGTGCAAGCACTGTCCTCTTACATCCCTGGTCACCTCATGAGCAGAGCAACACTTCCAGGCCCAGAAACGAAGCAGAACATGTGCAAGGGACTCAGTGTGAGAAGCAGAGTGAGCAGAGAGCTAAAAGCCAGCCTCTCCTCCCAGCCAGCAGCACCCATCCCTCACCTGATGGCAGCCAAGGCATTGCCCACCTGGGCCAGGCTCTGCTCTGTCACAGAAGAGTGGCCCAGGATGCTCTGTGCCCTCTGCACGTTGTCCTCTGCCTGGGAGAGCCTGGGGCCCAGGTGGGAGCTGGCAGGGCTGAGGGGCAGGAGGGAGCTGGAGTTGCTGAGCTGAGCCTGGCGCAGCTGCAGGCGCTGCACGTGTCCCTCGTGGGTGTGGAAGCAGGGGTGGCACTGCTGGCAGGCAGGGTAGGAGCTGCAGTGGCCTCGCTGGCACTGCTGGCAGCGGGCACCGGTCACCCCTGCGCGGCACAGGCACTGCCCTGTGCTCTTGTCACATCCCACAGCCTCTGTGCCCTGGAAGTCACAGTCACACTCTGGGGGACAGAAAGGTGGAGAGATCCAGAGGTGAGGCCCAGCAAATGAGAGGAAAACCCCCGAGATGTCTGTGTCTGTAGAGAGTCAGAGCCTGTCAATGGGATGCCAACACAATCTGAGGTCCAGTCCCACCCATCAGCCCCTGCAGCCTCTGGGAGAAAGGTGGCAGAGGAATGGGAAGAGCTCCCTGAGGCCAGCTTCTTACACAGCTCCTGACCCCATAGAGCCAGCCCTGCATGGCCAAGAGGATTGCCTAAGGTGGTGGATACCTGGAGAGAGAGATGAGCTGGGAGCTTGTTCCAGAAAGGAAAATGTCTTGTGAGAGAGCACAAGAAATGCTGATGACAGGGCATGGGCCAGGTGCTGCCCAATGATTTGGGACTGAAACCAGTGCTTCCTACCTGTGCATCCCACCTGGACATCTCCATAGTGCCTGTCTGGGCAAAGCTGCTGCTGCACAGCAGAGCACGTCCGTCCTGTGAAGCCTTCTCTGCAGGGACACTGGCCTGTGAACTGAGGAGAGAGACACATCAGGGCCCTTTCCTGGGAAAACCCTCCCTCAGCTGCTCTGGAGCCCCAAAGCCAGCAGATGGACAACGTCCTCCCCCTGCCTGTGCCCCAGGCCCTGCCCTTGGTGCTCCTGGCAGGCTGCAGGCTGAGGCAAGGTGATGCAAACAGGCTCCCAACAGCCCAGCAGAGCTTTCTGCTTTGTCTCAAACACAAAGCAATCCTCCACAAGCAGCTGCTTTGCTTTCTCAGGTCTCCTCCCTGCACTGAGCTCATTTGGGACCTATCTCTTAGAATTTGTCATGGATTTAGAATCTTTTTTCACATTTAACTTCAATTTTCCCAGCTGTCCTTTAAGCCTGAAGTGAGACACATGCTTTCCATTGACAAATGAGGATAATTAACTTGCCTTGCCTGTATGAAGATGTCTTATTAGGACTAGCTTGCTAAATATCAAGCCTTTTCAAATGGCTTAATCTTGCCTCCATAATTAGCATCACCTTTCATTTGCCTGGGTATCTGTCACAGTGTTTTCTAGGAAATGAGAAGAGGAAAATCAGAGCTGGGCACACCAGGGAAAGGACAGCCTGCCTTGTGCAGGCTCCCACAGATGGCCTGGGATGCTGGGAGTTGGTTTTGATGTGCTGAGTGATCCCTGGCATGCTGCTGCCAGGACATGGGGACACAGCTCCATTGGCTATGGCACTGTCACCAAGCCCCTCCTGGCTCCAAGCTCCTTGCAGGGAGCTGCAGAGAGGGAGAAGGTCTCCCCTGAGCCTCCTCTTCTCCAGCCTAACCAAGCCCAGTTCCTCAGCTGCTCCTCATCACACTTGTGCTCCAGATCCTTCCCCAGCTTCCTTGCCCTGCTCTGGCCACACTCCAGCAAAGGAAAGGAAAAGAGAGCAAGCTTGTAGGCTCATGCTTGAAAGAAGGTAGAGAAATGAAACAGAGAGAAGCTGCATCTGCCCTGAGGATGCTGAGGGTGCTGTGGGCAGTACCTGGTTGCAGTGGGGGCTGTGGGAGCCCTGGGGGTGGCAGTCACAGGGCTGGCATCCTTGGCCACTGCCCATGTCCCAGTGCTGGGCTGCACACTGGTCACAGTTGTTCCCCACCACGTTGGGCAAGCAGAAGCACTTCCCTGTCTCATCATCACAGGGCATGTCCTGCCGAGTTCCCAGAGAGTTGCAGGAGCATCCTGAAACGAGGAGGGCTTTGTCATGTCAAAAGTGGGTGCAGAGCACCAGCCTGCCTTCCCACAAAACGGGGCAAGGCTCCATAAGCATTTGCAAAACACATCTGTGGCTTGGAGACCCCGAAGGAGAGCTGGCCAGGGAGCAGGTCCATTGCAGAGCCACTGAGGTGGGAGCAGCCAGGGAAGCAGAGGAGATCCCGGGGTGGGAGCAGCCAGGGAAGCAGAGGAGATCCCGGGCTGGGAGCAGCCAGGGAAGCAGAGGAGATCCTGGGGGGGGAGCAGCCAGGGAAGCAGAGGAGATCCCGGGGTGGGAGCAGCCAGGGAAGCAGAGGGGGTCCCGGGGCTGCACTCACTGTGGCAGCCCAGGGGGTTGCCGTGGGCCAGCTGGGTGTAGCCTGGCTTGCAGAGGTGGCAGCGATCCCCCTGCACGTTGTCCTTGCACACACAGTGTCCTGTCAGCGGGTCACAGCTGGAGCCTGGCACGGTGCCGTCGGGGTCACACTCGCAGGCTGCAGACAGGCAAGAGACAGCAGTGCTGGGGGCACGAGGGGCACCCCGAGGCTGTGGGGAAGGTGCTGGGGGGGCAGGCACTCACGCATGCAGGCCTCGGGGTGGCTGAGAGCTTGCTGCTGGTTGCGGAAATAGTTGCTTTTGCAGCGCTGGCAGTTGTTGCCCTCAGTGTTGTGCTGGCAGCTGTCACACACACCTCCAGTCACCCCTCCAGAGCTCTGGAACAGCTCCGGGTCGAAGTGACACGAGGCTGAGTGACCATTGCAGTTGCACCCTAGAATAAAACCCAACCCAATAGCCCAGCTAGTGCTGCAGTTGTGCAATTCTCTCCAGCAGCATCTCCAGCACTAGATGGTGCCCGTGTCTCCTGTGTGACACAGGGACACTCACTGACCACCCAGGACCAAGCTGGTACCAGCTGGAGAGTGTGGCCAAGCACTGGTGCAGCCCACGAGCTGGGCATTGCCACACAGAGACACGCACATCAACATCCAGCCACACAAAGGGTCCCAGCAAGAGAGCTCAGAGCTGACTCCCTCTCCATAGCTCACTGCTGGGGAGGATTTTGGAAGGGCCTCAGGAAGGGGAGAAGGGGAAAGCACTCACTCTGGCACTCGTGGGGATCGTTGTCCTCAGCAGGAGCCCAGGGTCTGTCGTTGTAGAGAGCAGCACAGCGATCACAGTGGGGACCAGCAGTGTTGTGCTGACACACACAGTGCCCATGGACCTGCTGCACAGACAATGCTTGACCTCCCCTGGATGGGAGCTGCTTGCTTCGGAGCTTCATCCTCCTGATGGCTTTCCAGCACACACCTGACCTGCTCCTGTCCTCACCCAGCCCCATTTCCTGCCCCAGGATGAAGCTCCAACCCCCAGACAGGGCTGCTGCAGCAGCAGGGACAAGCTGCTCCTCTGTCACAGAGACAGGCTGAGTGCCACCCCCTCTGCCACCCACCCCAGGACAACCATGCCCACCACTGGCCAGGGTCTCCCAAAGAGGACTCCTGGGCATGCGATGGAGCCCAAGAGCACTGAGCTGATCTCTAGGCTCTTTGCTGTGCCCTGCTGCTCACCACAGCTGGCAGCTCTCCTGAAGGGGCACAGTGGTCAGCATGTCCATGGCAGAAGCAGCTCCCCAGCACCTGCATCTCCTCCACAGCATAGAAGGTGCTGGGTGAGTAGTAGCCCTGGCGAGCGATGTGGGGCAGCTGGGTGAAGTTGATCCTCAGGTTGGTGAAGGGCCCCAGCTCTGTTGGGGACCAAGGAGAGGTGCTGAGGGCACAGCATGCAGCCAGGCACCAGCTCAAAGCTCTGCATCACAGGGAGGAAGAGGCACAAGGTGCATCACTTCCCTGTCCCTTTCTCAGAGGCTGGTCACTTACTGTCAATGGTCTGGCTGTAAGAAGGAGTGATGGTAGATGCCAGGTCTTGGACACTGAATGTCACCTGAAAAAAGAAAAAAGTCAGTTCAAGCAGCAATCCTCCCAAGGACACTACTCAGCAGTGCTGGCTGTCCACAGCTCCACTCTCACCAGGTGGCTTCCAGACCACTTCATGTCCTTGCAGCATTGTCAGACCACCCAGGCTCACAGCAGGGGTAACAAGGGCACGTGTGGGGGTCCCTGCCACAAACCCCCCCTGAAAATCCTACCTTGCCCCCCTGCAGAGGGTGTCCCTGCAGTGTCTGGCACCGAGCATCCTGCCAGCTCTCAGGGGAGCCCTGGGGGACGTGGGGGAAGGAGGTGGCACAGCTGGAGGCCAGGTACTGGTACACCTGCCAGGTCTTGCCGAAGTCAGTGGAGCGCTCAATCAGCATGGCAGCAGGCAGGGGGGACTGCAGGGCAGGGAGAGAGGCACAGCTGTTAGTGCTGCACTCCTGCCCCAGGGCCTGGGAATGCTTCTCCTCCTCCTCCTCCCTCCAGGCTCAGGATGCTGGAGCAATCCCCTCCCCTGCAGGTTACCAACAACTCCTGGGTCTGCCCCATCGCCTCGTCCAGCCACAAAGCACACATCTGCACCAAGGAGATGCTTTTGGCAAACATGGATGGGATGGGAACCACCACCCTGTTCTGCCCCTCCCAGACACCCAGGGAAATGACCATGAGAAACAGGGAAAAGGGAGCGATGGAGACCCTCCTTCCCCTGGGAGCCCAAAGGCACTGAGATGCCCCCAGCAGGGCCCATCCACCATCCTCTGTGACCTTCTCATGAGCAGAGATGCTGCACACAAACCCTGAAGTGAAGCAGGATGCTACTGAGCTGGAATGTCTGCTCCAGGTCCAGCTGCAGAGAGACACGCTCGATGCCTGCGGGAAAGAAAGCACTTAGCTGCCCCAGCCAAGCCATTTATTCTCTTCTTTCCTTCCAATCCATGGAAATCCCACACCTCCAGCTCTCCCCGATGCTCTGGTGCCCAGGGGGTACTCACTGTTCTGGGACTGCCACCATCGTGCACGGCCAGCTGAGCTCAGCAGGTTGTCCACGCGGTGCCCGCCGGAGGCACGCGGCAGCCTGGAGTCACACCAGCAGCACTTCATGCTCCACTGCAAGACAAAGGCTGCAAGTGACCTTCCAGCTTGGGCAAAGAGCCCACTGCAGAGCCTGCAGATGAAGGGCCCGAATTGGGCTCACCAAGGAACTAAGAACAGCAGTAAAGCTGGTTTGTTAGAGAGCTGACATCCACCATCAGTAAGTAATAACACACAGCACTCAGGTGGTCCCTTCACACCTCATTAAAAGAGACAACTCCTGGGTTTATGGACCAAAAGCTAAACACAACATGTTTTCCACTAGAACACGTTTTTGGATGCACCATCAAAAACACCTTTCTGAAGCAAATCTCAGTGACCACACTCAGAAAGCTCTTTTGCAGCTTCTGGGTAGCACTTTGCCTTTCCCACACAGCCTGGGTGAACAGAAAGGCTTTTCTGTGGCACCCCGAAGCCCTGGGCCATGCTCAGCCCCTGAGCTCTCCCCTGGGAGCAGGGCAGGAGCAAACAGCTCAGCAGGGAAAAAGGCAGCGGGTGGGAAGTCGAGTGGCTCAAAGTTCAGCTCTTCACTTGAGCAAGTTACTCGAGGAGCAGAGAGATGCAGCCCTGGGAATGTGGGGACAGGAGAAAACAGAGTCCCTGAGGAGCAAAGTGCTTTGACTAGGCCAGCACCACTCCGTGCAGCCACTGAGATGGGGCCAGTGGGTCCGTGCAGCACATCAGCAGGGATGGGAAGGTTGGTACTCAAAGCATGAAACCAAGTGTTCAGCATCTCCAGCCTGGTGAAACAGAGCAGATCCTGCTCTCCAGAAAGGCTCCTGGGGCTGCACACTGAGGTCAGCAGAGCTGGATGAGCTATGGGATGATGCTGGCCCAAAAGCAGAAGGGATGTGAAACATTTCAACTGGAAACTGGAGTGCTCAGTGGCCTCCCAAAGAGAGCAGTGGGGCATGAGCTTCACACCAACCCAGCCCAAAGGCTGAGAAACTGGAGATGAGGAGCAGGCACTGGCCTTGGCAGCACAGGGCAGGATGGCTCTGAAAGGTCACCCTGGAAGAAAAGCAGGTCTGGGGAGAGGAGGGGAGCATGTCTGGCACTAGGTCTGACAGCTGCCACAGCAATGAGATACCCAGTGAGGGCTGGCAGGGGCTGGGTGGCATTAGGTGACACCAAAGGCACAGGCACGTTTGGGAATCCAGTGATGGGATCAGCTGTCAGCCATGGAGCAGAGACATTGGGTGATAAGAAGCAATTTTTATCACCTCTGGGCTAAAATCTCCCTATAATCTGATACTTAAAACAAATGAGCCAATTCCAACCCAAAGTCTAAAGAACTCTGCTCTACCCTGGACCTGGAAGCCTTTCAGCAATTGGGAAGATGTTGAGGAGAGTTCACTGTAAACTGCTCTGTTGCCATAACAGCTTCCACAGTCTATTGTTGTGCCTGGAAGTGCCCAGAACAGGAGTTGGCTAACTCCAGTAGTTATAACAACATGGCAAAGCAAGCACACAGAATTCAAACCACATAATCATGCCCTTTCCCTGCCTCTGCCAGCAGGAACCAGAGACCATGCAGTTGGGTCCAGGCTCCTTTCAGATAATGACTCCTAGAGCAGCAAACTGCCAGGGAGCTCCAGGACTCAGCCACCCAAATAACCCATGAACAATTGCCACCTCACAGCAGCCCTGACTGGGAGCAGAGGGAAGGCTTGCTGCAAGGGGAAAGGTCAATCTGGGCTGAATTTTCCACGAGGAGTGATTCACAGACACTTCCTAACCCATCCCCACAGCCACAAGAGCATTCTAGCAGCAAAGACACAACCACAGCTGGGATGCAGAGCTAAGAGGTGCAGCTTACCCTGGGGCAGACATTCCCCTCCCTGCCCAGGTAGCACAGAAGCTGCAAAAAACCTCTCCTATTATTTTTTTTTCCTTTCCCTTCCAGCTTTTTAACCAAAGCTAAAATTAACCCTGGAAGCAGAATCCATGTCACATCCCTGGAGGCAGTTGTGAAACTCCCCTCTTGCCCAACAGGACTGCCTCTTATGTGACTATGTGGCTCAAAGTTCCTTGGGACAGAGGGAATTAGCCCAACTGACAGCCCAGGGCTGGGCTTAAGGGGAGATTCAGCAGGGCTGAGGAGCTTCTCCCCACCTCTCCCCTTCCCTTCTCACAGCACAGAGCAGAGCTCTCAGAGCTGGGCTTGCCAGGCTGTGGGACACAGGGAGGTAAAGGCTCCACTGACCCCTGGGGCAGCTCCAGCATGTTGTCCCATCCCTGCCAGGCTCCAGCCTGGGTGCTACTGGGACATGTTCAAGTAGGCTTGGGATGTGGGGCTGGGAAGGCCTAGAAGGTGGTAAAAGGTGTAGGTCTGCATGGAAAGTACCAAGCAACCTCTGTGCCTCCAAGCTACTCTTCAGAAAAACAAGTTCTGGAGGTTGGGAGATGAAAGGAAATTCCTTCCAGCCTTTGGAAAGGTAATTCAGGAGGCACTCCCTTGAGAGGGAAAGCTGGGATGCTGAGAAGAAACAGAGTCAGGTCTTAGCAAGAAATGGAGGAGAGGAAAAAAACCAAACCAAACCAAACCAATGCCCTAAATGATGTAGAAGAACAAGCATCCCAAGGCAGGGCAGCTCTGCAGAGTGCAGGCAGGGCCATGGGCAGCCCAGCCCTGCCCTGGGCTCTCCACAGCTCCTTGCTGCTCTGACCTTGGGCATCCCTTGCTGCCCATCCTCCCTCCCCTGCTTCCCCACTCCTGCAGGGCCACAAAACCTCAGCCTTTTGAAGCTGATGGACTGAGCCCAAAGCATTTTAAGTAGCTCTTGCTGCCATTTTAATGTGAGTGTAGAGAGCCCTTGAAATAAAACCTCCTGGCATAGGTGCAGGGCCCAAAATAAACTGCAGTTATTCATCAGCAAAAATGGGAAGCTGCTGCTTCTCCACTCATGAAATGAAGCTCTGAGGGCTGCAGAGCCCTTGCTGGTAAGCCAGCTGAGTGCAGCCAGAGGCACTGTGTCAGTCGGGCTCCTGGCACACAGCCTCCCTGCCCTATGGGAGCTTGCACAATGGACATGCTATAGGCACAGCTATGGCTCTGGGGACAGCCTGGAAAGCAGGAGGAACTGATAGGTATACAGAGAGATTGAAAAATAGGGTGAGCAGCAAGAATAAGCTACCTTGGGAGCAAAGGCACCTGTTAGAAGTGAGTTCAGCAGTTCCCTGTGCCCAGCCACTAGCATTCCCTCTGAACAGCAGCTGCAGGTTAGCACTGTGCCAGGCTCCTGGAGCAGGGATCCTCTTGCCTGGAGAGTCATCCATACATTTGCCATGGGAAAAGGCAGTAGAAGGTCCCCATGGTTGTGTCCTCATGGTTAAACTTCTCAGGGAGCAGCTGGTGTTTGCTGGAGTGGGCTGTGCTCCTGCTTTGAACCAGAGATGTGTCTATAACACCTATATAACACCTCATGCCCCATCCTTGCTTGGCCAGTCAGAAGGGACACCAGAAAACATGCCCCAAGGTGATGCTCCAAACACAGAGAGAGAGCTCTGACCCTCAGCTTGGTTTCACTGCTGAGCCCCAACCTCAGAGGGGAGAGCAGAGATGGGGAGGAGGCACGAGCTGGACAAACAGCCTGGCTGTGGGCTTGAAGGAGGTGAAGTTCACATCTCTTGCCTGAAAGCAAGCATGTGGGTGCCTGTTCTCCTCACCCCATCTGTTCTCACATCATCTTCCCTCAGCAAACTTCACTTCCAACCTGCCAGAAGGAGAGTTTGCAGAAGCCACCCTGCTCCAGCTCCTGTCCTCAGCCCCTACCCATCACCTGCCTCCTGCAAGGCAAGGACCTGATGTCTCCCACACTGCAGTCATGACGTGGAAAATGTTATACAGAGAAGGGAGGAGAGAATAACAATGGGGGAAAGGCTTTTCCTTCCAACCTGCAAGTAAGGGCACATCCCTGCAGCAGAGAGCAGGGTGTGCCTGAATGCCAGGAGAGGGTGAGATAAGCACCAAGCAGCAGCTTGTGATGGCTGGAATATAAATTCCTGGGTGCAAAGCCCTGGGGCCAAGAAGCAATGCCCCAAAGCAGGAGCCCTGACCTCCTGCCATCCCATCCAGCCATGGGATTATGTGGAGGCATTTCTCTGTGTAAAACCACCCGGAGTGTGCTGAGGTGACTCTGGAGAGCAAAGGAGCCTGGAGGCACAGTGGCTCTGCAGCCTGCTCTGCCCTGTTGCAGCATGCCCAGGAGCTGCTGGAGCACTCAGCAGGAAGCATGTTCTGGAGCAGGATGGAGCATCCTCACCAAGCCACACAGGTGGGCAAGCAGCTGTGCCAGCAGACAGCAGCAGGAAGGCAGACAGCAGCATTAGTCTTGCACATACTCTCTTTTGCAGACACTGACCTCTATTTTTGGAAGCAGCCAAAGCCTCAGTGCTGAGACATCACCGAGCAAGCCCTGCCAGGCAGCTGTGCCCATCCATCCATCCATCCATCTGTCAGAGGAGCAGGAAGCCTCTGCCAGGAGCTCTCCTGCCCAAGGGGCTCATGCTCCCATAACTCACTCAGGGCTGAGGCTTCTCTGCTGCCTCTCCTCTCAATTCCTGCCTGGATGACCCATGCCACAAGGGCTGATGATAAAGGTTACCTCCCTCCCTTCCCTCCTCATATCCACCAGCAGGCAAGCACAGAGCCCAGGTGTGCACAGGTCACTCCTCACAAGGGTCAGGCCAGGTGAGACCACCAGGAACATGTTAATGTTAGGAGCTGGAGGAGCTCACACTGGCCAGCACTGATCAGAGCACCACACTTAGCATTTCAAGNGTGCTGGCCAGTGTGAGCTCCTCCAGCTCCTATCAGAGCACCACACTTAGCATTTCAATGAAGAGATGAGTCAGTTTGCCCTTGAATCACACCTTGGCCAGGGAGATTCCTTCCACACACATCCATGCCCTTCTAGCTCCCAATCCAGGCTCACTCAACGTGCTAATTTATTTTCAGTTACCCCTCTTGCTTTTGCCTTCCCTGCTGCCTGGAACAGCCATTTCCCCAGCCTGGAGTGGTTTCCAAGGCATGCCATTGGCCTGCCTGCCTCCCACCCCCATCACCTCTCTGGCCATGGCTGGCAGCATCCTGAGCTATAAATGGCAATGCTGAGTGTCCCTCCTGGAGCTTGCTAGACTGAGCCTACAGCCAAGAAATGGAGCAATCAGCAGTGCAAAGTATCAAGGTTAGAGGGATCTGGAGCCACTGAAATCCTGTCAGCCCCCAGAATTGCACAAGAGGCCCCTGGGGCCAGCATGGGGCTGCTGGGGGCTGGGGCCAGACAGCATGTGCCCCCCCAGGGCAGGCAGAGCCACAACCCCTCACCCCCTGCCCTCTGCTGAGACTGCTGAAGGCACTCCAGAGTTGGGCTTCTTTGGCAAACTGAGCAAGGCTTCACAAAAATTAATCCCTAGGAGTCAATGAATTTGACGTGCTTGCTTTTTGTGGGATGAGAATGGGAAAACTGAGCTCAGGGCATCAATTCTTGCTTAAATTGGGGAAGTGGGGAAAAAAATCAGCAGGAAATGCTCAGCCATGGGGATTTGTCTGCTCCAAACTCCTATTTAGCCAGGAGAGCTGCTGAGGGTCTTGGAGGAAGAAGGATGCTTCCCTCCTCTCCCTAGAGGATCACAGGCAGATGAGGCAAAGATGCAATCCACAAAGCCAGAACTGGAGAATCCAACTGAACACCTCAGTCTCAATTGCTCCATGGGGCTTGTAAGGCAGGAGGCAAGGAATAAGGAAAAGTGACTAGTTTAGTTAGGAGAGGCTGCTGCAGTGATGCTCTCTGCCTTCCTCCCCAGCACTGCCCCGAGTCCTCACTCACTAGCTCTGCACTGACTGGGAGCTTTCTGCTGGAGGTACATGCCAGCCATCAGAGACACTCAGGCTCCACTTGAGATAACTGCAAGGCTCTTTAGAGTGATCTCTCAAGCTCAGGCAAAGGCAGCAACTAGCCCAGCTCCAGGAGCACCAGCTGCAAGCAGATGCTGCAGGCATCCACGGCACCAGCTCCCCCTTCAAGTAAAAGCCAAGCTTAAGTGGAGACTTCAGGGCATGTTTACATGCAGTTTTCCTCAAGTATAAACAGAAATTGAGAAGAAAAACAACCAAACCCCTGAGCCAGAGCAGTAACAACTGCTTGCTTTGTTCCTCTCAGTGCACTGGTGAGCAGCAGTGGGAGTTTGCTGAGGAGGTGAGCAAAGAGCTCTGCTCCCTGGGAGCAGCAAAACAGCTCCAAAAACAGCAAGTGGAAGCCTGGATGGAGAAGGAAATGCCTGACAGCAAGAGTCAGCCTGGAAAATGACCTGAGCAAGGGCAGATGCTGCAGCCAGCCCAGCACCCAGGAGGATGTGATGCTCACAGCTCTCAGGGTCACAGCAAGCAACAGCTCCCAAACTCCCCTGAGCCCAGAGCACCAGCAGCTCCTCACAAATCCATCCCTGCCACCTCAGCCTGAAGGGCAACTAAACCCAGGAGAAGCCTGGCTCACTCAGGCTGGATTCCTCTGCAGAGAACACTGCCTGCTGCAGCTCTGCCATTTCCTCTCCTCCCCAGCATCTCTCCCAGAGCTCTTTTTGCCTGTCCTGCATTCAACCTTCTCCCTCAGCACTTAAGGGGTTAACATTGCCAGACCAACAGAGAAAGGCTTCAGGAGGAGCTCCCAGTAGGGATATCTCCCCCTGAGCCTTTTCGGCTCTGTGCTCTGACTTTCTCCTCAGACTCTGCCTCTGCTTTGCTGGCAGCCTGGGAATCTGCAGCTGGAATGCTATCTCCTGAGCATCACCTCCTGCCCCCACACCACCACTGACTCAAAACAGTGCTTTGGCTCTGAGGCTTTGCCAGAAACCTTCCCACTTCTGCCAAATGAAACAGGAGTTGAGTTTATAACCAGAAGCCTGGGGATAAGGAAGGCTTGGGATATTCTGGGTACAGAAACTTCCATTTTGCCTCCAGTGTTTTTTGCTGCCCTGTCCCTGCCACCACATTGATGCTCAGCTCCTCCTCTTGACCATGGTGAAGGTGTGATGGGGACCAAGGGGACCCCACAGGCAGAGCAATGAGCCAAGGTGGTTGGAAAAGATAGAAAGACTTGAACAGGTTAAACACATCCTCGTTTAAGGAAGGAAGGAGAGGATGGGTAAAGGTGTTAGCATCCCTAGGTGAGGTCTGGGAGGTGAACCTACCTCTCCATGGGGTGTGCAGTACCTCTCAGGCTTGGTGAGGCCACAGGTGGAGGATGCTCTCAGGCCATGGGCTCGTCCCAGCAGCAGGTCTCCAGTGCTGGGGTAGCAGGCTCCCTGGGAGCAGGCTTGCTGGGCACTCAGCATCCCTGGGGCAGCTGGAAGAGCAGAAGAGGATTTGGGCTTGTGTCAGGGTGGCACACAGACATCCACCAGCACGTCTGCTGTTTGCTACCACAGACCAACTATGAGGTCATGCTTGGGACCAACCTACAAAACCCATAGGCCACAAAGGAATTTTGCCCCAAATTACCTGTATTTCTAATAAGGAAAAAGGTGCTTTTAATGTGCCTTGTGCTAACAGTTATTTCTGACCCCCTTCTCTGCCATGAGCTCAGGGATGCTCAGCTCCCAGCCCTGCTCACCAGCTCCCTCAGGATGGAGCAGCCTCCAGCAGCACCATTGCCACACTCTGGTCTCTCAGCTGCTGCCACAAAGCTTCTCTTAGCACTGTATCTACTCAGGCAGCTTCCCCCAGGTCCCTTCAGAAGCATTCTGTGCCTTACCCAGGAGCACAAACAACGCCCATGGCCAGAGCTGGCAGCGAGCCTCCATAGCGCCAAGGTCACAGCTGGGGAAGAACCTGCAGCAGGAGGGAAACAGAGCAGAAAATGCCAGCCTAAAGATCAGCCCAGCCCTTCAAACTCCTTCTTACTTGACAGGGAGATAGCTTCAGTTGATCTACAGAGGAAGAACATGGGTGAAAAAATCACTCAGGAAGAGGAGAAGCAGCTGCTCAGATTGCTTTGGACGCGCAACGAGCTGCAGCTTGATAGCAAACTCCTGGAGCATGCACAAGGTTCTTCTCAAGCCTACAGGAGATTGCTCTCCTCCCAGACACAGTCTCTGGCCCTTTCTGTTGGTGCTGAGGTAAGCCACAGGCACAACTCCTTGCTGACTGAGGATGTGGAGAAGCCAGAGCCCCTGCAGTGGGCAGGGAGCCATGCAGGGCTAAGGTGATGCTCTGAGGAGTGTGCCCACAGCCCTCTCTGCCCAGGCTGGCTCCACTTTCTGCTCTCCAGCCCCTCCCTTTGCCCTGGGTTTCCAGAACGGATCCCAGATCCCAACTCACCAGCACAGCACAGCACAGCCCACACACTCTTCCTCTAGAGAAGATGAACCCACACAAATCTGGGTGGAAGAGCCAGGAGCCTCACCTGCCCTGTGTCCTGGGTGAGCAGCAGGCACTGTCTCCAGTCCCCAGGTGTCCCTGTGGTGTCCTCAGGTGACAGCAAAGGCTCTGCCTGTGCCACCTCTGCAGCACAGGAGCCCTCTGAGTGCTGCCTGTGCTCTCCTCTCCCAGCTCTGAGCAGCACTTAGCTCACCTGGAAGAGAAGGTGCCTGTGGGTGTAGTAATGATAAAAGGAGTGATTCAGGGATCCCCAGACACACACACACCCAGTTACAGAATAACTCCCAACAGCTCCCAGACAGGGAACACAGCCACAGGCACAAATCACCTGGGGCAAGGATGACTGCAGCAGGAAGCAGCTGCTGCTCTGCAGGGAAGCTGCAAGGCAGAGCCCATCTGTAGCTAACTGACCCACCTGGGGCTGGCATGGTCACCCCTGGGACAGTGCCAGCTCAGCTGGAAAGCAGTTCCCTTGGGATACCCCTGAGAGCTCAGGCAGGCTCTGCACATCCCCCTGACAGGGCAGTGCTGCTCCCAGCCCCTCAGCTGGAGCATTTAAAGCCCAGCTCAGGGTGTCCACCTCAGCTAAAATCACAGTGTGCATCCCCAGAGCAGGCTTCAGCCCAAGGGTGACCTCGAGGGCAGAGACTCAGCTTTCCAGGCCCTGCAGCCCCTCTGCTGTCTGCAAGAACTTGAGGCACAAGTTACCTAAGATGAGTTCTTATCTGGATACCTAGCTGCATGCCCTCATCCTCAGGCTGAGCAACACAGGCTAGCGTGAGCTGAGGATCAGGAGCTCCCACAGAGGCTATTCACAGAGCTGGGGGAAAAATACCATCCCTAAGGCTACAGGATGTGAAGGGTTGGCTCAGGTGTGCCCCAAGCCCTGGGTGTGCCAGCCTGCTGCTGCTCAGCAATGTGGTAACACCACATTCCTGCCCTGCTGCAGCAAGGATCCTCCTCCCAGCAGGCAGCAGAGGGAGGAAGCAGGAGCAGTGTTTTAGAGAGGAGATGCAGCAGGAGCTGCTGAGCCCATTGCTGCAGGCTAGCAGGGAGCTGAGCCTGGGGCAGGGAGCTGCTGACCACCAGGCTCTGCCAGCAAGCAGGGAATAGGCTGGCTTGGAAGGGACCTGTAAGAGCATCTAGTGCCTGGGCTGGCTCCAGGTTTCCAGTGGGAAGAGGTCACAGCATGGAGAACAGAGACACCACAGCCAACTCTTTAAAAGCTCATCTCCCTCAAAAAATGAGGGAGGGTGTGGGAGAGCTGGGGACACATGTCACTGCATGTCACCCTGCAGTGGCCAAGCCCTGCCGAGCCTCTGCTTTTATAGTTCAGCTCCTTAGGTGGACAGGCAGCCAGCAGGTTCCCCACACTCTTTCCAGGCTCAAAGGTTGGAGATGGAGCAGGACAAGCCATGGGGAGGAAGGCACCATGGGCTCATCCTCCTCAGGCATCTCCCTGGGTGCTGCACCCTGAGTGAGCTCAGCAGCAAACACACTCAGGTGGGGACATCCAGGGCTGGAAAGGATGTGACTCCTGCAGGAGTGGCTTTGGTTTACTTCCTCTGCTCTGACACTTGCTTTCTGTTTAGATTAAAGGCTCAGGACTCCTTCAGGAGCTTTGCCAAGGTCACCACCTGAGTTCAGCAGCTGTTGAGCTGGTGAGGAGTGCTGCCAGTTAGTCAGTACTGATGAGTCTGGGATGATCATGTTTGATTACTTATTGACTCCTCTCTCTGGAGTTCAGAGGAGCACAAAGGTAACTGGAAAGCAGAGCCCTGCATTAAGAACACTTCAGCTCTTGAAATCACAAAACCTCCATTAAGGAAAAGGATGCTAACTGAGGATCATTTCAGAGCTCAAGCATATCAACATTAAACAGCACTTATAGCTGCTGCTGCATTTCTCATTGCAGGATTAATAAGCACATTTGCTGTGTGGGAGCTGCTGCTCTATGTGGAAAAACAAGGCTGAGGAGTGATTTGCTTATTGACACCACACAGCATCTTGGCACAGGCAAGGGCAGGCTCTGGAGCCCAGAGTCCCAGGCCCCTCCAGTCCTTGCCTTGCTGGAGCTGGGCTGAAATCCCCAATGCTCTCCATTGCTAGGGCAGGCACAGCCCATGTGGCTCTTGCCAGCCCCATGGCAAAACCCTGGCAGGGGCTGTGAGACCTGGGGCTGGAAGCACTGAGGCTCCTGAGAAAGACAGAACTTGGGAAGGCTTTGCCTGGGCTAAGAAATGCTGTTCCTTCTTGCAACTGGGACAATCCTCTGCTGATTCCAGTAATAAAACAACATCTCCTCCACCAAATCTAGTCACTTCCTATTTAAATTCAAACCTGAGCAGCAAAGCTCCTCCTGATTCCAGCAGATGCAGATGACTCAAGACACTTGGTCATGTTAACAGCATGTGGAGAGTTTCCAATCAAAACCCCATTCCTGCAAAGCCCAGGACACCTGCTCTGCAGAGCAAACAGAACTTTGGACCCCAGAGCAGCTGACCTAGTTCAGGTTGAGGTGCAGGTTCCCCCAGGAGCTGGTTCCAGAGGGCAGGGACCTGTGCCTGCAGTGGCTCAGCTGGCCAGAAGCTAGAGGCCAACTGATCCCCAAAGTCCACCAGAGGTGGGACCAGCCCTGCTGCAGGGGAAAGCTGCAAAGGCCTGAGCTAAAGCCTGGAGAAGCTTCCTAAGGAGATGGTCTGGCAGCAGGAGCTGGTTCTTCTTCCACAGATGTTTCCCCTCCAGCTCCTCTTGCCCCCAGGCAGCAGCATGCACCTGCAGCATGCCCAGTGCCTGCCCACAGCACACAGCTCTGCTCTGGCCAAAGCACACAGCTGAAACCAGAGCCAACCCTTCTGCAGGGCTGGCAACCCTCCCTGCTTCTCAGCGCATCCAGCTGCCAGTGCTGCCATTCCTGAGAGCATCACCAGCCTTAGCCCTGAGCAGCAGCTGAGGCAGGATGGCTGNAGAGCATCACCAGCCTTAGCCCTGAGCAGCAGAGCTCCCCTGGGGCTGCTGCAGGCAGAGCTGCCCTGAGAAGCACTGAGGCAGGATGGCTTCTCCTCCTGCAAAGCAGCAGCTGAGGCCAGGACGGCTTCTCCCCCTGCAAAGCAGCAGCTGAGGCCAGGACGGCTTCTCCTCCTGCAAAGCAGCAGCTGAGGCCAGGATGGCTTCTCCTGCAAACTGAGCCCTGGCTGAGCTTGGCACACACACACAACCAGGCTGTGCAGCAGCTCTGCATGGTCACAACTCTCAGCATTCCTTGGTCCAGCAATAATTTGGTGAAGCCTCAGGTGCTGCCACTGCTTTGCAAACTCAGGCAGAGCTCCTCTTGCAGAGGACATCAAACTCCTGCAGTTTTCCCCAGCTATACAGCCTGCTTTAATCAAAGCTGCAATTAAACCTGACAACCTCCCTTGTGCAGTCACCCAAAGATTAGGAACAGCTAAAATTAGTCTAATTTAGTGTTAATCATTAATCTTTTTATCCACTCTTAATCCAATTTAAATGTCCACACAAAGAGCTTTGCACAGACTTTGTTACTCAAATTTAAACCAAAATTGAATTAGATATTAATTAAATCAACCCAATCTGAATGCTGCTATAGGAAGTGTTTGCCACAGATGATGATCAGTTGCTTGCCAAAGCCTCAGGAGTCATCCTGGGCTCTCCCTGCTGCTCAGGGATCCCATGGACACCTCCATCTAGAGCTCAGGAATAAAGAGTATCTTTCCAGGCTCTCAGGTTGGAAAAGAGACTTTCAAACACAAGGTTCAGGAAGCAAAGAAAAAAATCCTGCCTCAGAGGGGAAAAGCAAGCAACACCCCCACAAATCCTTTTTTAGGCCAAAAGTCATGATCCCAGCAGTCCAGACTGACCTTTGGCTCAGGGCTTGCAGGCTGCAGCCACGCTGAGCCCTGGGCCTGGGGCTGAGCATCTCACACTGCTCCTGCCTCTCCAGGCTGGAAGGGGAGAGCACATCTCCCAGCCCACGCAGCTGGCAGCAGGGATGGAGATGACCTTTCACTTTCCCTGTCTGGTTGCTGTCTCCTCCTGCTATCTTCCCTGCAATGGTCATTTCACAAAGCATTGCAGAAGGAAAAGAAAGAAAACCAAAGGCCCAAGGTGGCTTGAGTGCAGCACTCAGCTGCAACCTTTGCTGCCAAGTTGGCAGGACAGATAAGGACCTTTTATTTGAGGCAAAAAACCCAGACACTCAAGAGGGAGAGACAAGTCTTTAGCAACTTTTACAGCCTGTCTTGCAATACCATTTCCTAAGCACATTCAGAACTTGCAAAAAAAACACCCCAAAAAACCCAGGTTTTGCCCAGCAGTTTCCCTGGAGCCTGGGAGCATCCTGCTGGAGGCAAGCCTCCTGCCACCCTGCCAGGACGTGTGGGATGTGAGCAGCCAGGACATGTGGGATGTGAGCAGCCCAGGCCTGACTCACTGCTCCACACAGGCCCAGGGCAGAGCTGTCAGGAAGGGAAGAGAAGGGGAAAACCCCAATTCAGGCACCAGGTCCCTGAGCTGAGCAGTGTGTGAGGCACTAAGGGGCCAGAAGGAGAAGGGAGGAAGACAGCACAGTCCTCACCTAGAGCATTGACCCAAAGCTTGGAACTGTGACCTGAACGCAAGCCAGACTTGAGGCAGGGTTTAATTCCAGAATTAGAGAATGGTTGGGGTTGGAAGGAATCTTAAAGAGCATCAACTGCAACCCTTATGAGGCAGCTGAGTGGTTTTAGGGCATCACCTCTCAGGTGGACATGCCAGCCATGGCAGCAGTTGCAGAAGGAAAAGAGGAAGGGGAAACACAACACCACTTCCTCACATCTCAACTTATTCACACCACAGACAGGTTTCTCTAGGGTGGCCTGAGACAAAACCCAGCTCAGGGCCATCAAAACCCCATTCCCTGGGCCACAGTTCCCTCCTTTCCATCTGCTGGGGGCAGGGAGTAAGAGAACCACTTTTTTCCCTTCCTGGCTTGAGGACAAGTCCCCTTGGGCCCCAGCTTGCCTTCAGGCTACCTGGCTACCCCTTGCTGGGGTTTACAAACACCCCTGGGTTCCACCACAGAAGATTCAGCTTGGGAAGCCACCAGGGAGCAGCTTCCTTCCCAGCATCTCCTGCCAAGGCTCCCTCTGAGCCTCAGCTCTTTCCACTGACACCAGCTGCTCCTCAGCAGCTCTGCTGTTGCTCACACAGAGCTGTCACCTCTAGGCACTGCCCTGGCACAGCAGATCCCAGCACTTCACCTACAGATCAGGTGAGAAATCTATCCAGACACCCTCCTCTGGCTCTGGGAAAGCAGCAGCTGTAAATCCCAACAACTCCTTGTGGCTTTCCCAGCTTGTCCCAGGTCAGCAGCTGCGGCAGAGCCCCTGGCTCCTCAGGCAGGCAGAGTACGTGCAGCGATGGAGCCAGAGGTGGCTGCAGATGATGTAAGCTGCTGCATGCTGCTGATGCAATGCTCAGGACTGCGTGGCAGGGAGCCAGGGGAGCAGTGGGACACTGCTGCTGCCTCCTGCTCTCCCCAAAAAGGAAATCCACGCTCCTTGAGGTGAATCACAGCGTGAATCACACCCACAGCAGCCCGTCACAGCCTTTCAGCATCACATGGAGGAAAAGTGAGAACTGGGCTTAGAACAGGCTGCCTGCAACTTTCACTCACTCGGGAATTTCCAGTTTTTCTCCTAATTTCAAGAAATCAAGCTGCTGACACATGCTGCAGCTTTGCTTTCTAATGGCTCCCCTTGCCAGCAGCCACCTTGGACTCATCCCTTCACACCTTCTCCTGGCCAAGCTTAGGCTTCACTAAGGCACTGCCAGGGAGGGCAAGGAGGCAAAGACATCTGGTTTTGTGGGACTGTGCACAAATCCAAGCCCTAGATCCACACACAAGTTGCTATGGACACACCAACTGTCTCCCCCAGTCCCAAGTATAAGCTCAGTAAAGCCATTATTCATTCTATTAACTTATTATGTTATATAGTTACTATTATTACATATTAACTAATCTATTAGAATCATTAAGGTTGGCGAAGACCTCCAAGATCAGCAAATCCAAATGCTTACCTATCACTGCCAAGTCACCCTCAGCACCACATCTCCTCAGCACACTTGTGCTCCAGACCCTTCCCCAGCTTCCTTGCCCTTCTCTGGACACACTCCAGCACCTCCATGTCCTCCTTGGAGCAAGGAGAAGACTTCTCTTGCAGAAGCAGCCAGGGAGAGCACTGCTAGTACTGCATAAGAGCTCTGCCTCTGAAATCAGAC